>VWZS01007521.1:310747-627055 GCA_013397075.1 Rhabdornis inornatus
AGCGGCGGCTGCTGCTGGGGGGGGTGTGCGTGGCGCTGCTGCTGGACAACATGCTCTACATGGTCATCGTGCCCATCATCCCCGACTACATTGCGGCCATGCGCGGCGGCGGGGGCACCGCCGGCCCGTCCGCGCCCGCGGGGGGCAACGGGAGCGCCGGCGGCAACCGGAGCCTTCTGCCTGCGCGGTACCCGCCGGCCACGGGGAGCAACGAAGACGTGCAGATCGGGGTACTGTTCGCCTCCAAAGCCATGCTGCAGCTACTGGTGAACCCCCTCAGCGGCACCCTCATCGACCGCGTGGGCTACGAAGCGCCGCTGCTGGCCGGGCTGGGCATCCTGTTCCTCTCCACCACCACCTTCGCCTTCGCCGAGAACTACGCGACGCTGTTCGCGGCGCGCAGTCTGCAGGGGCTGGGCTCTGCCTTTGCAGACACCGCCGGCATCGCCCTCATCGCCGACCGCTACGCCGAGGAGCCGGCGCGGAGCCGCGCCCTGGGCACGGCATTGGCCTGCATCTCCTTCGGCAGCCTGGCCGCCCCTCCCTTCGGCGGCGTCCTCTACGAGTTCGCGGGCAAGCGGGTGCCCTTCCTGGTGCTGGCCTGCGTCTGCCTCCTCGACGGGCTGCTGCTGCTGGTCCTGGCGCCGCCGGGCGGCACCGGGGCGCGGGCCAACATGCCTGTCGGCACCCCCATACACCGCCTCATGATTGACCCCTATATTGCCGTGGTGGCGGGGGCCCTGGCCACCTGCAACATCCCCCTGGCCTTCCTAGAGCCCACCATCGCCAACTGGATGAAGGATTCCATGGGGGCCAGTGAGTGGGAGGTGGGCCTCACCTGGCTGCCCGCCTTCTTCCCCCACGTGCTGGGCGTCTACGTCACCGTCCAACTGGCTGCTGCGTACCCACACCTGCAGTGGTTCTACGGGGCCCTGGGCATGGCCATCATCGGTGCCAGCTCCTGCTTGGTGCCAGCCTGCAGGAATTTCGGGCAGGTCATCATTCCCCTTTGTGGCATCTGCTTTGGCATCGCCCTGGTGGACACAGCCCTGCTGCCCACCCTGGCTTTCCTGGTGGACGTGCGTCACGTCTCTGTCTATGGCAGTGTCTACGCCATTGCAGACATCTCCTACTGTGTGGCGTATGCCCTGGGGCCCATCGTGGCCGGCCAGATTGTGCACACCATGGGCTTTGCACAGCTCAACTTGGGCATGGGGCTTGCCAACGTGCTTTATGCCCCTGTCCTCCTCTTTCTCAAAAATGTCTGCCAAATGAAACCCTCTCACTCGGAGAGGAACATCCTCCTTGAAGAAGGACCTAAGGGACTCTACGACACCATCAAAATGGAGGAGCGCAAAGGCATGGGCAAAAGCCTCCAGCCAGTGGGTGAGACGGATGAGAACAGCATGGGCTCTTACCACAGAGACCTGAAAGGGGTGTCTGAGGAGGACTCGTCAGACTATGAGTACAGTTAGGTTCCCCCACATGGCCCAGACCCAGGAGCAAGGAGAGACATGTGGGAGAGAGGCAAAGCGGGGGATGAAAATGTTACTGCATTATGTTTCTGTACTGATGTGCAATATCTACAGTTTAACCTTTGTCATGATGTAACGGCTTTCTTCTAGGCTTACTTTTAATCGGTATTTCCCTCAGCATTTTGGCAAGGTGGAGGGGGTGGGAAATGGGAGACAATACTGAAAAAAATTATTGGAGTAATAATTAGCAGAAATCGGAGGGGATCTTTCAAAAAAAAAACCACCGAAAAGAAAACAAAAAGCCCAACAGCCTCATAGCTGGGGTATAATTGTGCAGTGTTCTCAAACTGAAACTGTGTGTGACATACTGTATATCTCTGTAAAAATTACAAGAAAAGCAAAATTATGTGTAAAATTTCAAATGGTGTATTCAGGGACTTAGTAAATCTTGTGTACATATACTCAGACTTTCAGTTGGTTTCATGTATTTAAGAAGAGCAACAGCTGTCTCATTTTATTCTTCCCTGGGAATAAACTGAAGTATTGTACCTTTTTTTCCTCTCTTGTGCTGCTCTCCGGTAAGTGCAATATGCTGTATTATGTTGAAGTCCAATTTACAAGAATAATACGATCTGAATAAAAAGAATTGAAGGGGAGCAATTGTCTTTTGTTTTGTTTTTGAGGGCTGCTTTAGGGAGGGAGCTGGTTGTGCTAGTACCCCTAAAGTAACAATTCCCCAGAGCACAATTCTCACTAGCTACCAAAATGGCACAGAAGAAAACCCCAGTACAAAATGTTCTCATTCATTCTTCACAACATAATGGGTCTGAGCAAGTGATATCGTGCTGCAACCGTGCTACTGCTTGCTTAAAAACAGCTCCTCGAATTCTCATGGGAATTCAATTTTAATTCCTCACAATCATGAATTTCAGTTTTCTAATATTTCAAAAATTACATCACCAACAGTTAGAGGTACAATATTGGAAGATGCCTTTCTCAGTGTTAAATACTGCCCCAATTAAACGGCACCCACTTCAATGACTCGACAGGGATTAAACAAAAACAAAAGATGGGTGAAACGCTTCATTCAAACATTTGCAAACAGTGAAAACCTTCAATCCACTCACAAGGGAACCAGACTGCATAATCTGCCGTATAAATTTCTCTTAATATAAAATAAAATCGTTTATTTTAATTCTTAACCCATTAGGAAACAAATTATTTGTAATCGCAAGAGGAGGGGAAAGACATTTGCAAGCGGCCATAGCACCTATTAAAGGGCTCCCACCGGTCCCTGGGGGTCAGGGCACCGCGGAGCAGCGGCCGGTCGGTCCCGCTGAGCTGCGCGGGACGCACCGCTCCGCTGCTCCCGCCGGGAAGGTCCAGTCGCTGCTCAGGCGGCGCAGAACTCATGAAGACAGCGGGATAGCGCTTTGGCACGGGGGTTCGGCGAAGGAGCAATGGCCACCGCGGTGGGAGGTGAGACCCACTTCCCTAGACCGCAGCCGCTTCTTTGTGGTAAGCGGCAAAAGCGGAGCCTCCTACAAGCTACCGCCCGCTGCCGCCCCGGGCCGCTGCTGCCGCCGGTCCCATGGCAGCTCCTGCAGAGCCCAGGCCCCTCCCGGGACCGCTGCCGCCCCGTCGCGACTTCCACCCCTCCCGGCTGTGCTGCCGGCAGCCCCTGGCAGCGCCGCCCGCCCNAGCCAGCGACGGCGGAGTTGAGCCGCCCTCCGCACGCCCCCACCCAGAGGGGACCTGGCCGCGGAGGAGGCGGCGGTACCTTGGACAGAGCCGCCCCGACTCGCAGAGCCTGCCCGGCAGCCGCTGCGGAGCTCCCCGACGAGCAGGTACGGGCGGGCGGGCTGCGCGCCCCGCGCCTGCCGCTGCCCCGACGGCGCGGCTGCGGGAGAGCCTGGGGCCGGGGAGAGCGGGGGGTCCCGAGGAGCGGAGCCGAGCGAGCTCCCTTCGCCAAACTCGGCGGGTTGGGCGGCATCCGCGGGGTGTCCCGCCGCGACGGGCGGTTCGGGAGGGAAAGGGCTCCTTCGGGGGATGAGGCTTGGGAAGGTCTCGGGACGTGCCGGCAGCCTCCGGCGGAGCGTGAGCGCTCCCCGACGGGTCCGGCGCTGCCATGGCCCGCAGGGAGCTCACGGCCGGCGACAGGGCGGCTCCTGGCTCCGCTCGCCGTGTCCACGGCCGCGGCAGAGCGCGCTTCACACGTGTATTCCTGACAACGCATACATTCCTCTTAACTTCAAACATAGATTCCTGAGAACTTTAAGCTTATCCTCCTGATAACACTGAGAGTGAGGATGAATGGATGTGGACTGAATGTATTGCCCCAACAACATCATATACTGCAAGCTGCCTCCCGAGTCCACCATGTCAGGAGAACTCAAGTATAAGCACATGGGCTTAGTCCTTCTCTGCTATCTGCTAACGGAGAGATCAGTGCCTTTTGTTGTGGATTTGAGTTGCTGCTTTGAGCTGTGGGGAAGGCCACCCGGCTCCCCAGCCTGCTGTGACTCGCAGCCACTGTGCTAAGCCGCTCACCCTGGCCCTCCAGCTAAGCCAGCTGTAAATAAAAACAGCTAGGATTATTTTTTTCTTTTTTTTTTTTTGCCTAATAACTTTGACAATGTACCTCACAGCTTTCTAGTGAGCAACTTTGAAGTCATCTTGAATTTCTGCAGGATTTTCTTCTGTGTCAGTTTTCTTGTCCTTTATTAAGCAAATACAGGATTGGGTGTGATGCTAAGCTGTCAGCACTTGAACCAGAGACAAAGCCTCCGTTCATCCCTGCAACAGGGAAAAGCACAGTTCAGGCTACCACCTCCAAACTCTTTATCACACTGTCTTTACAGATATGCAGGGCTGTTAGTAGCACTTCCCATAGACACTGAGCCAATATAGATTTTTAGTCAGCGTGACACCATATTGCAGTTTGACAAAAAAACATAAGGAAAGAAAGAACAAAAGTCCCAGCAAAAAGAATCCCAGCAGGATTTTTCCTTTAAGGATGTACAGTTTGAGGGGCTCTAAAGACAAAANCCCCTCCCGGGCCCGCTGCCGCCCCGTCGCGACTTCCCCCCCTCCCGGCTGTGCTGCCGGCAGCCCCTGCCAGCGCCGCCCGCCCCTTCGGCCACCGAGCTTTCAGGAGCCGCAGAAGCGACATTTCTCGACACTGCCGACAACCCCAGTGGCAAGGCGGGTGTGGGAGCACAGTAGCCCCTTTGGGCTGCCCTTGCCGCTGCCGAGGCTGACCCTGACGGCCGGAAGAGCGCCGGCGAGCCCGGCTGAGCCCGGCTGTGCCCGGCTGCCCCGCCCGCCCTCACGGTACACGGACGGCACGGGGCGAGCCGGCGCCGCAGCAGCGCAGGCAGCAGCGCCTGTTGCGCGCAGCGGGAGGGGCGGTGGGGCCGGGCCGGGCCGGGCCGGGCCGGGCCGGGCGGTGCGGGGCGGGGAGGAGCCAGCGACGGCGGAGTTGAGCCGCCCTCCGCACGCCCCCACCCAGAGGGGACCTGGCCGCGGAGGAGGCGGCGGTACCTTGGACAGAGCCGCCCCGACTCGCAGAGCCTGCCCGGCAGCCGCTGCGGAGCTCCCCGACGAGCAGGTACGGGCGGGCGGGCTGCGCGCCCCGCGCCTGCCGCTGCCCCGACGGCGCGGCTGCGGGAGAGCCTGGGGCCGGGGAGAGCGGGGGGTCCCGAGGAGCGGAGCCGAGCGAGCTCCCTTCGCCAAACTCGGCGGGTTGGGCGGCACCCGCGGGGTGTCCCGCCGCGACGGGCGGTTCGGGAGGGAAAGGGCTCCTTCGGGGGATGAGGCTTGGGAAGGTCTCGGGACGTGCCGGCAGCCTCCGGCGGAGCGTGAGCGCTCCCCGACGGGTCCGGCGCTGCCATGGCCCGCAGGGAGCTCACGGCCGGCGACAGGGCGGCTCCTGGCTCCGCTCGCCGTGTCCACGGCCGCGGCAGAGCGCGCTTCACACGTGTATTCCTGACAACGCATACATTCCTCTTAACTTCAAACATAGATTCCTGAGAACTTTAAGCTTATCCTCCTGATAACACTGAGAGTGAGGATGAATGGATGTGGACTGAATGTATTGCCCCAACAACATCATATACTGCAAGCTGCCTCCCGAGTCCACCATGTCAGGAGAACTCAAGTATAAGCACATGGGCTTAGTCCTTCTCTGCTATCTGCTAACGGAGAGATCAGTGCCTTTTGTTGTGGATTTGAGTTGCTGCTTTGAGCTGTGGGGAAGGCCACCCGGCTCCCCAGCCTGCTGTGACTCGCAGCCACTGTGCTAAGCCGCTCACCCTGGCCCTCCAGCTAAGCCAGCTGTAAATAAAAACAGCTAGGATTATTTTTTTCTTTTTTTTTTTTTGCCTAATAACTTTGACAATGTACCTCACAGCTTTCTAGTGAGCAACTTTGAAGTCATCTTGAATTTCTGCAGGATTTTCTTCTGTGTCAGTTTTCTTGTCCTTTATTAAGCAAATACAGGATTGGGTGTGATGCTAAGCTGTCAGCACTTGAACCAGAGACAAAGCCTCCGTTCATCCCTGCAACAGGGAAAAGCACAGTTCAGGCTACCACCTCCAAACTCTTTATCACACTGTCTTTACAGATATGCAGGGCTGTTAGTAGCACTTCCCATAGACACTGAGCCAATATAGATTTTTAGTCAGCGTGACACCATATTGCAGTTTGACAAAAAAACATAAGGAAAGAAAGAACAAAAGTCCCAGCAAAAAGAATCCCAGCAGGATTTTTCCTTTAAGGATGTACAGTTTGAGGGGCTCTAAAGACAAAATGGCTGCTCTGTATTTGAATGCAGGTGGGGGGGTGAGGCCAGCCCATAACAACTGGGCAAGCCAACAGTCTTTCAAGAGTCTCAGGACATGCATTATTTGAGGTGCTTTGAACCTGTGTTTTAGGAATAGCGTGCATGCCTGGGTGATGAGCCCTGTGCAGCACACGAGAGGCAGCAGAGCAGTGCAGTGGGTTCATGTGGCCTTTCCATGAGGGAAATTGTCTCTCATCTGGGTTGAAATTGTGAGCAGATGACAGATCAACACGAGTTTGCTGTGTGGCTCGTTGCAGGGCCCCAGGGACATCTCTCAACTTTATACAACCTATTTCACAGCACATGGCCCTACTGACAGCCAGTGCAGGACAGGATCAACACAAGGTGTCAGTGACCACATACACATTGGCAGAGCCATGCTGAAGCTGCAAGGCTGGTATAGCCAAGCTAATTCCTCAGGAAAGGAATAATCCACAGCCATCTCTGCCTATTGCTAAACAATACACTTCAACTCACTTTCATACACTGTAGAGTTTAACCCAAATTGCTCTTAAAAGTTGTTGTAAAAATAATCCCAGTGCCCTGAATGCAATAATTCCAAAGATTACAGAAAAAAAAATTTCGACATAGTCTACATATGTTTTCTATTTTGCATACACACAGTGGAAAGTAATTAAAAGAAAACCAAAAAACCTCTAATCCATCAAGACCTGTCTGAACACAAAAAATTCCTTCTGCTTTAGCTGCACTTATGTACTGTCATAACTGAAGGACAATTGCTTGGTGTGGTCACTAGTATATCAGAAGAAATATGTGTGTCAGATAGCTTATTCCTGCACAGAAAATGAGCTAAGAGGCATCTTTAGAAGTGAAAACCAGGATAAGCACAATAGCAGAGAGACATGAGTGGAAGTATTTGCTCTGTCACAGATGCCTTTTGTGACTTTTGGCAGGTTAAGCTGTCTCCCTGGATAAGTATGTGCTATTTGGAAAGACTGCTCTACAAAGTGGTACAGCACGACAGCTCTCACAGGCAGGCTCATAGGGTCCCCCAGCCCAGACTTATGCCCCAAAGCACTGGTACCCTGTGAGATTCTAGGCTGCAGAGGGCAAAGGCACGATTCCATCAAACTCCTTTTTACATCTTCTAGCATGGCACCTCACTGTACCCATGGTGCAGTGCCATGAAAAATGCATTTAAAGGCTGTGGTGCTTTCATATAAAATGGTAAGGGAAGCAAATATAAGATCCTAATATAGAAAACTGCAACATTACTATTACCTGTCAACATAACTACATTCAAAGAAAAGTCCCCTCTTTCCTCCAGCTAACATATAACAGTAATACAAAGCATGCAGATTATGTCACAATAAATTGCAAAGTAAATTACAGTGACAAAATAAACCATGCTGAGAAGGGACCTTTTATGAGCATCAGATAGTTCTGCATAAATAAATTTATAGCAAAATGAGACACACAATGTCAGAGCAATCTCCACAGGGCTCAGTTCAGCTACTTTGAATGTTGTACTTCTATTTTTCTTCAGGTTTGCATTCTGAAGCTTATGTGTGTGCTTGTGCAGGGAATATTCCCCTCGTACATTTTGGTTATAAATAATGGGTACTGACAGGACTTTAAATCTTTTCTATTTCCAGAACTGAGGCATCAGGCTCCATAAGTGCCCCCAAGTGACTTCAATTTCTGTCCTCAACAAAGATACCAAAAGAAATGCAAGGATGCCTGACCTAGAAAAAAACATGCAGAAGAATGAGAAAGATACAGGCAGTAAAGATGAAAGAGTAAGTAACTCTTTCTGAGAAAACAAAAAGGAAAAAAAGAAGATGACTTAATAACTTTTAATTCTGTAAATTAATATCATAATTGTAACCCAAGCTCTGTTCTAGAGCCAATTTCTTAATTTCAGGGAACACCACTTATCCTGCAACAGTTTAGAGCCAGAAACCTTGATCTAACACTAGTGCTTCTCATATCCAACTAAACTTTTTCTCCCAACATCCTCTGAAAAATTACAGTAAAATAAATATTATTATACAACAAATATTTTTATACTACAAAGTTAGAGATGGCATGAAATTATTCATTCTAGTACAGCACTATCAAACTATCACATATGATTAATTTTCAAGCTGGTTTATAGGGTGCTGGGTGTGTATAGTCAATAGTCAGCCTTCAGGGTTTTTTCCTAAGCAGTCATGAACTGCACAGGAACCTTACCCAGACAGATAGGGCCAAAGTCAGGTATGAAAAAGAAAGACTAGTTATCATATCTGTTTCAAATGACCGAGAAATCAATGACAGAAGAAATATGTCTTGACTAAACATAACTTGAAACTGTAGAATTACCATTCTTTTCTTTCTGGGTGTATTACAGGCTAAATTGGATTTGCATTTCCATTAATAACAGGTAATTCTATGACAATTTCCATGAGTATCTAAAATCTAGATATAATAGGAACATAATGCAACACTGACTTTTCTGTGGATATCAAAAGGCAGATCTGGTACTCGAGCTCAGAGGACACCCAGTCCCTGCCTGCTGTTCAGAGCACTTCCTCCACGCCCTCCCTCCCTGCATGCACTGGAATAACTCTGAGCAGCAGGTGGGACAGGTAACTGCTAATCCTTTCTTCCACCCAAAATCACACTATGGCCTGCACTCCTACTAAAATGAATGTCCATTACAGCAAGAGCTAGCAAAAATATCTGAATGTTGCCTACTTTAGGAGATGGGAAGAAATCAAATTAGAAAAATAAAGCCTCCAAAAGTTTATGGCCTACACTAATCACTAATGGACAAGCATAGCTGCATTAGATGACCATTTCTCAGCTAGGAGACACAGCTCTCTCCCTGAGGAACCATGCTTAGAGCATCACAGCCTCTTGCAATTTCCCAGTCTTTCATGAATTACCTCCTTGCTTGGTTTTCCCACTGCCCTCATAAATACTCTGGCTTTTAAATGACTAATTACACTTTACTTGGTTAATTCTACATTAAAAAACAAAGGAAACTTAATCGCATGGACAGCATGGAACTCTTTTCTTCCTAGATACTATTGCTCTGAACAAGGTAAGGATAAAGGAAATCTAAATAGAAACGTTTTATCAAGCCTTCCAGGGGGGTTCCAGACTGACTGACAGCAGAGGTTTGGCAGGGTAAAACACAAGCTTATTGAGGACTGTACATAGTCAGTACTAATAAACAGGCAGACCTGCATGTTTTCTACTTCTATCATTTTATAACCATTCATATTACCAATCAGACAAGTATTAACCCATGGTTTTACTAATCATAAGCTAAATGCTCTTCTTTACTAATGAAATAACTTAAGATATTATTTTATTATTTTGTAATGTATTTGCAGATTTCCTAGAGTTTTGTTCAGGGTATTTGCTTGTGTCATGCCTCTGTCCTAGGATTTCTAGAATTTTTACCAAGGAGAAAGTATCCTTGATAATTTTACACTTGTCCCCTGCTCTATCCATTTGAAACAAACAGTACATTTGTACAAACAGTACATTTATAGTAATCAGGCCTCTCAACTGCTAAAACAGAATAAATTAATTTTTAAAGGGATGTAACATATTAATCAGCAACAAAAGAAAAAAAAATACGAAAACACAAGAGGACAGATTGGAAACAAGTAGAATTACTCACTAATATATATTTCCTTTTAATGACTAGGAAGTGCCAAAACTTCCAGTTCCACCACTGCAACAGACCTTACGCATGTACCTACAGTGCATGAAACACTTGGTGCCAGAGGAGCAATTTAAAAAGACCAAGGCCATCGTGGAGAAATTTGGAACTCCAGGAGGCCTGGGGGAATCCTTGCAGCAAATGCTTGAGGAAAGAAGTGAAAAGACAACAAACTGGGTAAGTAAATGCAGCAGAAAAAATAATTGCTGTGTTGGATGATGCTTATTTTTAAGTTCTTTCTCATGTTCTCTGTGCAATCACTGTTTTCTTTCAGCAGGTCAATGCAAACAGGTCCTTCTGACAAAGTAATATTTCAGAGGTAATAGGCTAGATTTTTAAGATTGTATCAAAATCCATGTCATTATGTTTTCAGATCAGCAGTTTGTTGACAATAATGAGGACATTCATTCAACTCAGGTTCATACACAGAAGTGCCACAACACCTGTAGGAAACACATCCTTTGGATGTAATTTCTTCCTTTGTCTTAAATAACAGGAGTTAGAATTTTTATTAGAATGAAAAATACTTTCTGATAGGGCTTTAAAAGTGCCTTGCATAGCCACCTACCCAAAGTTCTGATCCACTCCAATTATTCTGGAATTGAATACTTCATTATAAGAATTATCCTTTTTAAATTGAACTATTATTTGCCATTCATTGTCACACTATACCATTGTAGTTACCCTGAAGAAGTTACTTTGCCAAATATGCACATATATGTACATCTATCACACAGACCATGTTGAGACCTCTGCCTTTATAAAAGTTCAGCTTTCTGCTTACCAAGGCAGGCAAATTAGACAAGCCATAGATAAAGTAAATTTTACCATTCCACAAAGTCGCAGTTCACCCTGCCCTCATTAACCATGTTAGAATATGGCAGCTGAAAATTAGAGTTTCATTGAAGTCCTTCCACCCCAACAAGGAAAATGACTTTTTGGATTCAGTGAAATCCTGCAGGCTTGTTACTGATGTCAGTGAATTGTGGTTCTCTCTTTTGTGTGACACACGTAAAAACTCCATTGAATTGCTGCTACAGTCAGGGGGAAAAGGTGTAGAGTGCTGTCAGTGCTTTCATTTTAAAAGCAGTGCTTAATTTCTGAACAAAATGCTGTCCAATCTTGTTTTCATATTGTGATCACAGAACTTCATGGTGGCTAAACTAACCAGCATTTAAATAGTGTTCCTGGTAAGAAATAATATTCCAGAAGACAACTGCTCATTTGAACGCTTATAGCATTAAAATTACAGAGGAAGGATGCATAAACTTTTCTGAAATTGTGACAGTTTTAAATACTGGTTATTAAAATAAATACCTTATTCCTAAGGTAAATTAGAAATGGCTTTATTTGGAATTTAACTTGCCAGGAGTATATCTCTAGCATGTTCCCCTGAAGAGTCCAGAGACTGTGGGGGAAGCATCTGTTCTAACAGCAATGAAATATCTCAGAGGAAAACTTTTTCAACTGATGCATGCATTTGTAATTATTTTTGCATAATTTCGTTGTTATTTATAGTTACCATATGCAAAGCCTGCCCTCTCATAAAGACCATTTGATCTTTTTATGAAAGCCTCAATTTTGCAAATAATGATTCTTCAATCTCTGCTCAAACATAAAGGAATGAAGTTACTGTTTATCTGTGTTTTCAATAAAAATGGTTAGAAATTTAATGTGTGTCTAGGTCAAGAATCAGCAATCTGCATTTGTGTCAGTGGACACAAAGGGAATTCTCCAGGGGCCCTATCCACATGTCACTCTCTGCAGGACTGAACCATTAGGCTTGGGAAATTCTTTTCCCGGTCTGTCTTGCTACAGGACAATATCTGATGGCTAGCACTGGAGCATCTTGGCATCATTGACAAATATTTGAAGCCCCCTGAGAAAAGGCATCACTAGCAAAACCCTGGCCCTCTCTTAAACATGTTGTAATTGCTATGCAGGAGCTAACATGTTGTATTTAAACGTTTTCTGGTTGTAGAGAGAAGTAAACAACAAAATACTCAAAGCACCAGAGTCTGGAGCATGTTTAGTTTTTAATGGAACACACTGTAAATTGCCATTGATTGAGAAATAGGATTATGGAATTGCTGCTGACTTCTGCTGAGCTGAGGTCACAGAGCCCAGACTGAAAATTCTCAGCAGCTCCATTAATCAGAGGCCATGGCTGACACCAAGAGCACCAGGCACTGTCCCCTCACCCCAAGACTGCTTTTCTGTGTGCTGTTGGCAGCTTTAAGATGTTGTGTCCCCTTCCCTCAGGTGTTTAACTACTGGCTGGATGACATGTACCTCAACAACCGCCTGGCTCTCCCAGTCAATTCCAGCCCTGCAATTATCTTTGCTCGTCAGTATTTCAAGGACGTGAATGACCAGCTGAGGTAACATATTACGACTTTGCAGCTTTCACTAAATGAGAGGATATTTTAAATTTACTGCTTTTGCAAAAAGACAATTAACTTTCATTAAAAAATAAGGGCTGTAGCCATTAAAATGATTTCCTATGAGGCCTGCTGACTGAGGGCGGTGTTTCTGGGGTAACTCATACTGATATTCAGAAAAAAAGATGTCATTACTATTAAATTTATTGCATAAAAAATGCCATGGGATTTATATTTTTAAGGAATATTTGCAAAGCTTTTTACTGTACATGATTCAAGTAAACCAATTCGTGGTGAAAAAATAAATTCTAATTTCTGACACACAGTTTCAAGGAAGATAGTCTTTAACGTGGCTTCACTATGACTCGTAGCCACCCTGCAAACTGAAAAGGCCATGCTGGCATTAAATTGTCCCTTTCAGATGTACAAAAGGGCACCAGAAACACAGGGGATCTAAGAATAAGAGTTCAGAAATCATTCTTCCCCAAGAACACTGCTTCCTTCAGGCCCATCAGTCCCACACCTGAACTGGTCTTTCTGCTTTGAGCTGTTGTGGGCAATTACTATAATTTAAAAAGCGAGAAGGTAAGCACATAGCCAAGCACAGAATATACCTCTCCAGACACCCTTAAAACAGGATTCTATTCTTCAGCCTTTGCCAAGACATTCTTCCTCTTAAAACAGTAAAAATCTACCTTCATATAGTGTAATTTTCCTCTTTGCTTTTAGCACTCTCTAGCTGCTCATTACTGAAATAATTAACTGCATGTGAATTTATGCTATTATAAAACAGCCAGAACCTTGAAACCAATATGCGTTATTTTAACATTTTGCATAGACAGCTAATGCATCTTTTTACTTCACTTTAAACATAACTATAAATGCTTCCATTCATTACTGAATAAATTTATTGTACACACAGCTTTCCAAAAAACTTCACTTTGCATTTTCTAATGCACGTGCTTTAACAAGGAAATATTTTTCTTAGAGCCTCCCATTCTGACACAGTGCAAACGGACAATGTCAGGAAATAATACACCTGTCCACAGCTCTGCAAAAAGAATATTTGCTTAGGACAGGAAGTACTCTAATACTGGACAGGTTATGAGTATTGACATTGAAACCCATGTGAGGATTCTATTAAATATTCAGTTTCTGCTCCCATTCTCTAAATAAGCACTTTCAGGCTTCCTCCTGTGGTACACTGTTTAACCATTTGAAGGGCCTGTCTCTAGGATTTCATATTTCTCTTGACATGAATTAATTTAGGTTTTGGGTGGGGGTAGGGAGCTCTTCTTGCCAAGCCAGAAGAGTTTCTCTCCTTATGCTGTGTCATCAATCATTCAGGCTTTCCTCTGTCTCCCAGAAACAGCCCAGTGTTGCCAAATGACAAAAGACTGATGTCACTTCTCTCTGCTACTTGCAGGTTTGCTGCCAATCTCATTTCAGGAGTGCAAGACTACAAAGCTTTGCTGGACACGTAAGTAGCTTGGAAGGAGAGCTTGATTCAAGGCTGCTCTCAGTACCAAGCTGGGCTGTATTGCACCTCTCCACCATGGGGAAGGGCTGGAGCTCCAGCATGCCTCAGGGCAAATTTGCTTCAGCAATTTTTTATGCCCTTTCTGCTGTATTCCTGCAGTGTAACAGATTGAAGAAGGATCCTTTTTGATGGCTGGCAGTCATCACTCTGGCAGGCACAGTGCAGCCCAAAAGGACACACACAATTTGCCTAACAGAGTTACTGAGAACACAAGAGGAAGCTTGTGCTCCTCACACCCAAAGGACAGCAGCACTGTGGTTACACAGCCTGCACACATTTCCTGGCACTCTCCACATACTGCACTCTCCACTTAAAACATCACTGTCCCTCCTCCCTCCCCTCAGAGAAATAACACATCCCAGCAGGGGAGGGAAGTCTCACCACAGAAAGACTGGCTCAGTAGCCAGTAAAAATAAGCTACTTGTGCTCTTGTTACTTTCTGAATAAAAACACGGGGGAAATACATGATTCTTCAAATCATATATGTATTATGCACCTGTACAAGGAAATAAGTGATACGGAGAATTTGAGAGTTGGGAACTAAAGCAAATATCCCTGGTTTAGAACTGCAGCAGTGCTAAAGACATGGTTAACCAAGATAAACTAGCACAAAACATTACCCCTCATAAGCTGCATGAGAGTAAACCTCCTTGTCTGCTTCTTCACCCTTGCCCCTGTCTGACAAGTTGGAAGCTTATTGTTCTTTTGCAGAAGGAAACTCTCTGCACTGTAAGATCTTCCTCCTGTGGTCTCTGCAGCCTCTTCTGACCAGCAGCACCATTATTTCCTGCTGCAATGTCAGTGGGGTATTTTACAATCTATAATCATAATTGTGACTGTAATAGTTCTTTTTTTTTTCCTGGCCACTAAAGAAGCCTTGTAAGAGATGCTTGTTTCACCTACCTTCCAATCAAAAAAAGAATAGGTTTTCAGTACATATAACTCCATAGGTCTAAGTAAAAATTAGCAGGAAAGTGAGGACCTGAGGGAAACAGAAATTCCCACTGTATTGCCCAAGTCCTGTTTGTCAGGCAAGGCCCTCTCACACGCTCTCTAACCAGTCAGCAAAGTACAGGGCTGCAGCAATTTGCAGGGAATTTCATCAGTACCTTTCTTCAAGGGCTGGTCTTTCCCAGCTGTTCTGCTGACTTCTGCCCTGCCAAGTTTCCGGGGTTCCATCTAGGCAGGCTTCCTATGCACATTGCAAAGCTGCTTGTGACCTGCTACTTCCATTTCCACTAGATAATAATGCAGTTGCTTAATGAATATGCATGAAGCTGCCAGGAATGATGTATTTAACTTTGGTATGGGAATTCATTTATTTCCCTTATACTGTAATCTCATTTTATTATTCAATTTGTGTTATACCTGATCTAATTGTAACAGAACAAAGCACAGATTAGATTTCTTTTCCTTTCTGTCTCTCTCCCCTCTTTTCCTCTGGCTTTGTTTTTCTCCTTCTCTGCAGCCATGCTTTACCTGCTGATTTTTCTCGTGGACAGCTGTCTGGTCATCCTCTCTGCATGAAGCAATACTATGGACTCTTTTCTTCCTATCGTCTTCCAGGACGTACCAAAGATACCCTCGTGGCCCAGAAAAGTAATGTAATGCCAGAACCAGAACACATCATTGTTGCTTGTAACAATCAGGTAAATTAGTTTTCTTTTTTCATACCTTTCTATATTTCTTAATTTGCTTAAATTCATTCCAGAAGAGCCTAATCTAATCTCTGTTCAGAAATGCAATTAGCGTGCTATGTATGAGCTCACTTCTTACCAAGTGTTTGCGGTCGATATTTCCAAAAGATGCTTCTGCAGCATTTTTGTCCTTGGCCCACATTATGTTCCAAGTACAGTGATGCAGAAAGGAGGAATGTGGCAGAATTTATTTGCTTTCTCGTTCAAACAAAAATGTTTAATAAACAGAGATGAAACCACAGAGAAAAAAGAATCCTATTAGAGTGCATTTGCTGGAAATGCTCTTCTCTTGACAGTCAGGTATTGGCACACAGTTCATGGCAACTATACCACCATCACACCTGTGCATGGCATAGACACCATGTAGGGGCCCTAAGCTGTGCCTGAAGAGTTTAGCACAGATGCAGGCAGAAATATTGAAGTGTTAGAGTGAATCTGCCCCAACCAGGAATTACCAGGGAGCAGCAGAGTCTGTTTCCTGGCCGTAGTACCTTACAGCCCAGCCTTATTTGCAGTACTGGAGCCATGCCTGCAGGCACTCTTGGAATGAGAAGATAGCTTCCAGTGAAGTGCTTTCTGCTTTTCCAGGAAGTGCAGGAAATGTTCTAGATTCCCTAGGTTATGTTTAAACAAATAATACCATGAAAATTACATACTTACATACTGCCTGATTTTCTCTCTCCAAGTTTTTTCAAGCTTACTCAAATAGCCTATATTTTAGTTGAGTCCAACATACAATATAAGTCCCCTATGGCAACTGGCATTACATTGGTGTTAAAACACAGGAGGGGTGAGCCCTGGGCCATTCCCCAGTGGTTTTGTGTTCCATTGCATGCAGGCCTGGCTCTCCAGGCAGGACTTCAGCATCTCAACATCTACCTAGGTGACAGCAAAATGTTGGACCACAAAGGGTCCAACCCACCTCTGACTGATCTTCTGACTTCTGTCATTTTTTTGCAGTTTTTTGTTTTGGATGTTGTCATTAATTTCCGTCGTCTCAGTGAGGGAGATCTTTTCACTCAGTTACAAAAGATAGCAAAAATGGCAGAGAATGAAGAGGAAATGCTGCCTCCAATTGGCCTGCTGACAACAGATGGAAGAACAGAGTGGGCAGAGGCCAGGATGATCCTTATGAAAGGTTAGCAGCAGCAACCCCAGCTTTCTCTTCATCATCTTCCTCCTCACCATCACTGCCTTTCTTTGCTGAGAGCAAACATCACAGCAAACACAGGACTGAATGTGCAACCCCACTGCTGAATTTTTCCAGCAGTAGGAAACTCAGTACATGTAAGATGTGTGTTGCCAGTGGAGCAGCAGAAATGGCTTGACCCTTTGGCTGTGTATGTTTAAATGTTATGCCATGTAATAACTCTCACTCCATTCTTTGTTTTTCATCACATAAATTACATTACGTCAGATTTTGTGATTTGTCTCTTTCTTCATGTCCATTTTGTACCAAGAGGAATGATGTATCCTCTTACCTTTTGGCAACTATTTGATATTATTGATCTTATCCAACAAAAGCATCTGCAACTTAAACACCTATTTAATCTAGCTGTGTACTCTCTCTAGTCAATGGAGAAGGTACCAGGGCTGATTCAACCAATTCTTAAGTAAGTATCTAGGAAAGATGGCACCATTTTTCACCAAGTGATCTGGGGACCACTCTCTCTCTCTTTTCCAACAGGCAGCATTTAGCTGTCTCAGATTCTGGACTTTGAATGTCAAACTTGGAAACAGATAAAAATAAAGGGTGGGGTTAAGTGATATCACATCACACCTTATGTATTTTACCCTGAGCCTAAGTGATATAAATGTCCTCTTTTTGCCATTGTACATGTCTTAAGTATTTACTTTTTCATCCTGAAGAAAACATTAACTCATCTCTTTATCTCCAGTTCAGCAATGCCACAGAAAATATTGCTGTTTTACTAATGCCCTGGAATATAGAAGAGTTGTCAATAGTCTCAAAATTTAAGTTTATCATTCCAAGGAAGATTCCTGTTTTCTGATTTAAGTTTATCTGTGCTTATAAAAACTTAGTGCAGATACACACATACACATAGTCCTGGCCATTATTTCAGCAATATAATATAGCATTACTCTCATCTTTAAGCTTTCCCCTCCTCTTCCTATAATTTCTTTTTAAAGGAGGAGACAAAAAAAACTTATTTTAATGAAAACAGAGGTAATGCCTAATCATTTATTTTCGTGCCATACTAAGTAAAACAGTCAATGCCTTGAAACTTACAGCAAAATTATATTTGTTAACCTACATCATCCAAAAGAAAAACAAAAAGAAAAATCAACAAAAACTAGCAAAAACTCTCTCCATAATGTTTTTAGATTGCCTGGCATTTACCAAAATATTCATGTTAATCAGAAGGCAAACCAACTCAGTTATGTAGCTGAAAAAACCAGATTCTGCACTAGTAAATCTCATAGCACCATAATGTGAGCCTTCTCTACCTAAGCAGGAATCCCATCCCAGACCATTCATGTTAGCACAGCTCTTCCATATAGGTGAACTCATTGCTGTTACACATGGATATATGATCATTACAGCCCCTTTTCATTCTTATCTGTGATGGTGAAATGTTCCTGCAAAAATAAATAAGAAAGGAAGAGAGAACCTGGAAAGCGGTGTGAGTGAAAGTGGAAGAGTCACTCCACAGCTGGTCTGTGTTGGGCAGGGCAAGAGAATGCTTTGGGACAGGAAACCTGTGCAGTGCTTTGCAGAGGCTATGAAGGAGTTATTATATCCATGGGCCTGCACAGACCTGCAAATAGAGCATAGGTCTTCTAGGTGAGATTGTAATAAACCCAGCCATCACTGATTTATAAACACACACAGCATTGTAACTGCCTTCAGGCTGCAGAACTAGCTCACTCTTCCTAAGTACAGGAAGTGAATTCTGTATGAAGTGACTGGCTACAGTCCCATGCGTACTGCATCTGAATTTCATTCAAAACTGTTTTCTCATATTTTCCTTTCTAAAACTAAATTTCAGAAAACCCAACTAACCAACAGTTGGCTGGCCAATTCAATGCAACTGTGCATTAGACAGGAAGAAATGTCTTGCAGGGCTTTAGGCTTGGTCTTACTCTCCTCTGTTTTTAGCTCTTCCTGCAGATATTTTCAATCTCAAGTCATGGTTCATGAGTTCTTGTGCCATTTATTGCCTGCTTCACATGATAATTTTTCAGTGTTTGATCAGCCCTCTGGATATGTCTGTTTCCTTCTGTAAAGGCATCTTTCCTCTACTTCTCTGTTTCTGGTACAGCTTAATTTTATTCACTCTAATACCTAGACTCCAGATACCCTGAAGCCATATGTCAGACTAAGGGCTTCATATCTGTCAAGATGTGTGGGTAGCAGCCACAATGAAATATATATAAACCTATCAAAGAGCGTAAAGCAGAATGCTGAGCAAGCTGGGAGCAGTTTGTAAATCACTATCCAAGCTGTTTTTCCTCAAAGATGCTTGTCTGCCAACACCAGAAGCTGATGTATACGGGGCAAGTTCCATTCACAAGGATCCTTTCAGCCTTTGCACCAATGCACCCAGACCACCAATGAAAAAAATACTGCAATTACAGTCAGCCCTACAAGTGTGAGATATTAGAAAAGCTTTACAGCCAAGTGGACAGGGATGTGTCTTCTCTCTTATAAGGCTTCTGGATGCTGTTGAAGACACTCCAAAGGGACACTGGTGTTCACATTTTGCAGGGCAGCAACCTCTCTGCGCGCCCTGTCAAACACAATATCTTGGCTCAAGCCTTTGTAGGAGCTGGCAGGTGCTGCAGCTGCTTTCCCTAGGACTCTTCTTCTGTTGGCAAGGGGACACAATGCACTCTGCACTCCACTAGGTCCCCAAGGAGCCTGCAAGAAGTCAGGCTGACCATCTCTGACCATCTCTGTCCCTTGGGCCCCTGGCTGCTAATGCTCCCTTGCAGGAGGCACCAAACAGCAATAGGCAGTACCTTACACAACCTGCACGAGGCCAAAGCTCCCCCTCTTCCTTCTCAGTCACTGCTATCACTTGCCTCTCCTTCTCTTGACAAATTTTTAATTTCTTGCACATTTGGTCTCTTTTTCACTTTTGGTCTACATAGCATTTGGAGAATGAACCTGGATGGTAACAAGTGTCTGGGTTTTTTCTAGCTCCTGACTAACCTATGTTACTCCTTCTGGAAAGGTACATTATTTCTTACTATGAAAAATGCTATTCTTTCAGACAATCAAGCTACTTTACATACTCGCAAACCTTGAAAACATGCACATGTTGAAATGACCCCATATGTCAAATGATAATTAGAATTGTCTAATTTTAAATATTTTTCCATTCTTTCAGCTAAAATAATTTTCTGAATTGAGCACATATTTGTTGAACTTGAAAGAAGTTTTGATCAATCTGAATTCATATCTTTTGTTGAGAACATTCTGAAACAAATTTACATTTACACCAAAACCTAGCAAAACCAGCAGATGAAAGCTGATCTGTTAAGAGCTAGAGGAATTTTATGTTGATGCTTGAAAGCCCTTTTTCCTTTGATCTTGTTTACAACCATATAACAGCAATTAATATTGTTCCATGTTTTTAAATGAAATAGCTTCTTTTTATAGGTTGCACACTTCTATCTTCCCAATGAGGAACTGTAGAAAGTGCTCACAATTAAATATTTCCTATGCTTCAAACTGGTCCTTGGATGCAAACAAGCCCTTAACCTTTGTAATTTTCTGAGTTAGACAAAGAAACTGAGAAACACATAAATACACCATAAATAAGGAGGAGAGCACTGAGGACAAGATAAAAATACCCCCAGTAGTCCAACCATATAAGAAGTGTCAGGATAGGGAAAAGAAACAGGAAGAGATGCAGAAAAGCCCATTTTATTCAGCAGTACAGTAGTGACAGGAGAGCAGTGCAATGTGGCAACCCATGGGTTTTGCAAAACCATGTTCAAAACCTAAACCTCAAAACTTCATCCGCAGATGTTTCCTCGTGTGATGTAGGCAACACACCCTAATGACCAGAGACAGGAGAGACAAGAGGGTTTTAATACAATAAGACAAAACCAACGTAGACCCTGCTGTTCCTTGTTCTGAAAAGGGTTTTCATGGGAAAAAAACACAAAAACACTCTAAGCTCTGCTGTTCCAGGGCAGTATACTGCAGCAATAGCGTGAGCTCTGAAATTTTCTATTTTCCACCTGTCCTCTGTAAGTGTTATATATAAAATAAGTAAGCAATGCTGGCCTTAAGAGTAAAATAGATCTATTTTGTAATATAATTACTTCAAGGAAATGAAAGGCAGAAAAAGAAAGTGGTTATTATTGAATCATGTGAGAGATACACAGAGTTACAAAAGTCAACCCAGGAATTAATGCCTTGGTGTAATGTCCCCTTGCACTGAGATGATCTGCTGCTGAGAGAAGCTCTGCAGACACCAGCTCATTGCAGAGTCAGGGCCAGATCGTCAGTGCTCTCCAAGGCAGAGGGTTCCCCAGCCACTGCTGTACTCAGAGGTAAGAGGATGTGAACATTTCACTCTTTCATCCCCAGATTCTACCAACCGTGACTCCCTAGACATGATTGAGAGGTGCATATGCCTGGTGTGCCTGGACAGCCCCAGCAGGGTGGAACTCAGCGACACAAACATGGCATTTCAGATGCTGCATGGAGGAGGCTACCACAGGAATGGGGCCAATCGTTGGTACGACAAACCTATGCAGGTAAAAACCTTACAGCGCTGTGACATTAACCTGCACGCTGCCTTGTGGTGGGGACCACTTGGAGTCACCTGGGAGAAAGAGGGGAAAGTGGTGTCAGCATCTGCCTGGGCAGGTGTGGTGTGAACAAGGTGTTCCCTGCACAGCAGGGGAAGCAGGGGCACTTCCACCTTTTCCCTTTGCTCTTGAGGTAACACAGGTGTGCAGATGTATGAGTAGGTAGATGTCAGATATTAAAAAAACCTGTATTTTTCTACACTGAGTCAAATGGAATGAAAATGCTGGCCTAGTATTCCAGAATGACAAAAAAGCACAATATTTTTCTTTGTTTCATCTTCTTACACATTTTCCTGACAACCTAGAAATGCTTATAATTTGGCATGTGTTTAAGTCCTCACTTAACAGACTGTTTACTCATTTAATGACATCCCTGTTGAGCCTTTCCATAAGTATTGACTTCTCCAGCCTTTTCCCATCAGATTTTGATTGTCATATTTTAAAGCATCACACTTTTATTTCCACACTTTGCAATAGACCCACAGTGAAGTGATGTATTACTCTCCAACTGTCAACAATGTTGACACCTTATGAAAAATTGAAAAAACCCTGACTGATACACTGCTTGCATAATGCTTGTTGCTCTTGCCATATCTAAAAACAGCAATATGAAAAGAGAAACTCCTAGAATAATTTCACTTGCAGCAACTTACCGAAAAGCAAATACATTTCAGTAATCATTCCTGATTAATGTCACTGCAAATGACATTATTAGCAAACTTTTTTGAAGAACAAAACATTTGTCTTTAGAACAGCTAGAACCCTGTTATTTGCAGGGTCAAGTGTAGAGATATTTCAAGCAGATGAGAATAAACATTTTCTTTTTGTCTACTATCATAAAGCAGCAGAAAGCAAAAAAAAAATTGTGTAGAGTGTGAGAGAGCTTAATTTGTCCAGATGTATTCAGGCCAAAGTAGTTCAAAGGTGAAGAGAAATTCCTAGGGAAATAAGATCTCATTTCCTTTTATGCAAACACAAATTATGTAGGAAGCCATTCTCACAGTAGAATTTGTTCTTTCTCTCCATATTCTTCCTCACCTTTGCAGTAAGGCTTCAGAAAACGTCCAGGTGAACTTTTTGCATCATGCCCACTCTCTGAAAACCTCAAGGAAAGCAGGGAGGTAGGATGTGTGTGTGGTACAAATGTGCAAGAGAGAGCTAAGTGGGTGAGATCCAGCCAAATGCACTTCAAAAGAAGTATGGGGAAAAGCCCAGAAATAGGACAGCAAAGCTCCAGTATTGGCCTAGACATCTGCTTTTGTATGAGATGCTGAAGTTATAAATTGCATAGGTGTATCACAGAACTGGAGTGCAGCAGGTCATCACCAGCAATGCCGTGTGTACACAATGAAACTAAGAATGAAGACAAATAAGAGGGAAATGAAATGAAGAAAGCATCTAAAAATAAAAGATTCAAAATAAGCTATGAGAAAGCGATCAAATAAGGATGAGCTTTGTAATAAAATGAGATCCTAAGGATTTCCCAGATACACATGTTTTATTGTTCTCAAAAGTGGAAGGAGAACCCTGGCCTGTCTTTGTTTTGATGGGTTTTCTGTACCATAAAGCAGATGCTAAATCAAATTTTCAGATTCCATTGGGAATTGCTAAAATTTACATTCTCACAGGTTTCAGTCCCAGATAGCAGCATGAAAGTGCAACACCCTTTCACAGGACAAGCAAGCCTCCTGCAGTAGATCTTTAAGTCACCCACTGATCTGTGGGGCAAGGAAGTTCCTGATATGAGCAATAAGAAAACCACAGGGGAATGATGGCATCTTTGTCAGGTTTCCATCGTGGATTACTTACCCAGAACACTATTTATTGCCTGTATTTGTTGCACCTATTCTTTTCCTTGTTTAGTTTGTGGTAGGAAGAGACGGACTCTGCGGGACCGTGTGTGAACATTCTCCTTTCGATGGCATCGTAATGGTGCAGTGCACTGAATACCTGCTCAGGCACATGTGAGTTCCCTTTCTGGACATTTTATACCATGCCAGCCCCTGGGAAGCCTCTGCCAGTGGCAAATTTCCACTGATGCACGGGGGCACTAAGACACATACAACTGTTGAAAAGCAGTAATTCACCTGCTAAAAAAGCAGCGTTTAATAAATGGATTATTCCTGTGAATTTAATGACTTCTGTCTCACATACCAACAGGAAAGAAAGTTCCAAGAAATTAGTCCGAGCTGATTCAGTGAGTGAGCTTCCTGCTCCACGGAGACTAAGATGGAAGTGTTCCCCTGATATTCAGACACATTTGGCATCAGCAGCAGAAAAACTCCAAAGGTAGAAACAATGCCTCATTTTTCTCAGCCGTGACTGCAAGCTGGGAACTACCCAGCACATTGCATGGGCTCCCTCCTAGGGGGCCTCCTGTCTTCCTGCTCCTCCTCTTCTTACCAAGCTGCACATAACCTAGCATCTCTCTGCAGGACAGGAGCAGAGCTGGAGCTACTTGTCTGTATTCAGGAATTGCATTACTGTTGTTTTCCTTCCATATAAGTATTAGGAGCTCTAAAAACCACTGGAAAAACAGCTTACCCCTATTTGCACAGGATGCGAACAATGCAGGTCTTCTGTTTTTATGGATGTGTCTCACAGGTTTGAGCCGACTCAATCTGAAGCCAGGGCAATAGGGGTACATCTAGAGGAGAGCAGAATACAACTGGTTTGAATAAACAATTATTTGAATTTAGGAAAGTAATTTGTTTACATTTATATTGCTTCTACAAAGTCTAGTTTTTCTGTTTTCAGGCTGTCAAAGATTTGCATGATCTTTGGGGTTGGGGGCAACAACAAGAATTTTTTCTCAACATTCAGGCCTCTGATCTGTTTGTAGAGAATTAACTAATTGTCTGCATGATCATCTGTAAGCATGTCCAGTGTGGTTGCATTAGATAGGACCTCAAAGTGTCTAGAAAGATACATAAGAGTGAGAACATTCAGGATGCAGAATGACTCCTTTGTTTTTTTAAATAAAGGTAGTAGTCCTCTAAATTGAATCTTGCAAGGAGATTAAGGCCTTCATCAGGTCCTAAATGCACTCAATTCTCACACCACTAAATCTCTCAGAAATTTGTCAAGAGCAAAGGAGACCCTTGCTTAGGCTTCAGGGGTCGAAACACTAAGGTTGGGGGGAGGTTGCTGGATTTTTGGTTTGGTTTTGGGTTTTTTTTTGTTTTTGTTTTTGTTGTTGTTGTTGTTGTTGATCTAAGAAGGTGTCATACTCAAATGAACAGACTTGAGTGCCACAGTTAAGGCTGCAGATAACAAGCCTGGTGTAGAATCTGTATGAATAAAAGTCACTGACCAGGAGCAAGTTACTAAAGGCCAGGACTGACAGGAAAAGATCTCTGGGTCTTATTTGCAAACAGAAATGGGACAGAATATGGTTTAGTGGTGAACAAGGTAGGGTAGGTTAATGGTTGGACTTGATGATCTAAGAGTTCTTTTCCAACTTTAACAATTCTATGAGATTCTTATATCTACCCCTGAAGTAACAGCCTTCTGCTTGTTTTCCAGAGCAGTGGAAAATCTGGATTTTATTGCCTACAAATTTGAGCACTATGGAAAGGAATTTATTAAGAAACAAAAGATTAGCCCAGATGCCTACATTCAAGTAGCACTTCAGCTGGCATTCTACAGGTAAGGTTAGTTCAATTCATAGGAACAAGGTACAAAAGGTAGTGGGGTTTTTTACAGAGGGTCCATTTTTTCCTCAACATTCAAACAAACACCTCCTGCATGGAAATAAGTAATCTTGCCTAATGACTGTAGGGCAGACAAGATAGAAACCGATACCTGGTTCTGGGAGAGAGTACTCCTTTTCTATGCTCCCTTTCCCTCTTCTTGCTCTACCTTCCCATCCCTGTGTCCCACACATGCCATTCCCAGCCAGTACCCTCCTGACAGCTGTCCCTGTTCTTGGCACAGAGGTGAGGGAATATGGCAGGGATGTCTGTAGCAGCAGCAGCTGGGGAGCCCAGGTCCCTGGGGCAGAAACACCACTGCCTTGCCTCGTGGGTAGCTTGGGAGGAGCCACAGCAGTAACCACACGTGCATCTCTGGCACCACAGGCTGAAAAGCATCCACTCCTGCACAGCATATCAGACTAGAGTTCCTACACAGAACAGTAACTACTGCTGCTCCCTTCTTCACAGGCATCCCAGATTTGATAAGATCCCCCTCATTTCCATGATCTTATCAAAGTTAAAAGCTCCATTCTACATTGCCAGAACTCCAGGGTAGAGATTCCTGTTCCTGCAGAACAGCCTATTATATGCATAATTCTTTATTAATTCAAATTAAATCCCAGAGTGATCTTTACCTGGTCAAGATCAGAGATGCTTTACACATTTCATGTACTCCTTTAACATCTGTTGATCATTCATTTTGCATACTCTATTAATAAAACTTTAAAAATTACCTAGCCCAAGCTTTGCGTCTGTATCCCAGACATGATATAAATCCCATGTTTGCAATAAAAACCTTAAGGAACAGTTGTGTTCTGAGACCACCTGCTTCAACTGAAAGACACAGTCTGTCTCCTGAAGCAAGGAGTAGTATCTGTATACCTGGACCCAAATGAAACAACAGTCTTCATAATCTGTCCTAATTGCTATGAGGGTTTGCATTCCAGCTCTCAAATAACACCCTACTCCATTTTTATTCATTCTTTTTGTTCACGCACTCAGTACGTTTTCTCTTCTTTCAAATAAAACATATTTCAAGCCCATAAGTAAATGATTAATTACACAATTATTTTATGATGCAGTACAAATAAAACATTCTTTGAGATCTTTCAGTAAATTTTTGTTTTACTAGACTTGTTTTCACACAAGTCATTTTTTACTGGCAATGCATAACTAAAGCATATACAGCTATATGCAGCTCTTCATATTAGAAAGGAGTGAGCATCCATCTTTTTTAAGTTTCTTACAGAATTCTATCAACATTAAGATGAATACTGTCCAAGAAATAAAAGTGTGGCTGTAACAATAAAATGTACCAAGCCTATATTTCTCTTAGTCTTTATGACTCTTTGAAAATAATCATTCTTTTGTTTTTCTTCCTTCGCCCTCTCAGGTGCCACAGGAGGCTTGTCCCAACCTATGAAAGCGCTTCCCTGCGCCGATTTGATGAGGGCCGTGTTGACAATATTAGGTCTGCTACCTCCGAAGCACTTGCTTTTGTCAAAGCAATGGCAGGTGACAAGACAACTCTGTCGGTATGTTGGGCTGGCTCCCTCTGTCTTCTTTGCCAAAACACTACGTAAATAATGCATTCCTGGTCCCAAGTCTCTCACTTTTTAACTCTTAACTGAGAACATAAAGGCATAGGGCAGGGTAGCCAGCATTACAAGATTTTGCTTTTTGTACAGACCAACCATTAAGCTAAATATAAATATTCCCTTATTTTTATTTAAGCATCCAAAAGATTCAAAGGTGCCTAAATGTGACATTATAAGAAACATAATATCTAATTTTAGATTTAGTACTGTCTTACAAATATTCTATCATCAGGCCCAAATCCAGCTCCCTGGAGAGATCCAGGCTGAACATGCAAAGTTCAGGATCATTAAACTGCCACACCAGGGGAATTGCCTGGCAGGTCTCCTGCAGTGGTTAGTTCTGCTGCAGCCTGCAATATGTGATGTAATACCCATGCTTTCATTTCTGGATACGTGGATATGTTCTGGCTGATCTTTTTTGTTTTAAAGGGATGTTCCTATGAAATAGACTAAGTCCTATAGGATCCTCAAGGAAGCTGAACCCTAATGATGAAAAGCTTCATCGAGCTACTCAAACAACTCTCCAAACTATCCTGATAATATACTGCATGAAGAAAAACTAAAATTGCCTTTCTTTGAGACACTACCATCTGTTTGCCAGAAGCATGAGCGCTGTACAAAGTAGATGGGGATGCAAAGAGGTACAGCTGAGAGCAGAGCTTCACAAACAGCCCTGTGCACTGTCCTGCCCACCATCCCTGGAGAGCCTCCCTCAACGTCTCTGCGCCACTTCCACCCACTGCACTGCGCTGTGCTACAGGGAATTTCCAGGTGGCTGTTCAGATGCAAAATGCTGCCACAATACAGTCTATTTTTCACAGTAAGCCCATTCCAGTGGCAACAGCCCACATGGCTGTTCTTTGGAATTTAGCATAACATTGCTAGAAGCGTTGCTGGGCAGTAGATCAGGTGTAAATTAATGAAATATTGTAAATCAAGATCTAACATCCCAGAGGATTATGAAAATTTGCCCAGATAAGTCCTCTCTTCATCCACTACTTCGTCAATTTCCTTAAGGTTATCATGCCCAAAATTTAGCTCTGATGAGCAAAGTTCAAATAAATCCCATGGTAAATAACTCAAAACACCCGCAGTAACTCCCTCTGCTGGGTGGGTAATTCACAGCAGATTATGACCATACTATTGTACATAATAATGACTGCCACACAGTAGGGAAGAAGTGGCTGTTTTTATTTCCTATCAGTGTCCTGTCTGACAAGATGGCTCTCAATCACATTTCATTAGAAGTTCTGTTTTCTGTGCACTTTCCTCTGCACACCAGGGGCACTCAGCATAGCCCCAGCCCACGCTGTGGCACACTGGCTGTGCTCCTGGCAGGAGCCAGCATGCTCCTACCATCTTGTTTCAACACATGCTTCTAGATCCTTGCAACTATTCCTCCCTCCCTCCCTCCCTCCCTTCCTTCCTTCCTTCCTTCCTTCCTTCCTTCCTTCCTTCCTTCCTTCCTTCCTGCCTTCCTGCCTTCCTGCCTTCCTGCCTTCCTTCCCTGCCTTCCTGCCTTCCTGCCTTCCTGCCTTCCTTCCCTCCTGCAGCTCTTCCAGAGCTTCAGCATTTCCCACCTTTTTCCCAGATCTGGGATCATGCTCCCCTTTCACAGCTCCCTAAACTGTCCTGTTTCACACAAGCAAGCTGAAGAATGCCATGTGTGTCGAGATGGAGCTCAGTCTCAGCCCCTGTATCTTTCTACTGCATGCGTTGGCCATACAGGATAGGGGGGATAATGGTTTCATTTCCCCTGGAAAACCTGTAATCACAATGCAAACCAACCCACTGGTAGTTTTCCTGGCCTCTTCTCCACCAAGAGATAAGAAGGACATTTATACTGGTCTGTGATTGTTCTTTCCAACGGACATTAATAAATCTTTGTTTTGATGTGAACATCTTCATCTTTCCATGCAGAACTGCATATATATATTAGTATCACAGAAACATTAGAAAATTAATTTAATACAACCCTATTCCAAAGTGATTTCTTTAGACCTATGCACTGCTCTATGCACTGAATGTGAAGGGGTTAATTCTTTTTTCTGGACAAAGAGATGCACCCCTTGGTGTAAGCAGCCTTGAACTCCACAAAATATTATTTGTTAATAGCCATTAATTCAAATCCAATTTTAAAAAAAGTTTTTCTTCTCATACAAATAAAAATTATCCTCAAATGATAGCTTGAACAGTCACCAAAGATTGATTGAGTCAGATTGATTCTTCAGCAGGAGAAATATCTCATGCATTTGACACTTGCTGTAAAAGCAGCAGCTACTGACACTAGAGATTGCTTGAATAGCTGTAAATTAATCAGATTTAAAGACTGCATTTGGTAATTTAATCTGTACAAGGGAACTAAAGCCTAGCTCTAGCCTTGTGAAAAAATACCAGACTTTGTATTTTGAAGGTCCCTGATGGTGACCTTGACTTGCTTCTAAAATGAATTCTTTGTTCAAAAGATCATTCATCGTCCATAGGAACTGAAGGTCTCCTGTTTATCTGGAGACCCAGATAATCTGGCTGTTTCAGGGTCTCCCAGAGTTGCAGTGTTGGGCTTGATGTACAGCAAGGCAGCACTTCTTAAGATCCTTCCCTTAATATAAAAGGCTGCCATTTGACAGGAGTTAAAATTTACTAGCTTGTTATCTGAAATGTGAGGCATCTGTGGAGGGTAGAGCAGCCTTGGAAAATTCTAGATGCTCTTTCACACATGGGAGTAATTTTTTGACTGGCTAGTAAAATATCAGTAATGGCTTTCATTAATATCACTGTCACTGTCTAGATAAACCATTCTGGAGAAGGTACACTGCCTGTCTGTTTTGAAAATATCGAAATGCACTAGGCAATTATTTTCCCTGCTTCAAATGTAGTGATTCTATTGGTAATAATCTACACCCCCAAAATCCACGCAAGGAATACACAAAAGGACCTGCAAGCCTTTTCTTGACTTCAAACAAACCACCACCAAGAACCCCGTTCACCTCTTGCAGGACCAGGTGCTGGTGCTGATCAGGACATTGATCCCTGTGGCTTTTCATGCATCAGGGTACTTACATCTGAGCCAAGAGCAAAGGACGTTTGAGATGCTTGCTATTTGGCTCCTGGTTAGTTGATGAAAGATGCTATTTCTTTGAGAGTTGATTCAATAATACATATATTCTGATTACCCCAACAGGATTCTGAGAAAATACAGAAATTTAAGGATGCAATTGCAGCTCAGACTAATTACTCTGTTCTGGTAAGTAAAACACTGCCTGTCTGAATAAGAACTACTCATCTTTTTCAAGAAAAATATGAAGACACCGTCATTAGCTATTTAAACACTAGAAAAATTTAGGCATCTCCAAACAGGAAAGTATCTGCTATGTCACACTTAGGAACATTTCTAATAGCCCAAATAGCCATATTCAACTAACCTCAACTTTAAAAAAAAACTAAGCCTAAAAGTAACCATCTATGCATTTTCTTATATTTCTCTTCACTAGAGGATAAAGGTCCCTGTCTGGAACCTGATCTTCAGATGGACTGGTATGCTGGAACATGCATTCTGGTATTCCAAATTGTCATTTCTAATAAAGGTCATTAACAATGAGGGAGTGATTATAGTAAGTTTTATTTTAAAGACCTGAATGCAGTGTCTGATAAAAGAGAGAGATGCCCTCCAGTGAAGAAATCAGTTTAATAGCAAATACAACTCATTTTCTCTTGATTAAAAATGAGACAATTCAGTCTGGGTAATGCTTTACATCCCACTGTGCCAAGACAAAGCACAGACTTGTTCTATAAACAACTTAGTCATACCACTCATTAAATTAATAAATATTAATAATGAGCTACGATAAGTGAATTTTCTACCTATGGTTTTGCCTCAGACCATTGCCTATAAACCCATATTGTTGATTACTCTTTGGATATTCATAATATTCAAGAAATCATTCACCTTCAGAGGTGGTTTTAAAGGTATATTCTGAGCACTGAAGAGGCAAAGTGTTGCTTTCAGGCAGGACTGTAAAACAAAAGAAGCAGAGAAGAAAAACAATTCTGTGTTTCAAGCCTTGTGCTGAGAACCACATTTTAGAAGCTGAGACTTCACATGTTCTGTAAAGCTAAGTCAAGTCTTTCTTACTTCAGGGCAACTGCCTCACCTGAACCATCTCAGGGTAACCTCACAATGAACACAACACACTGCAGGTCTGCTGGGTCACAACCATTGGAATTTCTGTGCAGCAGCTCTCAGAAGAAAAAAAAAAAAAAGAGAGAAAAAGAAAAATGCCCATTAATTCTCCCCTCCAAGTTATTTATTCAGCCTCCAGTGTAGCTCATGGGAAAATATTAAAACTGCCATTGGAAAAATAATTTATCTTTAAATTTTAAAAGCTCTCCAGGTATTTCTACTTACCAAGCTATCCCTTCTTTCTCAGAATAGCAGAATGTAATCATTGGGACTTTGAACTCTGCGTAAGACTTAGATGGTCTGACTAAATTCTGCATAACAGACTGAAATGTAATAGCTCCTAAGGAAAACAACAACAAAAAAACAAAAAGCAATTTAATGATTTTATTTCCCCTTGTTAAGGCTTACTAGTAGCATTGCTATCTTAAAAGTCGAGCTCTAAAATTCAATTTAGCCCAGTTTTTTTCTATGCGTTGACTCACAGTTTATTTCGTTAGCCTGTCTCAGCCTCTCTTCAGACATGACATTGATCTATGTTGCAAAAATGTCATTGCTAACAGCCTTATAAATCTTGTGTGATAGCAAAATATTTCCTTTGATTATCAAGTCAGTTTCCCCATATGGGAAAAAGAACATAAACACAGCACTGATGTATGCTACCTTTTTGCAAGCATCCTTCCTCTGTCTGGCCTGATGAACAAATAGCTCCTTTACCAATGGGTGCCTAGTTCTTAATAAGCCAAACCAGGAATGCACTCCCAACCCCGTGCTTCAGGCACTTACCAGTGGTTAAAATTATTCTCCTCATAAGACAAGAAGTAACCTTGCGCTTTTCTTTTATTATTTTTTTTAATCCTTAAGAGGAAAACCAAGCTCATGCTCTTTTTTCAATCCTGCCTTCTCTCAGACTGTTTGTTCCCCTTGTTGCAAGGGTCCTGTGCCACAGGGATGTCAGCTCTGCTCTCAGGGCAGTACAATGTCCCTAGTTCAGCATTCCCTTCCTACACGACTTCAGCTTGGGCCACGGAAGAACTACAGGTCAGTCCACAAAATCAGTACTTTCACCAGCAAGAACAAACCTGGACTGAAGGATTTTGAACACATTTATCTGAGGCAATTCCTGCCTGGTTGGACCAAATTTTGGTTTGGTTTCCTAAAGAAACAAAACTCTGTAACTATCCTGTCTGCCAAGCCCCCAGTGCTGACTTTTGATCCCATTAGCCATCTTCAATCACATTTACTAGTAGGGCAAAGCTCTTAAAGCTCATAAATGCCTTAAGTCTAGAGCAGTTGGTAGCTGGACAGAGCAGAGACCTGAGCATAGGCAGATGATGGCAGGGACTTGCTGCAGGCTCTGCTGCAGCTCCTGTGAGCTGCCACTGCTGCTTCAGTATCCCTAACCCTGTTTTCTCAAGCAGTGGGGTTTGCTCAGAGATCTGTGATAAATCACTGGCAAATCTATGTTATTCTGTTCAGCCTGTTGCAGACACCTACCAGATTTTGAATCTAAATTCTGTGGAATGACACATGCTTTAACTGCCAGAGGGAGATGCAGGCAGCATCTCATTGCATTGCAGATGCAATGGAAGACTTGTTCCAATTTGGAGGTGTTTCGGAGCCCCCCACCTTGAAACATAATCCAAACGATGCGCAGAAAATTCCAAAACATGTTTAGAAATTTCTGCTGTCCCATATGCTCCCCTCAACGTCTTTAGAAGCCCAGCCCATGATATTCAGCTCTGAGAGACAATGAACACACAGACAACATCAGCACATAATACACCTCAAGACTGTCTCCTTCCTAATTTGTAAATCTTCAGAGCACCATATGAATTTCTAGTTACTGATCTTCAGCAAAGTACATACTCAGGGTAATATCTGAACATTACAGGCTTTACATCACTCAAGCCAAGTTCATCAGCTCTGACCAGAGCACTAGGCAGTAACAGTCAAAATGCCTCCAAACTCAGTTAAATGCTATTGTCTTATCACATCTTATCACAGGCTGTTACTGGAATGGCAATAGACAATCACCTGCTAGGGCTCAGAGAGGTGGCACGGGAACACTTCAAGGAACTGCCAGAGATATTTACAGATGAGACTTATCTGACAAGCAATCGATTCATCCTCTCAACCAGCCAGGTGAGTTTCTCCTGTTCACTGGTCTTGCCAAGCAAAGGGTAATTCATTTGTGTTCTGCCAGACCTTGTAGCTCACAGTGAGAACAGTGTAAAAATAGCAAGCAAACAAAAGCAGTATCATCAAGAAGTCTGCAAATTGCTCCACATTTTCAATCCTGTTTTGGTTCATCAGCACAGTAAATACTGACTGCAGTTATCACTTCATAGGCACATTCCAAAGTCCTTTGCAGAAATTCTGGAAATATGCACAAACTCAGCAAAATTCCCATGAGGGCTCAGTTTCCTCTGTTTCTAAACTTCATATACTCCCATTCCCCTCTTCTCCTCCTTCCCCTGAGATGACAGCTCTCATGTCCAGTGACAGTATAGCCACAAGCCAGAAGGGATGCAATTCTGAGAAACAAAAAGCCAAGAGCAATGAGGAAATGTTACTCTATAAAGTTGCTGTGTTTAAGATCTTTGAGAGCCTTCTGTTATTTGCTTTAAGACAGCAACACATGCAGACATGCAACTTAGACTTACAGACGTTTTGGACAGGTACAGACATTTACAGATTTACAGTTATTTGCATATACAAAGGTACTCTGAGTCAATACTTCCTATATTTAATGTTCTAAATAAGGAAGCATCTTTATGGCATACGGCCTAAGAATTAAATGTTTCATTGTAGTGGCAGTCCTAATGAAAAAAGAAATCTATGTAGGAATTCATTAACTGAAACACTAACCCCACTGCAAGAGATTGGGACTATGCAACAAAAGGGACTTACAATATCATGCCACAGCATAAAACCTTAATAAGTAATTTGATCTTGTCATAATGTTTGTAGGCTTTCAGACATGAGTGAATGTAACCAACATGCTACTACATAAATTCTCCAAGAAACTATCCATGAGCAAAGAGTGCTTCTGAATAGCTTTATGGCCTTCGGCTGTTGCACAGCAAATTCACCTGACAATTCTATGGCTCTATTAGCAGGACTAATGGCCTGTTCTACACCATTAAAAAGGCAAATGTCATTTGAGAAGGCCCATGTACACAAAGTCTGAAACATAGAGATTTCTAACACTTTTTATTTTCTGCAGAAGAAAGTGTTTCACTGTCATATTATGCCATTATTAAACTGGGGTGTAATAGAATGCCTAGTTGCACTGAAGTATTTTTATACAGCATCACAATTATAAACTATTATTAGAAATGGACAATGCTAATTTCTCTAATTGAATGCAGTCTTCGCATTATAAATTCAACATAGCGTTAAGAAATTTAAAACCTTAGAGAAGTTTTATGTATCTATTTTATGTACAAGGATTACATAAAATTCCTATCTATCAATAACAAATCTTACAGCTTTCAAATATCTATATAAATTGAGCAAAGGAATGCATTATAGCCACCTCAAATTATACCAGTTTTTAAACCACAGCTAACAAACAGAGCAACCAAATTCTATACTGAGATCAGCTTTTGCCTTCCAAGGTAAATCATCTCCAAGTCTGGACTTCTGAAGACAGTGATACTCCACAAGGCTGGATTCACACCACAATACCAGCATTTGTAGAATTTTTTTTCTCATTTTCCTGATTCCTAAGCAGCTGATTTTAGGTGCCCTGATTAATCAGAGATCACTCCTTCCCTTCTCCCTGTAACCAGGTTCCTACTACTATGGAAATGTTCTGCTGCTATGGGCCTGTGGTGCCCAATGGATATGGGGCATGTTACAACCCTCAGCCAGAGCATATATTGTTCTGCATCTCAAGCTTTAAAGAATGTGAGGAAACCTCCTCAGGCATGCTTGCAAAAGCTGTGGAAGAAAGTCTCCTAGCAATGAGAGATCTGTGCCACAAATGCAGTTCTACTACTGCAAAGCCACCTGCTAAACAAGATGCAGCCACACAGCTGCAGTGACCACTGGCGCTAAGAGGCTGTGGGAATTATTCTCCTGAATCCACCTTATGGAGCAACATGGCATAGCTGTTCAAAGGCAAGATAGTGCTAGTAATATAATAGTGTAGAACCAAAGTGGCATTTGTTTCTCTTTGTTGCCAACATTTACAACTCTGTGTATTAAATCTACCATTTGTTGCTTACAAGTCAGCAAAAAAGACTTGGTCTCACTGGCTGAAATGAAGGAGGAAGTCATAAAAGTATATGTTGTACTACCATTTCTGACCATAATTATCTTGTGCCATTTTATCACCTAAAAAATTGAGTAAGTTTGTATATGACATAAATTAAATACTAAGGCACACCAATTAATTAATATCCCCTGTGAGTAGTTCTAAAATATTCACATCTATTACTACAAGATTTGCATGTAAAGAAAAAAAGAAATTTCCCCTACTGGGAATTTTGAGAGTGACACTGTAAATAATAGGCTGATGCCATTATATCTTGAACTTTTGCATGAAGATTATTTAATACTACCAGTCTATTTACTATATAAGAAAACCTGATTATTTTTAGAAGAGTGACCCCTGTGCATTTCCACAGAATTTAGGAACATAACATGAGTGTTTGTGTGTTTCCCACAATTTGAAAATGCTGCAGAAATAATTTAGCTTTTATTCTGGTTTGCACTGGTCTCAAGCACAGTCCTGTTCTGAAAGCAGCATATTGGAAACATGATCCATCACAGAGAACTGGGAGAATTTTGTCCCTAATGAATTGACTTAATTATTTCTTTCTATCAGTGAGCAAAATCCAGCCTGACAGAGTGGCAAAGCACAAAACATAAGTACTTTTCAATCCTACTTAAGACCTTTTCTGTTTGCATTGGCATTAATTTAGTCACTGTGACTGGCAGGAGAGTGAATGCAACCACACAAAATCAAAGAGCAATAACTAGAATGAAGAGGTAAATTTGCAATATAAGGAAGTTTTCAAGCCAGAGTTATAAATACCAGTACTGGTACTCATATCAGCTTTGCATCATCCTGCTTGGAGAGATTTATATTTTATATTTTTTAATAGCAGATGTAGGGTATCATATTCTGCAGTATACAGTAAATTCAACCAGGAAAGTGGTAATATATAGTGTCTGGTAATTCCCATTTTATGTGAGTGTTATCCTGAGGTTTTTCTCATTACCTCTTTCATTCCCTATAAGTCCTACCAGAGACCAGTATTTCCAGTTACTTTCAGTGAGGTGAAATATGCTGCCTTACTTAGAGGTGTTCAGTATCATTGTTAGAACACAACTTACTCACTGACTGAAGACACTTAATTCCAAACTCCAGCGCAGATCCCGTGCTGCCCAAGCTGGAACAGACCCTGAGGCCTGGCCAGGGGTTGCTTCCTTGCCTGTGGAAGGGTGGAGATGTTCTCTCCTCCTTTTTGGACTGAACAATCACACAGTGAAGCACTCTGAAACCTAAAAACAGAATAGATTTATTGCAATAACCCAGAGATGCAGATATGTCCATGTTTAAGAACTCTATATACAAATTCAGGAGATTCTCTATGTCCATGATTATTTTACTGCCTCTCTGGCGTGGCAAACATGCAGTTAAGCAGTCTGCTGGATAAAGGGTATCCACAACCCCATGCATGAAAGCACAGCGGGCCTGATAATCAGTTAGAGCAAGTAGCTACGTTGAAGTAAATCAACTATGATGATTTGCAGACATTAAGAGCTGGGCTCATTTTTTTTTAAGTTATTATATTTATTTGAAAAATATGTATGTTTTATTACTCCATGAGCTGTGGTTCAAATCAAATATGAAATCTGGTTCTAGATTACATAAGTAATATTATAGGATAAAAGCTGCCCCAAAGCTATCATAGAATGGTTTAGGTCGGAAGGGATCTTAAAGATCATCTTGTTCCCACTTCCCTGCGATGGGCAAGAACACCTTCCACTAAACCAGGTTGCTCCAAGCCCCATCCAACCTGGCCTTGAAAACTTCCAGGATGCATCCATAACTTCCACGGGCATCCATAACTTTTCTGGGCAACCTGTTCCAGTGCCTCACTGCTCTCACAGTAAAGAACTTCTCCCTAACATCTAATGTAATTTAGAAGTTAAGATGTAAAAATACATAAGCAAAACCCAAGAAAACTGTTAGTCAGACCAAAAGTTTGCTTAAAGAATACACAGTTCAAAATAAAACTTTAAATTGTTCCTATACTATAATTATGAAAATTACTTCAAAACATTCCCAGTTACTTGGCTTTGTCTCATTTCACTACAAAAGCATTCTGCATTTCTAACATAAATGTAGCACTACATATTTTTTGTAAAACTTATATTGAAAATTGTAGTCATATTTTAAGTGTATAAAAATACTGTGAATAGCTATTTGATAACTTGTTAGCTTTCTTCTAATTAAATATATACTTTTATTTTGTAATCCTAGCTACATAAGTACCAATAGTTATTTGCAAACATTACCTATTTCTCATTTTACTTTTTTGTCTGGAATCTTGACAGTAGCACAGACACTGTGCTCAACATAGTCACCGAGAACTCAGGATGCATCTACCCCCACATCTGATATTTTATACCAATTTTTCATTAAGAGTCCCTTAGTTGTCTACAGCTGCTGTAATGGGTGTTTTGCATTCTCCAGCTCTGGAAAATGCTACTGGTGGTGGAAAATACTGACACTATATTTTTACTTGAGGACCAGTGACCACCCATACTTGCCATTTATTTAGCTAACAATTCTGTACTTGTATCTTACTGATCTGGTTTTAGTGCTCAGCCTGAATATCTGAAAGGAGCAGCTTTGATGAGCTCAGTCCCTGCAGAGGAAGCCTTTTCGTGGTTTACCTTTGCCACTACATGTGCTAAAAGCACTCCCTGCAAGGCACCTGACTTTGTGCAGGAAGCTTCAAGCTCAGTTCAGGTCTGTTTAAATTGGAGGGTTCTGGTTAAATTACAGATGGATAAAAATTCACAGGCATTACAAACTTCTCTGACAGCAGGAGCTTCACAAGGGACTGTCCTGCTTCCCAGTTAACACAATTCCCTACACCTATGTGGTGTGATCCCATGCTGTATCTATCAAGGATTTCAGGAAACAGGTTTTCTTAAGTTCTTATTCAAAATTATTTGTGTTATGCAGATGAAGTTCCTTTATGAAGTTTAAAAATACACACTTTTATGCACTTACGGAAACCAAACATGAAGCTTTAAAAATGTTTCTAACCAGAATACTGTGGAATAGATTGTTCAGCATAAAAAGAGAGAAAATTTTGATTGACAAAGTAAGTGTAATTATATTAATGTAACAAGTGGCTAGGATTTAATGAGCCCTCTTGATGGGACCTGGGGCACACAACCCCCTGCAAGAGAACTTTCAGAAGGAAATTGTTCCCCTCTCCCCGTGGGTGTACACCAATGTACACGCAGTGCTGGGGTGCAGGAATTAAAAGGCAAAATTTTTAATAAAATTCCACGTTCACAGTGATCAAAAGTAAAAGACGTTCGACTTCAAAACAGGAGTGTTTCAAGGGTGTAAGAGCCCGACCTCGCTCCTTTGACAGGAGTGCTGCCAGAGCCCCTGTGCCACAGGGGACAGCAGGACACGGCTGTGACAACACAGCGTGAGTTGCAGAAGACAGAGAAATATTTTAGTGATACTTTTATTTTTATAAAAAGTATATATTTATGATAAATGTAAATGTGTATTTATAACACATGTTGTTCCTGTTATGTTTTGTCTCTATTGAAATATATTTATCTGTCTGTATCAATATATACGCCCTGAAATGTACGCTGATAACGCGCATTAAGCTCGTTCACGGGCGGAGCTCCGCACCGCAAATAAAAGCCACCAGAGGAAAGACCTTGTCGCCTTTTTGTGCCGGGCAGCCCCGGCCCCTCGAGCCCACCTGGCCGAGCGGCTCCGAGCCGCACGGAGGGAGCCGGAGCCGGGACTGCACCGCCCGCGGCTCCCGTGCCCCGCCCCGTGGGTGCGCGGCCGGACCCTGCTGCCCCGCTCTACCCTGCCCTGCCCTGCCCGGTCCGGTCCGGTCCGGTGCTGCCCCGCTCTCCCCTGCCCTGCCCTGCCCGGTCCGGTCCGGTCCGGTCCTGCCCCGCCCTACCCTGCCCTGCCCGGTCCGATCCGGTGCTGCCCCGCTCCACCCTGCCCGGTCCGGTCCGGTCCGGTGCTGCCCCGCTCCACCCTGCCCGGTCTGGTCCGGTCCGGTCCGGTCCGGTGCTGCCCCGCCCCGTGGGTGTGCGGCTGGATCCCTGTCTGCTCTGCCCGGCCCTGCCCTGCGGGAGCGAAGGAGGCGCGGGCGGTTCGTGCGGGACTCGGCCCGCTGGGTTCCTGCTGTAGGATCGTGCAGTATCACGGATCGGAAGGGACTCACAGGGGTCACCGACTGCTGGCCCTGCACAGGACGGCCCCAACCTTCCCAGGATGTGCCTCAGAGCGGTGTCCAAACGCTTCTTCAGCTCTGTCAGGCTGGTGCTATGAGCACTGCTCTGGGGAGACTGTTCAGTGCCCAGGCACCCGCTGGGTGAAGAACCTTTTCCTGATCCCCAGTCTAAATCTCTCCTGAGGCAGCTGCAGGCCGTTCCCTCGGGTGGTCCCTGCTCAGATTCCCTGGGGCCGTGCCGTGCCGGAGGCTCTCGGTGTTCCATGCTGCGAAGGGGGCTCCGGCAGCTGTGCCACGTGTGAGACGCAGGAAAGGGCTGCTCCTCAAACACGCCTCGGAAAGCACAAACACCTCCATCTTTTGTGTTTGCTAAAATAAGCTTGCATTACAGTGCGTATATATTTTCCATTTACACAAACCTCGTTAAAACACAGACTGGAATAAACGCATAAAACAATGATGAAAACATTTAAACCCAAATGCAGTTGCAAAGTGAACTACTTGGGAGCAGAGTTACATTTGCTGCTCCGAGCTCAGCTATTATTTCCAGCGAGCAAGACGAGGCAGGCAGCAGGCACCCCCAGGGTGGGGCAGCTGTGCCGCGTTTTGGAGCAGAGCTGCTCCGACCTCCCCTCCGCAGGTAAGCACCGAGGCAGCTGTGCGGCTCGGGGCACCGCTGCAGGGCTGGAAATGGCTCCACGGCAGCGCTGACACAAGAGCAGCGCCTCGGGGCTTTACAGAGTGTGCAGCTGCTGCAGAAATTCACTATCCATACCTAAAGTTGCAGTGATGTATTCCCCACAGAGAAGGGTTGTAGCTTTTTTTTTTTCTCATTTATCTCATTAAGGACTGGTGCGGTCTATTTCCTGTTTATGAGGGAATGAGAAACGCTTTTCCTCTGCTCCAATGCTCTTCAGCTGTAATAATAACTATTTCTGCCTAGCAAAATTAATCTAAGGTTGCAGAACAAATCAAATTGCATGCATGTGATCACAAGTATTCAAGTAAGGAAAATTTTGTGAATTTAAAGGCTTTAGATAACGTAGAGACACCCCAAAAAATAAAAGGAAAAAACTCAGTATGAGACAAATCCCTATTTGCTTGGCATAGAAAATTTACAAAGAGCATGAGTCAATGCAGTAAGGGGGCTGTTGGCAACTCGCTCCAATTTTTTTCACTGGGGTTGGTAGATCATTGCAATGTACCTGTCATGGCCCTAACCTGGGGAAACTAATCAGGTGGGCTTTTTAATTCAGAGCCCACAGTATAGAGGTGTCATCTCTCTCACCCATTTTGTAAGTGTGAATTAATTGTCTGAGATTACCATCAAAGCTTCCTAGAAAGCAGTGAGAGAATGGCAAAACAGCAGCAGAAGCTGAAAGCATGCTACTTTATGAAACAGGCTTTCCTCAGCCACTTCTTCTTCTTCAGTAAGTTGAATTAAAATACTGAAACCGCTCTCACAGGTGGACACAGTCAGATTAAATGTTTGAGAAATGCTGACCCTTTCAGGTGGACAGCTACAGTGGAACTAGGACAGAGAAAATACCTCCACCTGCCAGAGTAATTGAGGTGTCAGTACAGCCTTAACACAGCTGATAGAAACCTGGGAAAGTGAGACCCTGAATGTTTGACTATACAGGAATCTTCTTCTGCCTATTTTCAATAGAATGTGATGAATTAAAATAAATTTAAATCTGGGGAGTGCCCAGGCAAGTACTTGGCATTTCTGTGTTGCTGGAACTGCATTATCAACCAGTTTTCTTATTTCCCCAGTTCTGATTAATTTAACATTATACAATGTACTATAATAAACCTGAAAAGCACCTAATTCATCTAAAAAATATGTGGATCAAGAGATTATTTTTCCCATTCTGATTTGATTCTCAGCTTCACAAAAATCTCAAGTCTTTAATGTCCTGAGAAATTACTCTTTCAGTAGAAGAAAGATGAATTATGCGTCAATGAACAATTGGGTTATCAAGGTTGTTCACTTAGTGTTCCAGCTGTTCTATAACACCATCTTAATGCTTATTGGAGAATTCTTTTGAATCTAGTTTTACTCTGTGGTACTTACAAATAAATGTATTGTGTTTCTTACAGCTTCTCTGCCAGTTAATAGCAAATACAAGTACAAAATTAATTTCTTGCCTTTTACCCCTAGACCTAGAAATGACAGAGGGTAGAGGCTTCATTCAAAGGAGATCCATTAATGTAATAATAGTGAAGATGGAGATTAAAGCTGATAGGCTTTGTGGGGAGTTTTGTACAGCACTTAACTACATTAACACTGGGTTTTTCTCCTCCTCATAAGTGCTAAAACTTCGATATACTCAAAATTCACTGGGAACCAAGCAAATGCAGTCCTGGCCGCTGCTTCTTTGCCCTTTTCCAGTTGGTCTGAAGGCAGATGGACATCACATTATTCTGGAAGTGGTAACAGGGTGGAGTGCTGTAGACATGGTGGTCAGCAGGGAGATTATATTTCATTGCAATATCTATGACCTGGATTTTGGTAACTCCTGAATTTTATTATTTGCAGTTTCTCCAAAAGCACTTGCATTTTGAAATGAGTGCTTCCTAAGGCATAAGCAGTCCAGGTTCTATCAACATTTAAGTTTTTAAGTTCTATATCCTTTATGTGCTTTATATTCAAGGCAGTTTGAAAGGGACAGTCAGGAACAGAGAATGGCTTGGGAGTTAAGGCCATGCTTGGGAGAGCACTGTCTGGGGCCATCCCATATGCACCAGCACACAACCACAAGAAAACCTGCTGGGTTTTGGTCCACAGAGGTATTAGGGCTTTCCTCTGCTTTCAAAATAGCAATTTTTATTTTTCGCTTGAGCTGAATCCATTTCAGATTACAGAATTGACCACAGCAGAGCCAAACTGGGTCCAAGTACTGTGAGGGAGAGCACAAAGGACTATAGGTGTTGGGGTAAGAGGTAGAAATGCAAAAGGTAAATACTTTTACTTGCATGTATTCTGTAAGATGTAGTTTTCTCCTGTAGGAGGTGATGGCAAGTTCGATCCACTTTGTGAAGAAGCCAGAAAAGTGGTGTTAAGTGCTTAACAATTTACACGGACACTTTCCCTTTAAGCTTGGGTTTCTGTCAGGCAGTTTACTTGCATCACAAAGATATTACCAGTTGGTTCTTTACACTTCTAGGTCTCTTAAAGAAGAGGATAATCTTGTTACACCCCCACGTCAATCAAATAAGAATAGAGCAGAACTAGTTGTATGTTACTACCCTGAATATTGCAAATTCGGGTAGAACTTACTTGTATGTCATTTTAATAATTTGAATTAAATTAAAAGAAGACTGAAATTCTGGCTATCTTTAATTCTTTCAACTTTAAAAGCTTCATATACCAAAGGTACTTTCAAAGTCATTCATAGCTGATAATACTTATTTTTATAGTTACACCAGTTTACAGTTCTGCTCTTCTCTTGACCACAAATATCTCAGAGAACATTTGTGCATTACTAGGGAGCCCAAAAGTAGAGAGAAGGAAGTTGGCATAGCCATAGGACAGGATTAAAACTGACTGGGTGTTATCACAGCTGGTATTCCATGTACCCCAAAAGTAACTATAGTATGGAGCTCTTTTTTGCTCCTTATTTGTCAACGTACATTCAACTTCGATTTTATTTTTAAAACAATTTACACTTAGGTAAATTCAGCAGTTTGAGAATAATCATGTGCCAGAATGCTGGTACCCTGAGCAATATTCACTTTGGCCCATAATTAGTTATGAAAGAAGGAGGTGGTTAATCTTTGCACACTAACAGAGGGGTTTCAGCCAAGAAACACAAGGGTTTGCTGAGGCCCAGGAGCAGCAGGCAGCAAAGCTGCAGTTTCCAGCAGGGCTGCAGGACAGCAGTCTGCCCAGCACAAAACTAAAACCCAAGGAAAACCTGTCACTCAGTGTCTCCTACCAGCTGACATCTGCAGGGAGATGGCAAACCACATTTACAGTAACACTGATCCCACACAACAGTGTGTCAAAGTAACACTATGTCCAGATTCAGTTCCCTTCCCTAGAGGTGACAGAGGCATTAAACCAATATTCCTTAGTAAGAAGAACAAAGCAGGAATTGTATTGTCCCTTTAGAAGACTGAAACAGTTTTGCTTTCTACCACTCTGACACAACAAGATTAGAAAGTGGGAACATTCAGACTGAGCTGGATTGAGAAGTTCAATACAACTGAGCTTGGCACAGCTGGCATGGGGCACTTCTTGCAGGAATCATTCACACAGACAGCAAACTGCCCTGGACAGAGGGAGTTTGTTCGTACCTTGCTGTCACCCTGACCCTCCCTGCCACTACTGAGCAGATTGTCCTGCCCATAAACCAGCTCCAGTGCAGCTCTCAGCAGAGGCAGGGCTTTCTCAAACACACCTACTGCATTCAGCACTGGGACACCAACAAATGGCTTTCTGCTCTGGCAGTAAATTGTTTCTTGGCCTCTTAGGTAAATGAAAAGTAATTAGACTAAATTAGTTTAAATAATACTAGTTCTGAGCAGGATTTACTCCCAAAAATAGCAGAATAAACTCCCCAGATCTCTTGAGCATGGAAAGCTGTGAACATCACTGGAAACACTGAAAGGAAATGAGCTCGCTAGTGTGACTAGTCTTGGGATAGATGTTTTTTGGTTTATTATTTTGTTTGTTGGGTGGGTTAATTTTATTGTATTTGGTGCCCTCTTTAACATCGCTCTGAGGACATTTCTGACATAACTCCAACTCAGAATAACAGCAGTTTTGTGGGGAGATATTATGCCTTAATAAATCAACATGTTTAGCTGGAGTAAATTCAAACAATCTTTGAGGAATGCAAAGCTGCAGGTTTGAAACGGCAAGCTTTTGAGACAAGCATGGGTTGAGGACAACTGCTCTGACTTTGCCTTAGAGTAATATGTTGACCAAATTGTGAGAGGGAGACAAAAAATCAGTTGCGCCTAAAGAGATCTCATAGCTCCACATAGAGAACTCAGGCCCCGTTACTGTGTTTTTGTTACAGAAGGAAGAAATAAACACAAATTTGCAGTAGCCCTTTCAGTCTGGTACCTGCCCCCAAACACTCCCTGCAGTTAGTTGCCACAGCACTAGCAGGCAGCTGGGTATTGAAAGGCACTACAGTAGCCACAGTAGGACAAAGGCGTGTAATTATTTTATAATGAAATACCCGCTTTTCCCCCCTCACTTTTTCCCTCATTTTTAAGGGGATTATCTGCCCTGTGGATAATCATGGCCATTCAAAACGGAATTTAGCCTCCAAGTCTCTCTACAGTAACTTTCAGCCAGACTATTGTGATAAAGTCAAATCAGGAAGAAGAAAGCAGCCGCAGCAAATTATTCCAGTAGTAACACCAACTAAATTGCTGTGCAGCTTTTATGGTTTGACTAATTGTCTCATTAAGGCACATTTCTGATCACTGAAATGGATCTCAAGTATTATTAATCACTGAAAAAATGGTACCACTAAGAGCCTCTCTCCCTCCTATCCTTGGCACTCTTTGCAATGGAAAAGGCTCACAGACTCCTGTTGATTGGAGCCCTACTGCTGCACAGTTGGCAGTCAAACGGTACTAATGGCACAATAACCCAATATAACTAAAATAGTTATGCCTTTCACAGTAACAATCTCTTATAACGTGATTAAGCTCCATCATGTGCGTTTCCTTATGTTTTGCAAATGGCTCAAAAAAATCTGACAATTTTTCCAGTAATTTCTTCAAAAGGAGAGGGACAATATATAAAAAATTCATTAGCTATCAAGAAACAAATTAAAAACATTTGATAAATTTAAAAAAAAATGAAAACAACTGCAGCAAGCATGGGCTGTATGGCAGCGTGCTTGTGTGGCACCCACTCCACTCCCCCTTGCAGAACACACCTCCTAAGACTGGCTTCGGCTCAGTAATTTGCAGGCACTTCAGTGAACCTTAGTTTAGGAGCTGGCTCGCCCTGGGCTACCTCTGTAACTGATGGAGAGAAACTCCACACCACAGTTCAGATCTCTGTGAAGCACAGACTGTAGCATCTCTGGGCTCCTAATCTAGGTACTTCATTGGTGTTTGGTTTGAAACAATATTACGAAAGATGAAGCTTCTTCCTCATATAAGGAGCAAACTGGCATTATCCAAGACACCACAGATGGGTTCTCTTCATTCTCAGCAAACAAAAGGACTTTGCTCTTGGCCATGACTCCCCGTGGCTGCACAAGCCATGCAGTGCAACAGGACAGTTCCCCTTACCAAGGGAAGCCTGCAGGTGTTTATGCCATGTATTATCATATTAAAGACAGCAGGTACTTAATTTCCAAGCAGCTAATTTTCAGAAGCCCAATGCAAAAGTGGCACAGTTATAGCTGCAAGACATACAGACTTTCTTGGTTACCAGTTTGACCAAGCAGAAAAAAGACCTGCAAAGGTCTGGGAGCTCTTCTGTGGAGATGGAAGTGGTGCATGGGAAGGAAATTACAATGGCAACCCTCAGTATAGGCTCCTTCAAGTGAGAGACAAGATGTATGTATTAATTTAAAATTAATTTGAAATGCAGCCATTGCTTGCTACAGCTTTCAGTTTTGCAGGGCAGTTTTAAGAAAAGACAGTGTTGTTCTGCACCAACACACAGACACTTTTCAGGCACATAAATATTTGCTAGCATATAGTGTATATGCAAATGTGCCCAGGAATGAGCCACTGAGGTCACATGCAGTATAGCCAGAAACATCACAAACAAGTGGTCTTTGTTGTAGGCTTTGGAATTAATTCTGGGGAACAGAATGTGGCTACAGAGATCTCCTTCCCTTTGGGCTTTGTTACAGAGACAGGTACCACAAAGTTGAAATCTGCATAAATCTATTGAGCTCCTGTATTGTGCAATATTATGTTCACTATGACAAATATTATTTTACTGATGAGTCTAATGAGGGACTTCAGGGTTGTGATAAATGAAAATGAAATAAAAATGGAAGAAACAAAAATAATCACACTTCATGTAGCATGTCCCTAATTTTTTAATGTGCACAAATAACAGAACAGTAATGCTGAAAAGAAGGAAAAATACTACGTGTTTTTTCCTGGCAGTCCCTTCAGAAGCTATTTATGAGCAGTCATAAATTGACATGCACACTCAGATATATTTTCCTGAAGCCTGTAGAGTTTTGTCTAAGCAAAAGCTTTGGAATATGTGTGTGTAAATAAATTAAAGACTGTCTGGTTTATAATGAGAAGGGTGTATTGTGGTATAAATATTGCAGAGCACATTAAATAAACATGGTCACATATGACCAGGTATCTATTAAATGAGCACATCACAGGAGAAATTAATTATCTAAGAGTGTAACTAGGAACCGTTTAGAATCACTGGAGATTAAGTTGCTTTATTTCTGTTTATCTTTCCTTCTGAATAGGCAGTAGGGCGTTGCAATGAAGAGTCCCTAAGCAACATAGAGCTTCAGCTCTTCATCAACCCTAAGATGACAGTTTTGTCAACACCAGTTTGAAGTCAGGATAAGCCAAAAATTTTACTCAATGTAATTTTGTGCAAAATGGGTTGGCATAAAACAGAATTTTAAGATGTAAAAGTGCAAAATATTTAGATACCTTATGCTGTTCAGGGGAAAGAGGAAAACTTTAATGCTAAGTATGTATTTGTCTTACATACTTTAGCCTAAAAAAGTATATAAGGACTGCTTCAAAACTGATTTGTAGTGTCAGAGACTTATCCTGAGAGTAACATACAACTTTACCATAGTAATAAGATTTTTCTAGGCTTGACAATTATTGTGTTTCAGCCCACATGCAAGAACATCGGTGTTGATGGAATTTGATTTTGCTTGGGCCGTGAAACTCACAGAGAAAACTGTCCACTATTCATCCTATACAAAATAACCAACACTGCAAACCCGGACTAATTAAGGATATGTTTGGGCAAACTGCTGTAGCACAAAGAAAACTGATGAAGGAGGATTTAATCACATAAAATTATTGAAAGCAAGATGAAGCCAATCCCCTTAAATTACTTAAGTACTTCTTAAACCCTGTAATTAACATATGGTAATAAATATTTCATCTTTAACAAGTCTACTGGGAGCAGTTTGTTAAACATTTATTTCTAGTCACAGGAAATTATGTACGGTCATTTTGTCATGTTCTATATTAGACAATTTTATTTCATCCTCTTTATTTTACCCCCAGCAGCAGGTACATTAATTTGGGGAAATGTAATCGTTCCTCTAATGCGTATGAAACATACTCTTCCTTCATATGTCTTTGGCCTTTACTGATTAACTTTACCCTTGCAAAGCGTTGGCCAGCACACAGTGGCTGCTCACATCTACTGCCCAGCCTCTCCTGTGGAACTGACTCACTCCAGACAGGAGAGCTTGAGTGGGAGCCCCAGCAAAAGTACCCAGGCCATCACAGCAGAACTGACCTCAGAGCCTGGGCGAGGTCACAGCAGGGAGAAAAACCAGGTCTCCTCTACGGCACAGCCAAGCCCCAGGGTACCAGGGCTGTTTTCAGGCAGCTCCTAGCACTGATCTGCACCTTCTCCTTCAGCCCAGGTAGCATCACAGGTGCATGGGGAATTCTGTGAGAGCACCGAACATCACTGCCCTTCAACCAAGTCTATGTGCAGACAGCTGTTATTCCACTGCAGGTGGAATTCCAAGTGGAATGCAGCCACTTAAACCAGTACTAAAACAAAGCCATTATAGGGATAATCTAATACCCAGCCAAGGAAAATAATGGAGAGCCAAGCTCCGCTCTCACACAGACCCCCTCCTCTTGTGGCAGGCTGAATGCACCCTCTCCTGAAGTGGAGGAGAATTTCACATTGCCTGTGTATGACACAGGCAGAAAGTGTCTATGTGCTCTTTTTATAAGAGTATCAGTGAATTTATGGGCTATGGAATAGGAAGTAAAGATTTCTGAAATTATAATTCAGGGTTTCACACAGCATCTTTAGTGATGACTACAACTCTTTTTCCCTCTAAACAAATTAGATTTCCATTTGCCATTAATGACTAAATCACTTAAGTATCACAAAGGAACTGCCTGGTGCGCTTATTAATAATTGAAAACTTTGAGGAAATCCGTGAAACATTTTCAATCAAAGCCAATAATTCTCTAAAATATTATTTTTCCTGAATAATTACTCCTTTTGTTCTTTTATTCCTTTTGGATAATAGGCGACATTTTAAATAACGGCATTAAAAAAACCTGAAGTAACTGTTAAGAGGTATCTAAAACCAGAAGTGGTTTTCATGTTAAAAAGCACAAATTAGAAAAGAAAAAAATATTCATCTGTTTCCTTCCAGCAAGTATGTTGAACTTCTATTTTAGACTGCATGCTGTTCCCTGATATCTTACACCAATGCTTAAGAAAATATACTCACTTAATCTCTGTCCTTATTCTGTATAAACATGAAGAAAAACTTTCAATTATCTTTAAAATCAGTAGAGCCCATGAAATCAAGACTCCTATTGGTATACAATTGGACTTTGCAGACCTACTCAACAGCCAAAAGGAACAAAGGGGAAAAAAACCCCACAAAATTTTATCAGATTTAATAGAAATCTTGAATGCCATATTGTAGTTATTCTACTCAGTAACCTTTACTATTCAGGAGCAAAGGCAGAAAGATATATGCAAAATTACCCACATCTGCGAGGATTTTTTTTGTGTCTTAAATGGTGTGTTTTCATCAGCACAGAAAGGTTATATGACAGGTACTGACAAAATCTCCAAGACCTGCAAAGGACATGGAAAGAGGTTCAGTCTCACCTGGGGATGATGGCTGCACCCTGGAAAGATCCAGGTTATTCTATACCTCTACCCAGGAAAGGAGAATTAATTTTTTTAAATGTTTGCTTTGTTGGGTTGTTGTTTTTTTTTCAAAAAGAACAAAATTCATTTCTTTGCCACAAACAGGTGCCCTTATTTCTCCCAACGCAGCCTGCACTGGGCTGCTGTTAGCCTGGCAGGGGCCCTGATGCCCTATTACTTTTTATTTTCTTTTTTCTCTTCAGTCAGAGTTGGAACTAAAGGCACGAGAGACAGAATTTCATGTTTGGACTTAGTTGTTTATTAATTCTTATCTATAGTACAGTGAATGCTACAACACTTCTAGCTAACAAGCTAAAAATGAAGAAATGGCGATGTGTCTCGCTCATTACAAGGTGTTTTAAGGCTTAATTGTCCAATTAAAAACTAACACCCAAATTATTTTTACTTTTGACCCAACGACCAAACACCTGTGACCCGCAGTACAGCATCTTCTATCCAATTAAAAAGTACTACCTAAACCCAAGAAGAAGAGGGACAAGAAGAAAGAAAACCTCCACTCTAAAACTTCCATCTTGTCCCAACCTATTACTATATTCTAAAACCCCAAATTCCAAACCCTTCACCATGTTCACAATTCAAACTTCACACTAGTGATTCTAGTTCTGTCATTCAATTTTGGAAGCCTTCTCCAAAGCCTAAAGTCAAAAGCAGTATTCTTCTAGAAGCCAATACCTAACAACACAAAAAATTCAAAACTCCCTGTTTCTAAAATTCCAACAACACCCCTCATCACATCCCAGAACCCAGCACTAACTAGAGGAGCTGCCTGGAAAATCAAAACATTCTGAATTCACTAAACCAATATAAAAGACAACAGTGGACTCTTTTCTTCCATCTTTGACCAGACTTGTTAACATTACAAATCTCTTCTATCTGCTTTTACAGCCATTCTGGCATTTTGTGAGTACTGAGTGTGCCTCTATTTCATATTTTAAACAATGTTCAATGTTATCTATGCCAACAGCAATTAAAAGAATATATATATACACATACACACATATATATACATGCATGTGTGAAAGCATAGAGGTTCCCAAGCTTTCATTCTGTTGTTAATTTTAGCAGCAGTGGGTATTCCCAGCTCTGTATCAAAGGCAGCACATCTGCTGGTTGTGCACCCAGGTAAGAGCTACCCAGAGCTCTTGGAACAGCAGCTGGAGAGTCTAGCAAGGGATACTCAAAACAAAGAAAAGAAACAGACAACACCCCCCAAGGCACACACTGTCATCTACTCAGTTCAAACAATGCCCACACATTCTTGGTTTTTGTCTAGTCCCATACAATAATTTTTACCTCCTGGAACAAACAGAATGGTTTCTTTTCTGGAGAACAGGTTACTCTTCTGCTCTAGCACAGACTGACTGTGCCATGGGCAGAGCAAAGGTTTCTATCAAGCACAGTCCTGCTGTCTGTCAGGAATGAAGAACAGTGACAGAAGCTGATTGTCTCAGCAACTCTTGCTGCTGCAGGCATGCACAGCATGGTGTGCCCCCAAGTAGATGAAGTCAACTCACTCTCACGTTTGCTGTTTCTTCCAAATCTCAAAGCTGTCATTTGAATTTCAGATTTCAGTGCCACTTCTTTCACAAGTGGTCTATATAATACTTCAGTTCCCTGTCAAACATTATACAAAGATGAATCTTTTAATCATTTACCATCTCAAAGCTGAAGATTCTACATGTTTAGAGAAATTATTTATGTTTAGAAATTAGAGATGTTAATTCCAGTCTAGTTCCAGTATTTTAAAAATTCTCCTTGAAATAAAAATGCATTCATGTGTTATTTAAAAAAAATTAGCAAATAACAAAATGTTTTAATATAACCTCAATGTTATTGTCAATTTTGACTCAATGGTTTTGAATAATTATCTTTTGCTAGTCCAAATGTTGTCTTCCTCACTGCTTCTATATTTAAATAAGCCACCATTGAGGAAACAAACAGAAGACAGAAAAATTAGCTGTCCTAACACTCTTACAAACGGGATGTTAATGTCCCCATTCAAAGGAGAAATTGTCAAAAAGAACAGCCATAACAGAGAATTTCCTTCTTATGTGTTTTTATTTTATTGGGGTTTTTTACATCTTTGATGAAATTTTTATGCAACTATTATGTCACAATCTATGATACACAATGAGAGTAAAAATCTGTCATTTACCACTTATATTTCTATGTTAATTTTGTTTTCTACCTCTGCATATACTGTGGCAAAAGTGCATTTATCATATTTCATGCAGCACTGACTGCCTTATGCAAACTGAGAATACAATAAACAGAGCCAACAATATTTAGCTGAACTCAATTCTTGCTACAGAAACAAGCATTCATAAAAGCATTAAAATACTTTGGGTGATGGTCTATCAGCTTAATGTTTTGAGCTACAGAAAGGGATAGGAGACAATATTTGTGGCTGTCAACTGCAGTACTTTCCAAGTTCATTAGGTTTTCAAAGACTGAATTAGCTTAAATGCTTCAGTGAGAGAAAAAGCCCAGGGCAACCAGCCTGATTTAAAAGGATGCTAGAGTTTCATAAACATTAGACTAAGTTCAGTTCTGGATGCCATGGTAAGTACCTTGCCACATCAATTCTGTGCTCTGACAGAAGGATTGTTTCTTCACCATCATCGTGTATCCAAGCCAAATAAAAGGACAATACAAGGCACACAGGCCTTTTTGGAAACCTGCCTGGGTATGTAGTACCTGATCATAGCTAAAGTTTTTAATTACAGCTTTTTATTTTGATGAGACAAGAAGCTTTCCAGCATCACCCGACTCTTTGAATCAGACATAAACTGCCATGTTTCATTATGTCACAGTCCATACAGCAGCAGCAGGGCAAAACCTACTCCCAGAGCAAAAGCATGTCCAAGGAGCATGCTCAGGACAGGGAAGTGGAAATGGGGTGAAGCCTCATCTCTGTGTTTTCCAGGCACTTGTTGTCTCCAGGTGGCTGCTCAGAACATCCAGCCTGACCCTCAGGGCACTGCTGGGGCACAGGGCCTTTGTGCAGCTGCCTCCAGCTCCCTGCCCCAGCACAGGCATGGCCATCCCTCTGCACCCCAGTGACACTGCTCACCTCACCATTCCCTCTGCCAGCCAGTTCAAAGAGGGCAGAAATCTCCTGCCACTACAGAGGTTAGTGCTGCAGAAACCTGCAGTCACTGAGAGCCAAGTTCTCTGGGGAAGAGGGAACAGGACTTCTAACAATACTGTCCTTATGTCAAGAGGGGAAGAGAAAGCTGGGCTCACCTGCCTTCTAGCACTGTGGAGGAAGCACAAGCAATGGTTCTCAGACCACCCTGGCATGCAGTGCCCCCCTGTAGTGCCAAGCACTACTTCCCAGCAAAAGAAACAGCCCCTGCTGCTCTCTCCTCTCCAGCACTTGCTATACATCAGCCCCCTGACACAGAGCAGCTCTTGAGGTGGTTCACTTTTATGTCTATACTGAAAGTACATGGCAGCTGAGATCCTAATTGACAGATTAGTAAGGGACCAAAAAAATCAATTACTACTTGTGCAAAACCACAGCATGTGCCTTTGGTAAATCAGCAGCTATTGCTTGCCCACCTTCCTCTAAAAAAAGGATGAGTAAATCAGGAACAGCCACTTCAGAGCTGAATTAGTATCAGCAAGGAGATGTGAGGTAGGGAATAGCACTGGACAAAGCAGAAAACCCACTGCTTGTTGCAAAAACAGATTTCTCATCCAAACACAATCTTTTAATGGTCAAAGAAAAGCAGATCTTAGTAGTTACAGTGAGGGAAAGACTGTTCATCCATCAAAACAAGGATGTTTGCAGGACCCCAGAGTTCCCTAATACCACACAGCATCAAAGCAGGCAGCCCAGGGAGTGAGAGCACCTCTTACTTTTGAAGTCATTTGATGCTGAATTCTCCTGGTGATCACCCACTGCTTTGTCAGCTATGGTCTCATGTACACTTCTTCCCTCTTCAAGTATCCCCAAACAACCTTTTCTTGGTCCCTTTTACTTCTACCTTTCTTGACCTCATATTGAAGTGGTTCACACTACTTACTGTTATCCCCCAGCTGAACAACTTTGTAATGTGACTCCCTACTTCCAGCCTCCTCCTCACATCTCCAGGTTACCTCACCATCTCCTTCCAACAAACACAGCCAGTACGTTTCTCTACCAAAGTCATCTACCAACCCTGCTTTTCAGTTTCATTTCTCTTCTCCGATATGTAGACAGAAATAAGTCATTTCTTTTTCTTGTGGTAATGCCTCTTGTGTGCATAGCTATGGTGCTGTCCATGCCTGCTCTACTTACAGTAATTAACCAGTGCCCACAGAGAGAGATATGAGCCTCAGTGAGCCACACATTGCATCCTGGGATAGGAGAAGCTTCTTGTGTCAAAGAGGTCCCAATTTAAATAGACAAGTGACAAAAAATGGTGGAAGGTAACCTGGAATTGTTTTTTCCTTATAAACTGGGGAGCAAGGTACAGAATAATGAAGTCAGCTGCTGGATCCTTTTATTTGGTAAAGCAAAAATACATCATTCATCCAGTATTCTCCCCACTTTCCTTTTGGGTGCAGTGTTTTGAGAGACTGCCAGTCAGAGACAGGTCAGGGCCCTGCAGTTAGAATGTCTTTCCCTCAAAGGCCTCCAGGTTGAAAGCTGTATCCAAGAACCTTCTGAGTGACACCAGATGCATGTTCTTGTTGCCTGTGGCAGCTGCAGCAGCAGGCTCTCGGCCAACATACCTTCATGAGAAAAAGAATTGGGCAGACAAATGAGGTGAGAAGATACTCTATTTTGACAATAACAAGCATGAGAACATGCTGTTTAAGGCTTTCAAGTCAGCTTGGCAGATTTTGATATTTAGTCATCAATCTTTCTTAAATAAAAATCAATCCAAGTTTTACGAAGTTATACCTTCTAGTCAGCTACCCCCTCTTTCCCCCCTCCTATCATTGTTAAGCTGTGTCTTCTCCCCATCCTTCTCAGGACAGCCAGGTACACTGTCTCATAATTAGACAACTTGCTTATTCCTTTGACAGCTGCACGGGCAGATCTGAGAGTCAATCATCTAAAATAAATGCAAAGGTGCCTGAACTGAGCTCTTACCAACAGCTGCTTCCTGCAGAAACCTAACATCTGGAATGAAATTCTTAAAATGACAGAATCTTAGACAACAGAGAGCTAAGTGCTGTGCTAAGTAGCAATAAATACAGACCTAGTTGCTACTGATTTTCTTTTAGACCTACAAGAAGGAGCAACTTGTGCATCTTGTATTTGAGAAACAGTAGTCTAGATTTTTCCCTCCTTCACCCAAGAAGTCAGACTCAGAGGTTTAGATTTGTGAAGAACTTGACTTACCCATGAATACCTGAAAACAACCCCAACCAAATTTAAAAGCAAACAAATCAGCCCAGGACACAGAGCAATTGTTTAAAGCCTCATACCAGATGGGTCGAGTGTGGTTCACAATAGTGCGGAAACGAGGTTTGACATAATCATAATATCCACTGTTTTTGTGCTCCTCCTGACACCAGACTAGATCAGCAGTTGGATACTTATCAAGTTCTTCTTTCAGCAAGTCAAAGGGGAATGGTGAGATCTGAAAAAAGAGGGTAGTAATTGTCAAGGCTTTCTCTTCTGTGGTATTAGCCCATGGTGAGTCATTACTTTTCCATGCAGAGTGACTCATGTTTCTCTAATTGATTTAATGGTCAGAAATGAATACACAAGTATTTGACAGTTGCATTAGTATGAACAGAAGTAGGTTGTAGTCCAGACCACCTATACTCCTACAGCTTTTTTAGTGAAGTAGCTGTGGCATGTCCTTAATCAGTGAATGACAATATAACTTCAAAGTGTACTATTCACAACATTTAAACCTAGCAGACTGCATATACAAATTTAAGGTGCTATCATATCGTAATCTTCACTTTGTTATGTTGTTCTGGAAAAGTCATCAAGTTTTCTGGCTATCATTGTCCAGTATGCTATTGATGTGTTCCACAAGCCCACGAAGGATTAGAATATGTCTTGTAAGATGCTAGGTGCTAGAAAAAAAGCTATCACCATCCGTTCTAGGAGGTGTGTCTATTTAAAAGCACAGGAACCCCGATGACTCTGTCTTCTGAAGATCAGGGAGCTCACCTGTTCAAGTCTGGTTATAGCTACTTGTTTCTCCAGGTCTTGGTTCTTTCTCTCTTTCACAAGGTCATAGTAGACTTTTCCTGTGCAGAAAATCACTCGCTTGACCTCATGTGGTGCCTGAGCTGCCGGTCCATTCTCAGGAATCACACGTTGGAAAGTGGTACCTAGTTGGAGCACAAATTAGAAAAAGTGCTCTCAGTGGGCCTGACATTTCAATAAAGCAGCCCAAGAAACAGCCCTTTAGTCCTTCACTGAGCAAGCAGCAGGTTGCAGTGATCAAAGGGCTCTCCTGCCTCTCTGGTCCTACTTTTCAGACTGGTAACTTGGCTGAAGTGACTTTCAGCAGTTCCATTTCAAGAAGTTAGAAGATTGTCAATAATCCAGTCTTTCACCACACTTAACAGACACAATCATATCAACAGTAAAGTGTTTTTCAACTTTGTGTTGTGTATTACATCTTTACTTTTAAATTGATTGGACAGCTCAGCTTTGCTTCCAGTTTGGGGTTTTTTCGGAGAACCACCTGAAATACTTTCTTCTTTCCAAGATCATCTCAATCATGTAACATTAATACAGCTTTACAGATTTCAGAATATTCTATAAAAACAAAACACTTATCTGTAATGCAACTAAACCTAGCAACTACAGAAATATTTACCCAAGCACACACATTATTGATGTATATTTGATTTAAACCTCTGTTTGAGAGCTAAAAGAGCAATACCCAAAGCAAGAATTAGCACAGAGCTCAGCCATATGTATAAGTGCTAATGTACAAGTACAATTTCAGATGCATATCTTCAATGCTACCACCTACCAGGAGTAAAATTTTCTTGGGATACATGAAGCTGGAAGAGAGACTTGATGGTCTAAAAGATCCATTTCTTTGCTCTCATATACGATTGAGTACAACTATTTCCACATTAAACAACTGCAGGGTAGCAGACAGCAGCTCAGCCTCCTATTCTGAACCAGCACACCCACTTATCAGGAGAATAAGCTCCTGTTTGAACCATTTATCTTGGGGAAGAAAAGCAACAGCACAAACATATCAAAGAAGAGCTGATTTATGTCAGAATTATCCTGTCCCACTGAACAGCAGAATTCATCATTAAAAAAGACTGAATCTGTGCTTCATTGGGTCAGCTGGAATCAGTCTTCCTCTCAGCTTCTATTAAAAGCACAGCAAAATGAGTTAGCTGAGAGTCAGAAACACTTTATTACCTGCTGTCCTCTTCAGCAAAAACTTGAAAGTATGCCAAAATTCAATGTTAATTTGTTGTTTGGCCACTATTGAGGTTAGCCTGAAGTAGAGGGGACTCCCAAGACCAAGTGACAAATCACAAAGCCTACAGAATTTCTAAACTGACCCATTCTACAAAGCTTTTAAACAGTAATAAAAACAGTAAATGCCTTTTCTTGAGAAGCAAATTTTACACAAAAAATAAGATAATACAATATTTAAGCACACTTATACAGTGTAAGTTGCTTTTAAAAAACTGAGCAGTTGCCCTCTTCTGACAGTAGTCAAGACTTCACTGGAACTGGAGATAGGCCAGCACACCTATGCCCACATTCTCACTCTGAACAGTCACTTTAATCCCTCACTCATTACATGTCACTGCTTTTCCTGATGTCACTCCAACACAGTCTAACCAGTGCAAGCCAGGACAAAACAACTGCAGTGTTTGGTATTCTCTCTGCAGTCATTGTGTATCTCTTGGTGCTGATGGCATGCCAGCAACAGCTCTGAACTCACTGATCTCACTTTTGATCACTGGTGTGACACAGCAGCCCCAAACTGAGCACTATAACAAGAACTGGGCACATTATTCTTCCAAATGGTCCCAGTGTAAGTACAACCTATCCCTCAGTCTTGGGGTCAGGAGGCATAGGCAGTACAAAGAACAACTGAAGTTTTATATTAAGAGAAAAAGAGCAGAGGGACATGGTGTCCTCTTGAGGAAAAACTCCCTGCAGAGATCAAAATGCACTTTCCATTAAGATTAATGGCTTGTTACAAGATAAACCTGTTAAAACTAGAAAACACTATGTGAAAGCAAATTTTCAGCAGAAGTCCCTGCTAGATCTCACTATGACAGCTCCACAGAAATTATGCCAAAAGAAAAGACACACTCTGCAGAGCAGATTCTGTTCTTCACAGTCTGACATGCAACTTGGTATAGCTAATTATTTCCCCACAATACTTTGAGGTGACTTACCAGACACCATTTCATCAAAACTGGATTTAGCTTCTGGATGCCTCAGCAGTGACTTGGGTGTCAAAACAATCAGCTGTAAGACAGAAATTTTTCCAACACTCAGAAGCTGCTTTATCTCCATTACATACACAACCTTTGTAACACTGTGCACACAAAAACCACAAACTGAATATGATATAGAAGAAATTAATATGAATAGCAAACATGGTAAATTGTTTTTTCCTGTTTTGAAAGCCATGAAAGTTCAAAATTATTCAGAAGATTTAGGTAGCTACTCCTTTTACAGGTTCTCAAAACTCACTGCCAATGTTTCTTTTTGACAACAAAATCAAATCACAGGCTATGAAGCAGTAAAACATTCAACAATTTTATCTTGGATCTTTGAAGTTCCAGCAATTAGACGTGCAGATGATCTTTCTGCAACACGTTAGCTATATCACTAATATCTTGACATGTTCATCTGAAGATCTGCACAGCCAGATGGAAGCAAAGCTGAAAAAGTTTTAGAGCCACAGTAAATCAGAGCTTCTTTCCATCAAACTGGCAACTTCAACCTGTGTTCAGTTAAGAGTTTTTCACCAGCAATCCTTATTCTTTTCAGCAGTGTGTCATATGCAAAGGCCACTCCTTGTTTGAGAGCTAATTTACCTGGAATAATCAAGTCCATTAAGGTAACCTTACCGGCTTTCTGAATGGCAGCAAGATCTGCCTTCGGAGGACATGAAAGTAATTGGCTGGAGTTGAACAATTCACCACAATCCAGTTGCATTCATACAGCTGGGAAACTTCAAACTGCTCAGTGAACTCCTGAGAGAAATTAGAAAAGGCATTAGAAAAATGTCTAAAAGACCAGAAAAAAGGCTTGAAAGCCATCCTTCCATTTTTGATTTGCAGCAACTCCCTTCCTCAAAAAATTTATTTAGTGGCTCTCAGCTGAGATTGTTTTATTAGCTAGGGAAGCACCCCTACAAATCATTCCTTTCTGTTTCTACTTCTTCCTAAAAATTTATGCAAATAGACACAAAAAGTTTCCTTTAATTCAGAAAAGATGGGAAATCCAAGAAGGAAGACTGAGGTGGACTAGGATATCATCAGATGGAAGAAACAAAACAGAACTGCTTTGAAAGAACATTAAACTATAATTCAATTTTTGAGTGTACAGTTAGCTTTCATTCTCTCTCCCATCCTGTAGAGCTATGTACTTTATCTGTAGAAGTGAATGGCCAATCTATTAAAGTCTTAGCCCAATCAAAATTATAAGTTGTTTATTTTTGTGCTCCTAACAGTACAATTTAGCTCCACTGCAAAGAGCCAGGGTAGTCTCACTTGACCTCCTTTAGATACTGGCTAGAGACACCTATTTGCAGTACACACAGCAATATAAACAAGCAGGATCACTGACCCTGAGGAACAGTCATAGAAAGATCATGCTGTCAGAGATTAATTGTATGTGACCTCAGCTTCGCAATGAGCAGCAATGCTGCATACTTCCATTACTTTTACTGGAATCAAGTTAATGTTACACCAAGACTTGAAGCTAAATCCTAACCTGATATACCTAGCTAAAAGGACGCTACTAACAAAAAATATCTAGGATATGAAAAGCAAGACAAGGACAAAACTACTTACTGGATAGGCATCAGAATCATCATTGCTCATCTGCAGAAACCTCTCAGGCCTGGCTGATGAATGCTCTGGACCCTGGTAAAGGTATCATTTAAAACAATGTTAAAGAGCCAAATGAGCAGTCAGACTGCATGAGTAACCCCTGTCCCCTCTGTACCAGCTGCACACCTGTCCCCCAGTCAAAGATATCAACAGCAGCAGTGGAAGAGAGGACATACCACAGGACAGGAATTCATCCCCTATTTTCATAGGAGATTGGGTTTAACATGTATTTCCAATGTTTCTACCAGCTGCAAGTGACTTCTACCCTCAATCTAGCTGCACAATGAAGACCAGTGGAAAGGCAGTGGGTCCATGTGGGCACAACAATGACCTTGCTAATGCAGAGCAAACAGGAGCACAAGGAATGTCAGGAAGAGAAACATTGGATGCCTCAGAGTACTGCAGTGACTCACACTTCATGCATGCTGAACAGGAGCAGTCACTAAGTTAACTGCTGACTACTTTTGCTTGTTAGCAACAAACGTAGGCACAGGATCTCTCCTACTATTATTCACTGTTCAGTACAGGACCAAATACCTAGATGAATGCTTTAGCTAAAATGGACCAAAATACACACACACATTATCTGCCAGACTAATCTATGATTAATTTCTGCCTCCTTGGGAGATATTTTATGTTCTGTCATTACTCAACGCTCCCATCCACTGTCTCACTAGCAGTACCCACGGCAATTACTTGAATTGCACAAACACTGTGAGCTCCATTTTACATTAGCAAAACATGCATGCTGGCCACAGAAATTACCAGGAATAAGGAATGTAGCAGAATCTGTTATTTTTCCTTTTCATGTCCCTGTTTATAAAGGATCAGAGAAAGCTGTGAGGAGTGTGAGAATGCAATGTGCTTTTTTATGTATTGCTATTGCTGACAGCCTTGGCTGGTTCAAGTGACAGATACCCTTAGGAAGGACTTTCATTTTGCACACAGCTGTAAAGTATCTTAACCCAAAGACAAAATATTACACCTCTAAACTCTCACCATGTCTCCTAAGCTAATAATGTTCATAAAGAGATTTTTTTATTTATATGGCTATCTCTCATCGTAACTTCCTCTGTTGAAATCTTAATACATTATCTCCAAAATCAGTCATTATTCTGACAGCTAGTAGTCCACCTTGATTGAACACATAATCCTTCCTAATTCCAAGTGCAGGATTCCAGATCCATAGGAGGGACACAAAGATGATGAGAGGACTGGAGCACCTCTCCTATGAAGACAGGCTGAGAGAGTCAGCATGGTTCAGCCTGGGGAAGAGATGGTTCCAGGGAAATACTGTACAGCATCTTCCAGTACCTAAAGGGGACCTGCAAGAAAGCTGGAGCAACTTTTTATAAGGTCATGTAGCAATAGGACAAGGCGGAGTGGCTTTAGGCTGCAAGAGAGCAAGTATAGGTTTAATACAAGAAGAAAATCTTTGCTGTGAGGGTGGTGAGGCACTGGCACAGGCTGCTCAGAGCAGTTGTAGATGCCCCATCCCTAGAAGTGTTCAAGGCCAGCCTGGATGGGGCTTTGAGCAGACCCTGGTGAAAGGCTCTCTGCCATGGTGAGTGGGTTTGAACTAGATGGTCTGTCCAGTCCTTTCCAACAAAAACCATTCTATGACTCCGTGATTCAGTCTGCTTCATGGACTAAGGGAATTCAAAGGAAAAAGACATTCTGTTGGCAACAAAGGTGTAGCACAAACAGCCTAGAGCTGTGGCTTGTATCACTGCTCCTTTGAATTCTGCCTCCACTTTTGAGGTGCTAAATAATCTGGTCACAGACAGGTAAGAACTTGAGAGCAAGGAGCAAAGCTGCACAAAACTATGGTGCACTGTAGCAGCCCAGTTTACTGTAGCACCTCTGCCGTTCACATCTGTTCACTGTAAATCAAATCCTGCACTAAGCATGGCATACACAACACAAACCCAGTGCTTCACAAGCACACTGCAGTCAGTACAATGGAAACAGAGATGTTACCAGCAAACAATTACAGGAGAGGCAGGCGAGGCTTCCCCATCACTCACACACTGACCCAGCAACAACTTCAGTCCAGAGCCTCAATGTTCACATTCATCTTCGGCTTCTAAGCTGACACCACCAATCAGACTGCCAGCAACTGCTGCGTGGGATGGGGTAGGGTTTATTTCTACTGTGACCACCTATCCAGTGAGACCTATACTGAATCCATTAGCTACTTTCAGATGAGTCCCCAGTGAGCCATTAGGCTGCAGAGTCTTTCAATCACAGCCAACTTGCCTGTGAATGCATGACCTAGAGGTGAAGGGATCCATATCCCATTAAGAATCCTTCCCCAAATCATCTTGTCCCCAGCACTGAAGTTACAGAAAGACTAGTCCTCCTGTAATGAAAAGGTCCTCTGGGAAGATAAAAGATTTCAGCAGCCTGGTGGGATTCTTAAATATTCCAAAATAAGCTGACACTAGTAGCAAAATAAGCATGTTTCAGTAGCAAAATAAGCATGTTTCAGAAGATCTGTGCAAATCTTCTCTGCCAAGTGGCTGTGGGAAAAGAAAGATTAAATGTCTTGTAAGTAGCAGAGAACCAGCCCCTCAAGCCGAGTGCTTCCCTGCAGAGGACCACACCTCCTGCTGAGGGCTCATTCAGGCTGTCCCCTCAGGATAGAGTTAAAAAAATTAATTTATCAAAACCCCTGTGAACAGCATCAGACCCTTTATTCTTTAAGCACAATGGATGTGGAAAGCCATTAATGAGATATGAATGCACCCCAGTGTATCAGGACAGGATCATAACTGAATGGAAATAAACTAAATTGTTTGTGAAAATAGAAATGACACAGTTTGTGGTGAAAAGGTCTAAAGCATTTATACAGATGGAGATTGCCACTGTGGCACATACTATGCTCTTTTAAATAGAAAACTAGAAACATACATGCAACAATTCATGAAGGCTAATGTATTTGAAAAGGAAAAAATTAATCTTGCCTGGCATGACATTCATATAATCTTAAAAATAATTTAAAATATTTGAATAACAATTCCACTGCTGATATAAACTTCATGTAACTTTACACATAGGGTGTGCCCACGCCCTGTCCCTCTAAGGCATTGTCTCATTCCTCCTACTAGCCACCAAAGAAAAGACAGTCAACAGCTAGTAGAAACATATTCCTTTCCGGAAAGAGGGAGATTTTTTATTGTGTCAAAATTAACCAAGGTCAATGATTTTTTAAGAAGTTTTACAGTTGTTTTAGATCATTTCATGGCAAGAGAATACAGTGCAGAGTTTACACATACATACTTTATCCAAAATAAAAGCAAGCAAGCACTCTTAGATATGATTTCTTTCTTATTGTACACTGAGAATGCAGCTTTCTAGGGAAAGAAGGCAGTGTCTTAGCAAAAGATACCACAAAAGAGAGGAAAAAAAAGGAAAAAATGAGGGGAAGTGGTACATGCCACTAAGAAGGACACAAAGCTAAGAGCTCAGAAATATTTCTCAGGGTTTTTTGGTTTTCACCACTCAATCTACTCACATTCTTCTCTCTAACACTGAGGCAGCCACACATGCTTAACAGTGCCTTCCTCCCTTGGGTTCCTATCACCACCAGATCCCCAAGCCACCTTTGGGGATCTGCAATGCCACCAAGCAGCTTTTCCAGCTGCAGAGAAGGCATTGCAGCCAGCAGTCCCCTCCTACACATGCCAGGCAGCAGCACTCACCATTCCTTCCATCCCATGGGGCAGGAGCAGGACGATCCCATTATGCCGAACCCACTTGGCCTGGCCAGAGCTGATGAACTGGTCTATTATACACTGAGCTGTGTTGTGGAAGTCCCCAAACTGGGCTTCCCAGCACACCAGGGCATTGGGACTCGCCATAGCAAAGCCAAGTTCAAAACCTGGCAAGCAAACAAGTAGGAGAATTAGAAAATAAACAGATTTCCTGAAAATTCTGTTCATTCCTCATTAAAAAATAAAACAAACCCAAAATTAGAGCATGAACTGGATTTTTGGAGCCCTGTTATAAGTCATGCAGTTTTCAATAGTACCATTTCCAAGCTTGACTTCAATCCTTCACACTTTTCCTCAAACACTTCAATATCATAGGAGTTTTTAAACAAACTAAACCCCCTCCATCCACTCCAATTTTAGTATAATGTTTCCCTAGGAGCTCCCTACTATCTTCTCCTGTAAAAATGCACTTACAGCCCAGTTCAAGAGTTATTTATTAACTAATATTTCCGCAGCCCTACACAACATAGTCTTTCTTTTCCCCTCTCATACATAGATGATGAAGAAAATTACTGGTGACATGAATTTTCAGTCTACAGACACAATCCTAGTCCTCAGATCTTCCAAAACACTTGACTATAACAGCTGCATGGCAAACACATCTGGGACTCGGGTAAACCTTTCCTAGGCAGGGCTAAGGACCCTTTAGGTTTCTGCTTCAGTGTTAAAGTATTTGATCTCTGTTCATATTTTCCTCTGACCCTTTGATATAGCAGAGCCTGGAGTTCTGAATGAATACATGTACTCAGATTCTCCACCTATAGTTTGGAGTGATTATAACCAAAAAAGTTAAAGCTCTCAGTAAAAAGCAGGGCTATATAGCAGTGCTCTGGGTATAGAGGCTCTGACTGAGGCAAAACTGATTCAATACAGACAGAGAATAAATATTTAATTGACAGATACATTTCATATTGAAGCTCTACACAGAATATAATTACCTGGTTTCAAATAGAACTTCATATGGGAATACTCTCATTGAAGCTTACCTCAGCACATCAACTAATTTTTGGGTCTTCATAGTCTACTCCTTGGTAATTCTAGCCCAGTTTTTTGCTTACCATCCCCATGGCAAGAAATCTTTGAGTCACTTGGCTTTTGGACTACTGATCTCTGAGCAGTCCATCCATGACTCCAGCAGATGCTCCCATCAAAAGGCAAGTGATATATCAGAGGCCAAAAGAAGGCTGTAAAGTCAGACAGGCAGCCCTTCATCTGTGAGTCCCCATGACAGGTCATTACGAGAGAGAATGACTTTTGCTGGCCTTGCCTTTGTCCTGACTGCCTGGACAGCCTTTCCTTCAGCCTTTCTTCCATCTCTGGCCTCCTTGTTTGAGTAATTCCTTTGTTCTTAACACAATGAAAACAGCAGAAAAATTTACACAGCTCCTTCAATCATATTCCCAAAGGTATCTGAAAAATAGATTTCCCTAGATAGGCTTGAATCCCATTCTAATTTTACACAAGCATTAAGAGACCATTTCTACTGATTGGGTGACATGGTTGAGAAAATATGCAATATGTTCAAGACTTATTTGTGCATAGGCTGCTCTCTGTAAGGGTACGGTAATCTGCCTTTTAGAGAAGCACAAACGGAGGTCTTGACCACTCAGATTTATCAATAATCAAACAGTGCTTTTCAAAGAGTATGGAGCTCAGTGCATATGTAAAATTTGGTCACAGCACACACACATAATTCCACTTTGTATCACCCATAAAATTCACACTGAAAAAGCAGTATCATTTCTCTTTTCCTATCTTGTTGACAATTTCACACTAGTCTCTACAGGGTAACAATGTTCTAGGTGAAGCTGCATCAAAGAGTGTGATCTTAACACAAGTACCATTTGCAAGCTGACAGCTAGAAATATGTTCAGGAAAATATATCCAAATGTAATCAATACATTCTGATTATTATTTTGAGAATAATGTTGCTGAGACCACCATTTCATAGCACATGTGTCTGTGGTATACACATCCTTGGTATACCAGAACTCAATTTTCCACCAGGGAAACGGCGGTGAGAGTTACCAAATAAAAACTATTCCAATTATGATTGTAGTAGCGGAGTAGCATTAACTCTTGAACAGACTAAGGAGTTTGTTAAGAATTACTGCTGCTACTACTACCACCTTCATGGGGAGAAAACTGCTTAAAGAACAAGATCTGAACTGCTAAATAAAACTTTTAAAAAATGCTGGTGGAGAAAGATAGATGCAAGGTAAACAGCCCAGGAGAGGGTGAGGTGATCTCTTGAAAGGGAATTGTTGGGGCACTAGAGCCAAGGTCAGGGAAGGTGACATGAACTAGAAAGTCTCCACTGTTCTAGAGATGGGACATGAACTCCAAGGGAACAGGTTCCTACCCAGGTCCCTCATGAGGGCTCAACCTCAGACCAAAAAAAAAAAGAGTTAAAAAAAAAAGACAAAAACCCAAAGAAAACTACAGCAGAGACCTTGCAAACTTTACTGTTTGCATCTGCAGAAGAACTGAACGTTTCTTTAAAATCTTGTGCAAATTTTGTGGGTTTAAAGGATTAACTCTTACACAGCTAGAAACAGAGAACAGGTTGAAGCTGAAATCCAAGGCAACCAGGCAGCAGGATAACTTTCAAAGAATGTCAGGTAAGAAATCTGCACACCCAAAGGGTGCTGGAGAACAACCAGCCAACTCCAAACAGCAGGGAGCTGCTCGGGGCTCAGAGCACACCAGGGCACAGGGAACCAGGAACCAGCACAGCAGTTTGGTAAACTTCTACACTGAGGAGACAGAGGAATGAAAAATACACAGCACTTGATTAAGGCTGCAAAACTAATGTTTCAATTGCTGGAGTTCATTATGGTCCCTAGACGACAGACCTAGCAGAAATGCTTGTTTCTATTAGTCCAGTGCCTGCTGTGCTTCCTCACTGTTCTTCCATCACTCTGGCACAGAAAGAAGTGCTGTCAAGCAAAGTGGCAGCTTACACAGCACACTGTACTGTGTTTTTCCTCACAGCATTTTCATGATTCTCATAAGAAGAGCTGTTTTGCAATTAATGTAAGTAAGGCTACAGCCATAACTTAGTACAATTTTAAAGTGATTTAGGGCATGAATGTTAACTAATGGTTAAAAAGGCTTATCAGTATGAGGATTTTATGTCAGAATGAAGAAAGATTCAAAGACAGATTCTTGCTATCTTTATCAGATAAGCACAGGGACTACAAGGCATATGCATCCTTTCACAAATCCAAACACAGCTCAGGACAAAGTGAAGTTAATACCCATCTGGAGGCTGACTCTATTAAACTGATGCCTGATGCCTTCTCAGAACTCCATGCAGATGCCATTGATTACTACAGTCTGTCCTAGTTCCTAACACAATTTCTTACAGGCATTTGTATATTTGTATTTGCTACAACAACATTAAAAATGCATTGTTCTGAACTCAGCAGTAAAACTACATATTTCATCCTAGGTGTGTATTGCAAAAAAATAACTTTACATTATACCTGTCTTCTTCCTTTCATCTTTTGCTTTAACCTCGACTTTTTCCCTTGAAAAAACTATACTCCAAGTCTTATGGGTCAGGAATTTTCTGAACTACACACTAGTTCCAAGTCTATCTTGCCTGATACTCCTTGAAATATCTTGAGCCCAAGATCTCTCAAAGGCAGTATTGAATCTGACAAATAACCTCACCTCTTGGACAGAGACTCAACACTACAGAAGTCATTCTAAGGACCATAAAGAAAGACAGGAAATCCTTTCAAGTATTTAAGAAACGCTGAAGAGGTAGAATGGAGCATCTGTAAGTTACTTTTGTTTTTCTCCTCTATCCTAATCAGCAAATAAATTCAAATATCTTTCGCTTAAATGACTTCTCATGGCCATCACTTACACTTCCAGATACTCAGTTTCAGTACAAGGGAAAAATTATGGTAAAGCAAGTGGATACACAACTGAATTATAGTAATCTGGGTTTAACTAAAAGTAGTAGACATAGGATGTCAAACAAAATTATTAGAGGTTGTTAAATACTCTAAATTATCAGAGATTGTTAAGTACTCTGATTTAATGCCCAGGTTACAGCCACTCCAGAGCCTCCTGTAGACAAAACATAAGCAGTTGTCTGAACTACAGTTGAACAAGACTGCCTTCATTTATTTCTAAGTGAAATCAATCTTGCCAGAGATAATTTTAATGGAGCAACAGCTTCCCAGTGTTCCTAACTAGCTTGACTACAAGTTGGTGCAAAGCTCAGAGCTCTGAACAGATACCAGCTCTTGGCTTATGTACCTGCTGAGGAAATAATCTGTAGTTACATCATGCTGGGCTGTTTAATCCATTTTTACTTAGCTCTCCCTCACAGAAACTAAGGGAATTTACAAAATGCTTCTGAGATGCTGCATGTTAACACAGTCATAGAATAAATTCCTAACACTCTTTCCACATTATTTCCCCTTTATATTATCTCATAACTCTCCCTACAGCCACCAAACACTTCACTGTGCTAATTCTAAACTGTTTCTTTTAAGAGAATTAGATAGTAGAAATAGCAGCTAGAGAAAATAAAGTGTCCAGGGGTTTTGGTTCTCCTGAACAACCAACCCCATGAAGTACAAGCCTTCACTTATTTTTTCATGTATTTAAAAGGAGATCCAGTGATGTCAGCAGCCAAATAACTATCAATTTTGATAGCTCTTCTTTGACTCAGAGCCTTAACTAGAAGAGACATGTTCACATACTGCTGCTTATCCTAAAACTGTCTCTCTATGGAGGCAATACACAAGAGTAAATGTTGGAAAAGCTCTATATACAAAGTCCATCGAGAGAGAAAACTTCATTATAAAATCATTTCAACATAGAACATGGCATTTTTCGTTTAAAAAAACCCAACCCAACAAGCACACAAAAAGCCACATCACTTACCAACTATTTGTATCAATTTAATCTCCTTTAATATTAGAAAACATCTCGGACATAAGGGATTTAAAGTCCTTGAAAACTGAAAGTATCAATATTATCAGTTTTGAAGAACCTGTCATTCCATCTGCTGAAGCAGAAGTGCACAGAAATGGTATTCTTGTTATCAGCATAAAAACCAAACCCTATTTTACCCTATTGCTTGTATTCAATGAATTTTATTAAATCAACTTTTACTGTCTTTTGCTGGGTAAGGTGGAAGGGCAATAGTGAGCAGGATGAGATCAAGAAAGACAAAGAAAGAGAGCCCACTTAGTTTTTTAAAGAATGGAATTGTGACAGATAAATTTGCCTTCGCAACATAGCTAACACTAGGCTTCCAATTGAGGTGTTATTTTTGAAACAAAATCAGATTTCAACCATATCCAGATATTTGTCACTTCTTCTGGAATGTTAAAAAGCCAAATCCAGAAACCTATGATCCACAAGTTCTGAAGCAACACTGTGAACAGGCTCAAATTAAGAAATCCCAGAACACATTGTGAGAAACAACAGGAAATTGGAAACAATCATTCTCTGAAATTAAATTATTGATTTTTATCTATGTCAATTATTTGTCTCCCATTTATACACACCCTTGCTTGCACTCTCCTATTTAGCTTTTACCTTTACACGTTAGCATACAAAAAATGTGATTCTGTTCACACCAATTCTGCCACAGAGCTAACAAAAATACCTAAAAAATCTGGTCTTCAGCCCATGCTCCAACTGTACAATTTTATATCACTTTAATTTTAATATTATTAGCAATAGGCAATATGTAACATTGCAAAAATGACTAAGTAACCAAATATTTCTGGAACTTTGAAGCAAGCAGCTATCAACTACCACCTTTATCTACTACAACGTTTCAGGTTTTTCCTTCACATGATATTTTATTATCCATAGAATCAGTAACACTTTTGATAAATTATTAGATGTATTTGTTTCATGCTCCACATTCCTCTTGCCACCCTCAGCATGTCAGAGTAAGGTTATCCATTCTCTGTGGCTGAAGGTAAAATAATTCACTATGATTAATGCTATCACTAAAAAGAATTTGTTTTCTTGAAATAGCACATTCAGAATAGCAGTTCAGATAAGGCCAGGATGGATTTTTTATATCTCTATGACAAACCGTCTCTGGTTTTCTTGTCAGTTCCTCCCCTTTTAAGAAAGTATCAGGTGCACATTCCAGCACTGCCAAGATGAACAATAGCAGATGGATGCTTTTAACTGAATCCCAAAATTGTTAAGTGTGGGGACACTTGTTTAAGGGATACCAGAACCTGAGAGGAAGAGTTCTGATACCTGTTTCATATATGATCATTTTGCAGCCTTTTTTTCCCCACATTGTTTTCCTTGCTGAGCTCTGCTTCTTCTCTAGCAGCCCTACCAAACCCCAGGCAGATCACGACATACCTAAGACCCCATACTCAGAGAGGGAGCTGTTGCACACGGTGTAGGGGGCCTGCTGCTCCCAGAGGTGATTCATGGGAACACAAGTTCTCTTGTCAACCTCTTGATCATGAAGCACATGGTGACGATGGCTGCAAAGAGTTGTTGAAAGAGATTTATTACCCAAGAATCATTTGGGGCTTTAACAGAGCTATTTTCAAAGCTAAAGCATCAAAGTTGTGTTCTGGAAAGCAAGAAAGCATCATGGTTATCTCTGCTACACACAACACCCTGGTCTGGTTGAAACCATGGGAAATACAATCACATGTCTAAATACAATTGCTGCACTCTAAGGACTTTCATTGACTATGCATGCTTCTCAAGCACTCACAGAAACTGAAAATACCTCATTGCTAGTAGAACTGGGGAGAAAGAGAAAAGGACGGGGAAGCTGTTGCTATAAAACAGAATTATTAAAGAAATTCAGAAGAACAAAATTTTTATTAAAAACATTTTGTTCTGCCTTCTTCACAAATTCTAATATTTTCCTTGAAACAATTGTTGTTTGTCTTTAATGGAAAAAATGTAACTTAATCTAATTTCAGAACTGAAACTTGAAGTTGTATCCTCTTTCCTGCTATTTCCACTCACATGCACCATTTACAGTTCTCTGGAACACCATTAATCAGCATTAGAACGGGGCACCAAGGAATACTACCAAAACAGAGATGACTGAAGTAATTACTGCAATCCATTAACTCTCTGGGCAGACTGAGTGAATCACAGCAATATGTGCAGCTTTACAATCAGTTATTGTACTGGTAACAATACTGTGTGTTGTAGAGCTGCCAGCACTGAAGTCTGAATCTTTTTGCACTTCCCTTTGCTAAAATGAATGTTAGCAAAAGTGCTCTGAAATTTATCTAGAACTCAACAATGTAAAGCCAGAAAAAGACTGAACCTTTGAAGAGCAGTCTAGGGAGGGAAGTAGAAAGAAAGGGGGAAATTCACACACCAGGCAGCTGTTCGGCAGAAATAATTTTTTGCCACTGTAATTTTGATTTTGTCATTAAGCCAATGACAGAAGACCTAGCTAGGTGTTAAGCTTCTTGACTACAAAGTTTTGTGTTTCCCTAGCAAAAGGTGACTAAGATGAGCATAGATGTCCAGCAATAAATATACAGACATACAATTTGCACATGTGCAATTGTCAGATTTACTGACATCAAAGCAGTACAGAATCGAGACTGTCCCCCCTCCCCTCCATCCTGAAGAGTTTGTCTCCAAGAGGAGAAGGGGTCTGGTGCTTCTGTCTGCAGCTTTATCTAGCTTCTATCTATTGATATTGGTGAGGACTGAAACAGGAAGAAAAGAAGCCATCATATGGAATATTGAAAGAAATAACTATTTTCTAGACATCTCTTTAGAAGCTCCAAAACAGTGAAAGCACCCAATTGTGTTGCTGTTTTATTATGGCAACACAGTATATTCAGTTCTTCCCAAATTCTAGCCAATACTGTAACAGAGAAGACAGACACCAAAATTTATTTCTGTCTTCTGCAAGCATTCACAATGAAGAACAGTGCAGCATTCACCCCAGGAACTGGCATCACATCAAGGGTTTCAATTAAATACATCATTAACATTTTACTCTACAGAGAATCAGGTAAGGCAGCAAACTGTATATATTTTAGTGAGTGATGAGATCCTGCCCTCATATATGCCCCATAGGCATTAAAAGTCTCAGTACAAAGGACCTTTTTTCACTTTAAAAGCCTCACCAACTGGCAACATGTTTGTTCACAGGGTACACAAGTTCCAAGCAGCCACCACAGGAATGGTATTTAAAAGACTCAGGATCTGCTGCAGCAAGTATCCTCTCTTACTTCCCAGCAATTAGATGGAATGCAACTGTGTTTTTTGTTAGAAAGCAGAGGGAAAGACACCATTTCTGCTTGTCAGCAAGAGAAGGTATAAAGTGTCTAAAATGTTTGTTCTGGCTTAAATATACTTTAAAATGCTGCTGACATATACACAGGAAATTTGATTCTTACTGACTACTAGAACCTATAACATTCAGATTAATGCTGAAGAAAGAGCCTCAACTTCCCTTCCCTGCAGAAGACCATATTTTTTAAACAAATGCCCAAGTTGTTTCTTTAAGTGTGGGACCTACACAGTTTTAACAACATTTAATAGTTATCTCAGCACTGACCTGAAAGTACCTCTCTCCACATCCTGCCCACTTAGTCGGACATGGATCCCTTCTTTGAGAACAGAGCCAAAAGCCATGTATTCTGCTAAGGCCCAGTCAACGAGCCTGTTCTGGGTCATTTCCGAGCGAGCTTTCAAAATCCGAGACAGGCCTACATCGGAACAAAGATCAGAAATGAATGGATCTATTTCAGAGAAATTCTCTGTTCACTCTACAGTCATCATTCTCCTTCCTTATTGGTGAAGCTAAACACAGATACCAAATCAGGTCTACAAACTGTTTTTCTAGAACGGAACTGCTGGCAAAATAAAACATCTTGCTTCCCAAGCAAACATTTGTGTAATGTTCATACCTTGTTTTTGAAGAAGAAAGTAAGGCTGACTGTGTCAGAAACTACTGAGCACAATTAAAATGACTCATGGTGAAATTCTTCTGCCTCAAGATTTATTTTCACATCTCTAACACCAAGTACTGTTTTATAAGACACTGAAAATAGCAATTTGGTTTCTGAATTTTTGTCTTCCTTCCTTTTCTCATTTTTCCTTTGCATTTGTCTTATTGCACTTCTGGAGATGTTATACAGTGAAACAGGATTGATCAATATTACGAATATCATATAAATAGAAAAAACTGTAGCAGCTGCCAATGGATTTTCAGTTGGTAACCAGTAGCTGACTATTCAGTAAAGATTTGATAACCTCCTGAGCCAAAACACAAATTACAACACTAACTTTCAGTGGGAACAAAACTTGACAGCTGCACACAGGTGCTTCCAGCTTTGAGGCCACAAGTCTCCTATATTCACTGTCAGTTGACAGCATCTTATTTTCACATCTGCACTGATGATTTTGGTAAGCTGTCCCATATGTTTTCCCATATATCCCTTTCCTTACTTTTTACAATTTTACAGAAAAACACCCCATTTTCTTTCCACATAAAACTCTCATGGAAATTGCCTCATTTTAGGTTAAAAAAAAACAAAACAACTTTTAGTATATTCTAAAGGGAAAATTTAACAATTGTTTTAAAAAATTATCTTCCCATTGTTTGTTGCAAGACTATGATATTAAGCTGTTTCATTCTAGTGAAAGGAGAAAGTACCTTGAATTTCTATTTCTCTCTCCTTCTATTTCTCCACAAATTCTCTCACGGCCTTTTAAACTGCATAAAAGAATCTAGCATACCATAATTGTTTTGAACCATAAATCTACCTTATACACTGGCAAGTGTTCTCTAGTGTCAATGGTTAATCAACTTACTAACAAGAGACCAATTTACCTTTTTAATTAGAATGTCTAATACTAAATTTTATTGGGCAACTATAATTTTTAATTTATCAGTGTCACAACAAAGTGCACAAATGTGTAGAAGAGTTAAATCTATCCATTAATTGTATCTGCTCAACAAGCCTGCAATTAATAACTTGGAATACCCTACCATCATTACTTGTGCTTCATTTCCCCAAAGGAACACAAACACATAGAATATTTACAGACGACAAACTGTATTCCTTGATGGATGACTCTACAGACGATCAGCTTTCTCTCTTTGGAGATTTTAAAGAGAAAAAAGTTCTTTAGTCCTTATCCTTAGCATGTACCCTACAAGTCAACAAAACAAAAAAGATCCCTAAACAAAGGGTCTCCATGTTTCCCCGTGGAATGAGCAGGTTATTGCTCCCAAGAGTTGCTAGATTTCAACCTGCCCAGAAAATAAAACTGTCTCAGAACTCTGACACAGTGTTGGAGCTCCCCAGTGAGACAGCACTTACTGTAATAGATGCCAAAGTGAGGACTGAATCTTTCCAGAACAAAAGCTAAGACTTTTTGGAAAAAATGCAAGGACTCGAAGAATGAAAGGAGTTATTAACTTAAGGTTGCAAAGAGACTTTTATTTCCCTCAGAGGAAAATCTATTTTAATGAGATATGAAACAGAAGTGGTGTGATACTGAAAGAATATTATGCTGAGAACAAGCAGCGAGAACTTAAATGTCACATTCTCCTCATCCATAGAGTGGAAGAGTCAAAGTAAAAAAAGCCACTTTCAAGAGTCAAAGTAAAAAAAGGCATTTTCCTCTTTGAGAAATGGCCCAAGAATAACTTCTGTGCAGAAATACAGAAGCAGAGAAAGACACAAAGCCTTCAGCTGACCTGAGTGTATTTTGAAGTCTTCGACTGGCACTGAACTAGCGACATTGCCAATGTGAGTCAGCAGCTCTTCTGAAATGCCCGTTGGAGGACAAGACATGCTCTTGGGTTCTCCATCTGCATTAAAGAAGCCTGCAAGGAAAAGATTCAGTGACATGTCCAAGGACTGCTTAGGAGATATGTGTATTACTTACAATTTATTCAACAACTCAAGTCACATTCTAAGCAGCAGACTAAGCCTAGTTCTTCCCCTTCTGCTGGGAAACAGTAAGTTTGATTGTCTGCCTGACAACAGAAACTGATTTTACAGGCACACAATGCTCTATTTTGTTTCTGCTTTCACTCCCTGTGAAGTCCAACTATGTGGGCAGAGGCAGCCAACAAAAGGCATATGGCACCTCAATCCCTCAAATAAAAATAAATAAATTAATAAATAACATGAGACATATTCCTTCTTCCTACAACCCAGACAGTTAACAGTACAGGAAAACTACTTCTCTGCTAAACTGGAAAATGGCTTTTTCAAAGTCACAGCTTACTTTGCACATTTTTTAACAAAAGTATTTATTTCAAGTTGAACTGGGAGAATGCTTTATTTATTATTAACAGGGGCAAATCAAAGGTCACATATTCCATTTTAAAGGAATGCTGTCTGATAAAATCTATTTAAATCCTAGATTTTGGACTCAAAATCAAAGCAGATTCGGGTAGTGCTAGGATAAGTGAAAGGACACTCCTTACCAGGCCAAGGTGAATCCAGCCAGTGCTTGATATGAAGGATCTTCTTATCCTTAGATCTAGTATATGCTTCTTCACATATTCTATCATACTTTGCAATTTCTTCCTGTAGAACAAAAAGGTTTTAAAATGGATAAACATAACACCCTCATATCTTACAGTTGACACCTCTCATTCAGCACAATAAAACAAGCTATTTAACTCCATGAGAAAATGTAGTTACCATAATGCAAATAAATAAAATTTATTTTATGTAGGATCAAATTGCCTTCTAGAAACATACTCTACATCATTCTAAATAAATAATTTAGTTCATTGGACAGGTGTTACAGAGGAGTGTACCAAGAGCTGAAGCTGCAAGTATTGCTCTAGAATGAGACAAAACTGAAATACCAAATATAATTTACAGTTATACTTCTAAGATCAAAATCATCTAGCTCTCAGACTCCTGGCTACGAAAGCCACTAAAGTTTGGAAAAGAAGTTTCCAAAAATTCAGTCTGTCTGGGAGAGTCTAGCAAAGAATCTGCCAGCCACACCTCTCAATGGCAACAGATGGAATGCCATATTCTATAGAGGCAGAATGCCTCTGCAATATCTGTGTTTCAATCCAGAATCACACTCAAGTTACTGAGCTAGCTAATCTTTAAAGGACTTAACAGCAATGTTGGGCTCAGTCTGTACAGCCAAACATCCATCCAAGATCCTAGATCCAGTCACCAAATCCCATTGTGCCTCTACCGGCATACTCTTCAATAAATGATTCAGGAAAGCTATTTCTGCATGAGCTGTGATCCTTCTTACAGACAACAGAATGCACCTACCCAAACTGTTTATTTCTTGATCTGCAATATCATGTCACTACACCTTCTGAGAAGGTCCGTGAAGGTTTTAACGCTTGTCAGAAGGTTTTGTCTGCACTCTAAACACCCATTCTCAAAAAAATTAAGGTAAAGATCTAACCAGTTTAATACAGACATCAGACTCTACACTTCATCTTTCTGGAATACTTCAAATGATCTCTGAATTGGACGAATTCGTGCAAGAAAACAAAAAGATTAAATTGATTCTATTTCATCATTGCTGGACACAAGCCTGCCAAAGATATCAACAGGAGCGTTCAAATACTGTCTTGCTGCTGAATCAGGGTTCTATAGATGAAGAACAGCTGACAAATGCCTCTATTTTCCAGTGTTCTCATTTAATCACCTTCTCCCTCAGAAGTGAAGCAATTTTTTATGTGCAATATATATTAATTACTTCAGAGCACTTCCAGTCCTTTTGTTACAACCATAGTAATTTACATGAAAATCCAAGCCAAATTGAATCACAAATTGTCAAAAGGCAAAGACTTATCACAGTAAAGACGTTTTCAAGCAAGCAGCATACAATGACAATTGGGTCTTTCTCCTTATAACTCCTTAGATTCCCTCTAACTCTGCTGGTGGGTACCTCAAACTCCTGCAGTGTCACAGTCCCATCTGCAATCAGTTTGTCAGCATATTTCTTCAGCACTGGCACCTGCTTATGGATCTGCTTGTACATCAGAGGCTGGGTGAACATGGGCTCATCCATTTCATTATGCCCTCTCCTACGGTAACAAACCTGCAAAGGGAAAGATTGCTTCTGTTGATAGGGAAAAATGTAAAATGGAATTTTTCCATTTCATAGTTTTACAGAGACTTCAAGAGGTTTATTGTAAAAAACATTTATATTGTATATAAAAAACATTCATGGCTCCTTATGGGCCTGTTAGTTGCTTGTTTTTTTAAAACAAGGAAACTAAAAGCCTTTAAAATCAAATCTGTTTCTTGACTGGACCTTCTAAGCTGCAAAAAAAATAGAGTAGTACATAATGCATGGAATGAAAACTTAAGAAAACCAAGACTCACCAAGTCAACAACCACATCCTTATTGAAAGTGTTTCGCCACTCTGCAGCTACGCTGCACACGTACATCACTGCTTCAGGGTCATCAGCATTCACGTGGAAAATGGGAGCATTGACCACACGAGCAACATCAGTGGGATATGGAGATGAACGGGCCATACGGGGGTCTGTGGTGAAGCCAATCTAAAAATTTGAGACTTCTATTACAATAATTTTGGCACCTCCCTCTACTCTGTTTTCAAATTTGCATTTAATAGCCATTCACACAGCAACAGCAAGTTTTTCATTTTGGCTAGCTAGGTTCTTTTTGCTCCCCTAAAAACCAAAACAAGCCTAATCCAATTAAGTATTACAAATTGAATGGAATACACATAGGTGATAAAATATTATCTGCTCAAGAGTTGCTAGATACTAGGATCATTTTCAGAAACATCTCAACCATTCTAATAACAGAGAGGGCAAGAAACCCAGTTAATAACAAACAATAGAAAGAGATAGATGGGGAAATATTCAGGAAAGAAGTTGATTGGAAAAGGCTGTACATGTTACCTGGTTGTTGACCACTACGTGAATAGTGCCATTTGTGGTGTAGGATGGGAGGTCACTAAGATGAAATGTCTCATAAACCACTCCTTGTCCTGCAAAGGCGGCATCCCCATGTAATAATATGGACATAACCTAAGAGGGAGAATTGCATACACATATCCACACATATATTAGAAAGGGAAACCACAATTTGAGCTTCTCAGCAGGATTTCCTGGCTCCATATTTCTGTAGTGCTTATAACATAAAACAGTAATTTTATAATAAACCATAAATTTCTCAGTATTCTACTGCCTTTTCTCAGTTTGCAAAGGAAATGAAGCTTTAAGCCTACTTCCTGAAGTTACCCTTGAGGTCTCATGTCAGAAACCTTACCTAGTACTTCTACAGGTAAAATATCCCTTTCACAAAGGAGGAAGAGAGGAAGATCCTGTGATATGAAACTACTGGCAAACTATTTTTATTGGAAATATAATGAAAAATTAGAAGCTACTATATTAAACAATCTTCACCTTTTTCCCTGCCGTATCTCCTCGATAAAACTGTTCGGCTTTTGTTTTGCCTTGCACAACAGGATCAACTGCTTCCAAGTGAGAAGGGTTAGCCATCAGGGACAGAGTGATTTTCTTGTTTGTTTTTCGGTTGATCCTCTCATGGTACATTCCCAGGTGGTATTTCACATCCCCAGACCCCTAACAAGAAAGACGTAATCACAATTCAGGAATGTCATTCAGACCTGCTCCATTTGATTGACTAGGCCTAAAATCCATGCCTCAGCCTGAAAAATGCATCTGGTTACCTGAACATCAGTGTGCACTATGGGTTTGACACCATAATTTTAAACTGGGACGCTGTTCTTATTCTATTATCTTACTGTTGTCCTCAAATGTTAGATATCCACAGCATATTAATACTCTGTTCATTCATATAAAACAAAAAGAGATGCTTAGAGGTTATGAACTCTACAGTCACTCCTGAGAGACCTTCTGCATGATAGAAGTATAATATAATTTTTAAATTTGTTAATAAATTTCACCAAATCATGTTCCTCAAACTAGAAAAGAAGGTGTTGCAGCTGATAATGCTGTTTTCATAATAACCATGACCAAAACAACTGAAAACTATGTTGAATGTTGACCTCTCTATACAGATCTAATGAAAAAGCATCTTACCTCATCAGCTGCTTCAAGTTTGGGATCAAACTGACAGAAGATCTGTTCCAGCTCTTTTCGGATTACATTAGCCAATACATTCAGCCGACCTCTAAGAAAATTCCAAACACAGCTGTCTCAAAAATGGTACTAACAGAGTCAACAGTATAAAACTTACAAAATCTGCAAAACACCCTGTTAGAAATTTGCAAATGTTCTCTTCAAACTTTTGAGCCTGAAACCCTTGATTCAACCCTTCTTCCCATTACAAAGTTCCTCCAATGCATTCCCTCAGACATTTTAGAACACCTTTTTATCCAAGTCAATTTTGTAGCTATCTAGCAGTCTTTAAATAATCACATTATAAATTAGTTAAGGCAGATTGCAAAAGTAAATTCAAAGCTACCTCACCAAGCTTTCCCAGTTCTAGACACTCTATGCAATGGCAGAGAAACCATGGCTACTGTCACATTTGCTTGCAGCTTCAAAGCACACTGAGGAGAGGTTCTCTACCATTTACTTTTGAAGACTGTAGCCTCTTACTGACTGGCATTTGCTACAGTTCTGTGTTCCCATTACTTGTTTTGACTGACTCTTCCTACCTCAGCTTCTCTAATATCAACTTTTTCAATAAAATTCTAGAACCCAAAACTCATCCCAACACAGTAAGCCCATTTGTTGGGGTGTTTCCATTGGCATTACCTATGAGGCATTCCCATTATAACATATTCAATTCCCATTTCACTGGATTTATCAATGATGGTCTTAAGTGCAGGAATCATTACTTCACATCCTTCCAAACCAAATCTCTTTTCAGAAGACCACTTGCGAGCAAGGAAGTCTTCAAATCTGCCAAAAAGAAACAAAAAACCAAGAGAAATTATTTGTACTAAGGTAATACAACAAATACTTACTGATTACCATCTTACAGCAAATAAAGTTACACTAAACTGTTTTAAAACATCTGTGAATACAAGTTACACACCTCTGGAATTAAGACACACATGAGGAGGGAAACACAGGAGAGAATTCAGTCTTCTTTCTTCCCCATCTGAAAACTATTTACTAGGACTTTGAAACAATTAAGAGTCCCCATCTCAGACAAAATTCACTTCCCAAGTTAAACTCTGTTCTCATGTACACAAATCTGACCACTGGAAAGGCCGAGTGACAGCAAAGAATCTTCTATGAACTGAAGAAAATATAACAGAGAACCTGTATTTCCTAATAGTTGTAAAAAAACCCAGAGTAGAAAACACACCTATTCCACAGGTCTCATTCAACAGCAAGGCTCCTCAGACTGTGTGATGTAACACTTAGGAACAGGCCAAGAAGCAGGACACTGGTATCCCTGCCTCAGCTTCAGCAGCAGAATGATGTCAATCCCTGACAGCTCTAAGCTCTTTCATTCTTTAATGCCTTTGGGCCAGAGGCAATGTGAGTGGATAAAAAGTACCTTTTAACAAACATTGAAAGGATTATACATTGTAAAGCTTGGAGATAGGAAAGGCAAAGAAAAGACATCTTCCTGAAAGTAAGTGTATTGGTTACATCATCTGTGCAGTGCCTCGCCTCATAACACTGCCATAGTCCACTAATACTCAGTTTATTCCTCACTTAGAATCCTGCCATTTACCTCTTTAGACTGAAGTCCTAAAGGCAGTGATATGAATTGTTACCAAAAGTCTCTCCTAGCTCACCCATCAATACCTTACAATCCAGCCATCTAAGCAACAGCCAGACCCTCAACTGAGCTATTGTGCCCGAATTCCTCAGGGAAGTCTGTGGGGCTATGCCAGTTTTTATCTAAAGGGAAAGCGGTGGGTGTGCCATGTGAACAGCAGGTCCCACAGGGCAAAGGAAAGCAGAGCACACACTGATTTCTTCCTCTTTGCAGCAGCAAGTTAAGCCAGCACTGGACAAGCAGCAAGTTCATTACTCGAGGCAAACTGCCACTAAGCGCACAGAGCAACAGTATTTCAGTCCCACCTTGCCAGCCCCCCACATGCCACTGGAAGTCACAGAGCACCAGCCTCTGTCACTGCATGCATTCAGTACCCACTGAGGAAAACATCTGGTGGAAGCTGGTTGCTCTCAGAAGGGACCCTGCCCAGATCAGGCTCCACATCATGGTCTAACAAGTTAACTAATGCATTACCAAGTAGCTCAGAAACATACAATGACTATTTTACATGAGGAGGAGTTTAAAATTACCCTCTGTTCAATAACCTATCAATGAAAACCACAAGGGATGAGAAATCCAATTTTAAAATTCAGTTTCAAGTACCTGAACTCTGTAGTTCTTGGAATGAACATTTTTAAAAACAGTCATGAGCAAAAACAATGAAAACCTGCTTTACAAAGCCACAAATCTCAAGAGGAGAACCCCAGTTTTCCACAAAACAAGACTTTTTTCCTAGGTCATTTTCAAACAATAAAATAAAAAGCATTCTAAAGATAGCTGGATAGAAATTTTTGTAAAACTTTTATTATTCCCCCTTCAGCAGACAATTAATTTGGCAGAAGATGAACATTAGATGTTGCAACTCAGTACCCTGAATGTATTGGAAATGGTAAATCCCTCACCTCTGGAATGTCATGTAGTTTGACCCTTCTCCCCCCTGGTCTGCTTATCTGGCAGAGATCCAATTTCTCCCCGCCCCCTTCCCAGACCCTAGAAAAGACCTCTGTGCCCTGACCTCGCCCTCTTTCCGCTCCTGGGACCTCACAAGGAATAAACCTCGGATTCTCCTCAAGGGGGGGGAAGAGCCTCTTTTGGATATCTTTTATTCTGTCCATGCGGGGGATACAGGCTTTCTCTTAGTATCTGAGCTAGTCGGGGGCTAGGGGAGAGTCTCTATTCCACCCGCAATTAGACTCCTTCGTGCCACTAGAAACCCCAGATCTTTCTACTGCTTAGGCAGGAATAAAAGCACAGATTCTTGTCTTAGGATAAATGGAGATGGTTCATACTGAGGGCCTGTTAAACAAACCTGCCCAAGTGCAACATTCCCTTGACCATTAAGTGTCATTTTTGTTTCTGTTTAAATGAAACTTTTAATGAGACATTATAACACTGGCAAACAAAAACACCTGGCAAAAGTATCTTTTGACACCTCCAATAAGCATATAATTTTTAGGTCTTTGAATATAGAATCTTAACTAAAAAGTGTGCCTTTACAAATCTCTGACTCTTGTGTTTAACAAAGGATGTACACACTGTTTCAGATTGCAGGGACTGAAATAAACCTTGTGTCTGAGAAGCTTATTCCAGAGGTAAGAGGATAATTTGATCTCTGGGATCACAGTATTTCCACACAGGTAGCCACAATGGGAGCAGTCAATAAGCTATTTCCAGATGTGCTTCCTTTTATTGTAGATACTAAAACTGCTGCTGCCAGGCCATGCACAACACATCTTGGCCCATCTCAAAATGAATAGGGCAGAAACAGGACATGAAATCACACACCAACATTGTTCTGACACTTATTTTCTGAAACAGGCTACAAATTTTTAACACAAATATATATTACTACTGTGTTGAAACAACTTTTTCCTAGTTTACGTCCTCAAGTCAATGAAAACATTGCCAAGCGTGCCACTAAAGGCCTTTTAAGATAACAGACTACTAAGTCACAGACCCTGACAGATTCCCCACAGCACACACTTTCCTTTGCTACGGCAGCAGGTTAACCACACCCACCCATACTCCAGATTTCAGTGGGACTGTTCCCCCCATGTCAAGCTGAGAAAGACCCCACAGCTGCCAGGCAGCAGCCACAGAGCAGTGGCCCAGCCCAGCGTACCTCATGGAGCGCACCAGCCTTGCCAGCAAAGTCCTTTTATCCTCGTTCGTGAACTTCATAACTCCCGGTGTCTCAAACTTCTGACGGATCCACTGGCACTGCTCCACATCGTTGATGAACATGTACTCCAGGCCAATGTGTTGGCAGTATGTATGCTAGCAAGTGAAAACACCAATAGAGAAGCTTTAGGAGCTAGTGGGCCACAAAGAAACTTATGTATTTTTAAAATTATATTCTCTATTACACTCCTGAAAGCTATCTTGTCTTCCTCTTACACAATATCTCCCCCAAAGTAATTCTATAAATGAATAAATTGCTTTACTGTATCTAGTTTTGTACCAAGTAGCACTTCAAAATTTTTAAACTGGAAGACTCTCACCTGGTGCTACACTCAAAGTAGGCCAACAAACCTGCTTTACACGGATTGGTACATTTTATCTAACTCAGTGCTGTTCTAACAGGCATAGTACCAAAAAAGATTTCAATTAATTTATCAAAATTTGTGTCTTTTATCACATCTTCTTTAAATGTCAACTTAAACCAAGAAATAAAGACAGTGAGAAGACAGCTATAAAGTCTAATGCAACTTATCTGATAACTGTCAAGTTTCAGAAACCTGGAAATCTGAAAAAAAATCCAAGCAGCTGAGAAGCTGAGAGCAGAGAAAAGACAGGGAGAAATGCAAAGACACAGCAGAAATTTTATCTCCTTGTTAATCATTTAGATTTTCTTTTTCTTACCTTAAAAAGAGTATTTCATCAGAAAAAATATGTACAAAACAAGTCAACAGAAGGAAGACCTACTGTGAGTTTTGAGACAAAACTACTCTCAACATGGTCTGTGCTCTCTACTGCCTTTAAAGAGTTGAATGTTAACCTCTATTAAGAAAAAAAATAAATCCAAAGCTCTAGAGAAGAGGAAAGCAGAAGGTTATTATCTCTCCTTAACATAAATCAGTTCCTTAAGGCTTTCAGATTTTGCAATTGATTTTGTCCTTTTATTTGCACATTACAATTTTAAGGATTATTGCTACGCAGATAAGCTAGAAGTGCAAAAACAAACAAAAAAAACCCCAACCAAATATAGAGCTCAAATGCACAACAAAGATAATGTGGTTTAACAATTTACCATGCCTCAGCTAAGCCAACGTAAAAGTCAAGCAACTGGGAATATCCAACAATGACTCACTCAGCAGTCTACAAATTCATTATCATTCTTACTTGCTGCTTTGCTATTTGGAGTAAACCTCTAATGATATTTATTCCTTCAAATTAGTTTTTCTTTGAATTATTTTAGCTTTGATGACTTCCTATGGCATAAACCATGTCACCTGTCAGATAATGTAACTCCAGAAAAAAGACAGGAGATGGAAGACAAGGACCATCACTGTCTATAAGCTACAGCTGGGCTTTCATGAATTTGGTACCCAGCCTTCGTAATTTTCCTCAAGTAAAGGTCTCACTAGAGCTGGGGATTTGAAAGCAACTCCTGAATGCCCTTAGCACTGTGTGCACAGGTGTTTTATCTGTGGTACAACACTTAAAAGACAATTTCTAAAGGCTCTACTCCTTTTAAACAATATCAGTTCTTTCCAGAATGAGGGCTGGCATTATTATTCTACCATATTCATCTCTTTTATACTCATCCTTAATCTACATATTTCCAACATCCAACTAATTACACCAGTGGTGCTGCTACCTCTAGAAATAATTCAAAGGTTATTCATAATGTTGCTGGAATCCTTTACATGCTCTATTAATAACTGGCAGATAAGGGAGCTTTGTGACCGACACCTGGAAATGTTCACTTCGGTCTGAATGAAAACAATTGCAATTGAAAACACGTCCCACTGACCTCCAGGCGTTTGATGATCTCTCGCAAAGAAAGACTGTTCTCATTTCCTCCTATGAAGGTGGTTGTTGGCAGCTGAAAGACTTTGTCCAAATCTGATTCATGCAAACCGTAAAACCCTACAACAGGTATGTTATTGATTTGCAAAGTAGAACAGGAGACAAAAAGGAAACCAGCATTGTTTCTCAAGCCATGACAATTATTTTTAATAAAACACCATTAAAAAAGAAGGTACCAGATTAGAGACTGCAAGTGTGAATATTTTGAAGGTATCTGTTAGTAAAATAGACTTTAGTCTGGATTTTAAAAAGAGTGTTTGAATTAAATAGTCATTATTTGATTTTTTCTTAAGTGCTCAGATGAAATAACTGAAATTAGAATCATCCAAGCCTTTTTTATATTTTACCATATTAAGATACATGTAATCAATTTTCCACACTACTTCTTGCAGCTCACTGTTTAATAAAATAACCGAATCCATTATGAGCAACAAACACAAAGAGAATCCCTTCTCACTGACAGAACCAGTTGGTTGGAAGAATTTTACATTACTAGACAGACCAAGAGAATGTGCAACAGGTTCAATAAAATGCTGTACAAACACTCAATAGTTTCAAGGTGTTTCTATTCACACTCTCTTTTTAGGGAAATCAGTTTGAAATAGCCATGTAATGACCTGTACAGCTCTAGCTCCCAGGCAGTGACTGCTGATAAAATACACAGATTTCCACACCCCCACCATCTAAAACTTCTTTTGTCACACTGACCCATCTTGATTTGGACATATCTAAACTTGTTCGGGCTGAGAATATTATTGAAGAAAATATTTAACTTAACTATTCTGCAGTTTTGAAAGCCAAAATACATAACAGACAAGACTGAAAAACTGGTATCAATGTAAGTTAAAGGCCTTGTATGATACAAGTTTAACTTAGACTTGTTAAATGAAGGAAGGAAAAACAGTTTCTCATAATTGTAAGAAGCAAAGGTACAACACATAATACACATTACCCACAGTTACAGAACCTTATACATACACTAAAACTACATATGTTCCTACACATGTAAAAATGTTTGAAAACTTAAAGTAGCCTCTCCATTTTTAATTTTGAACTCTTTATCTTGATTCCAGATAAGCTCTAGACATCCACTTTAACACAACAGCATGCACATAACTCTTAAATCAATAAGGTGCTAAATGTTAACTGACTTTCCTGAAGATAAAAGCAAAGCAGCAAATTAAGGATGAAATAATAACAGCACTTAAGAGCTGAAGACAGGCCATAGGACTGCATTGCTACCACTTTTACTATACAGCACTGTCAGTAAATATTATGGTTTTTACTTTAAAAAAAATACATTTTAAAATGTTAATTTTGCTTGTAATAAAAATTTTAATAATATATTAAAATTTCAAACCTGGAGTGGCCAAAAGAAGCATAGGTACCACTTCTTCTCCTTTTTGGTATCATAACAGGCTTTTCTCCAGCAGGAGGGGAGAGTGACACAGGGGATGACAGGGCCTTTAATGTCATTTGAAACAAAACATTTATTTCTTTGCTTTTGCTGACTTTCCCTCAGACTTCAAAGGCTCTTGATATCCTCTCATGCATAAACCAGAACACGTACAGGAGTGATTTGGGCACACACAGAACATCTGTGCTTTGTACCACAGCACCACATATTTACTGAAGCATCACCTCGTGTTTAAAGAGATACAACCTTACTGAAATCATGAAAGCAATTCTATACTGTGACTCATGCAGTAGGTACGTCTGTAACTACCTGCATTTTTAGAAGCAACTCTTAGAATTTCCTACCACAAGGTTTCTCAAAAAGAAACCAGAAGATGGGACAATGAAAATGCACAGAAAAATCAAATATTAAAATACTTTCTGGCCTGCCAAAGACCTTTTGTAAGTTTCCTGCTCGGAACATTCAAGGATAGGCATTTGAGATCTTCCTCTATTTTAGCTGTGCCAAGACTGGGTCAGAAATTTTGTTTCCCCTCACAAACTGAAATCTCCTCAGTTACACTCTCAAACACATCCCCTCATCTTATTCAGAGGTCTGGCATATTTTTCCTCTGGGCATGAGGGCTTCAGTGGATGCCTTCTGACTAGTCACAACACCCTGGACTAAATTATCTGTAGAGTTTAAAGAAATGTGTACTGACGTGCTAGTAGTCACCCATGCTCCAAATTAATTATATTTGCTCAGTAAATGTCTCATGTGTTTTCTAGTAGGTACTCTTTTAATTAAAGCTGACAAACTTCAGAGAGAAGATACAATTTTCGTAAGCACCTCTTTATTTATTTTTAGGCATCCACTTCCTTTATACAATCAGAACTGCTTCTTTCCCTACACCAGAAATAGAGAACAGAATAGCAAAGAGGCAGTAGATATGCTTACAGTAAAATTAAGCAGAGTGTTTTATTTACTTCCTGTACTATGTTTTATGTCTGATCGAAAAAACTTCCCTACATATCAAAGAAAAACTGATTCAGTGTCTTCATCAAGTAGAAAACCAGATTTTAAACAAACCAGGCAGACTGAAGAGCAGAGAAAAATCAATCAGGTGTTTTTTTATTCAAGTAAAGAGAAGCAAAGAAATTGATCAGTGCCAATTTCTCAGACACAAGCCCTCCTAACAATGAGAACAACCTTTGCAAAAGCAGACCCTAGTGCACTACACTCTTTCAGCAGTATAGTGAAGTTTATAATAGAAGATATAATCACCATTGGATTATATCCACAAGTAAAGAATTCTATGCTTTCCACATTTTTCTTCTGATAACTTCAAAGAGACTTCTTCAAGATATACTTAAGGAATAAGTAACAGAAATTAGATTCCAAAGTTGGTATGAAATTTACCCTAATTTCCTCTGTCCAGTGCTTTCTTTATTGGTTGGTTTCTCTATTGACTAGCCTTCAGATGTCCCCAGTTCAAAAAGTATGAACTGTAATGCTGTAACAGTAATTTAGATTATCAGAATGTATTGACTAGTATTAATTTCTGGTGTGGTTCAAAAATAAAATATTTAGGGTGTTTATAGAGCGTTTATTACAATCATTCATCAGAAGATGAATCCACAGGAACCTCACCTGTGATCTCAGGGTAGAAATTCCATCATCCTGAAGTTTTAGCTCAAAGGCTTTAAGTCATGATATCAGCAAGCAGAAAAGGTAGAAGTATCCCTGAAATGTGGCATCCCTGCCCATAGAGGGGAGTTGGAACTAGGTGATCTTTAAGGTCTCTTCCAACCCAAGCCTTTCTATGAATCTGTGCAATGTCTTATTAAATCACCTCAGTCCAGTGACACACAAACGAGCATTGCAAATAGGAAGGCACACAGCTTACATACCAAGTTTGTCGATTGTGGTAATAAGGTCAGATGGAATAAATGAATCCAAATCAGCATCCAGAATTCCAAGGGGATCTAGCTGAGCCACATGATGGCCACGAATCTGAAAAAGGAGGAAAGTAAGACCAAAATGAAATCATACTAGAAGTCAGACAAAGCGAAAAAGTCAGTAATATCTCTCCACAGTTTGTATATCAGTTATTAAGCTGAAAAAGCAAATGCCACTAATGTGATGACAGGGTTACATAGTCCCCAAGTTTTCCCATAAGAACAAAAATAAGCATAATATCATTGATTACATATATAACTCTATCAAAAATTATACATTACAACATAATCTTTATCATGCCTGACACACAATTTAACTATTACACTGATTACACTGGAGTTTCAGTGAAGAAGGCTACTAAAGAGTACACTCAGTCTCTGGGTAAAATTAAGAAACTATGATAAGCCTACAGATCTTACAATTTGCCAATTCAGCCATTTTGTATTTTTGCCTGAATCCTCCTTTCTGCACCTGCAGTATATTAAAATACAGAATTGCAGACTTAAAACAGATTGGTGCTGCAGTAGTTTATATTGGCAGTGAAGGGATCACTCTTCCTGAGCTCTGCTCCACATCAAATAGCATCTGACGGCATCTGTTTTCATTCATGAAATTTCAGAAATTTGATCTGATAGAATTGATATTCAAGACACTGAAGAACACAAACTGAGTGAGGAATTCAGCCAGCGTTCAACGATCACTGTGACTGGTATTAATGCATGCCATAAGTTGTTATAAACCTAGTGAATTACCATATAACATCACTACAGAAGAAATAACAAATTGATCCCAGAGTCACAAACCTAAAACAATTTTTAATATGCCTCTTATGTATGATTCTCATATATCAAATTATCTCATTAAAAGCTTTGTATAGATTAATATATTAATAATTTCTCCTTACAATTTTTCTTTTTAACAAAAAATTTGCATCCCTTGGGTAGAATTTCATTCACACTACCAGTATCCTAACTGTCCCTGAAAAAAACCCCAAAATTATAAAGTGCAATATTAACAGTGAAGTGCATCACACAGTAATAGAACATGATTACAGTGTGGTTCATCAAGAAGGGACCTGTAAAAACATCGTTCATTTCTTCTATATTTGCTGGAGAGCTTATAACAAAATAGTTTCCAGTCATAAGAAAGCAAAAATACGGCATCTTCTTTGGAACTACCAGCCCTGTAAACTCAGCCTGACTTCTGTGATTGTTTGCATCTCATGAATCACCAGTAATGAAACTCTGACAGGAGAAATGATGCCCACAGCAACATCTGTGCCATCTGACTGTTTACAGCAGCACTAAGTTTATCTGACTGGAACAAAGCAAACAATTCCATCTCAAACATCATCAACAGCAAAGAATTCACCTCCCTAAGCTACATCTGCTCTTCAGTATTACTAGGAAGAGGAAGATGATCAGCAGGAATGCCAAAACCCAGAAAGGCAGATCAGTAAACACTATGCCATATTATTCCAGGAGCAGTTTAGTCTTAAAAGACAGTATTTTCCTCAATATCAAGGCATTTTTTAGTAAGTCCTACTACTTTCACTGAATACAGAAAATAGTAACACCTGCAAAAATTGGAGATTAACCTTGTGAAAACACATGCACAGAAAATTTTCATTGATTGCCATATGACTAAATGCAAGTATGGACTACCAGAAACTAGACCTTGATTTCTCTGGCCTCGCTTTTGTTAAGCACACACATCCCACTGAAAATCCTTCTTTCAGTGTGCCCAGTGCCCTCTGTTAGAACAAGTAATAGATTAACTGCCTTCTCAAAGTCCAGCTCAACAGACTACAGAGCAGTTTACCACAGAAACTATAAAACACTGACAGGTTTGAGAAATTAAAATTCTGTATCCTTCTCCATTTCATTTCATTATCAGGGAAAGGAAGGTCACAAATTATCATACCCCTTCAACACTGAATTTAGAGGGTACTAAATACCTTTTAAAAAGCAGACAGTTGCCTTAGGCAATCCTGTGTGGCTGTTTGTTGCAGACACATGGGTGCCTGCCATTTCTACAGACATTTCTGTTTCATCACTAGACAAATACAGGGAGCAAAATGGCAATCCCTGAACTATTTTCAAGTAAATTGTGTCAAACCAGCCTAACATCCCCCAATTTTCTCTAACATTTCACCAAAGTTTTACTGCAAAATTGGCTATTTTCTATGTATCTGTTTCTAAGCAAATTTCACATATTCTTTATATTCACAAACATTTCTACTATTCACAAACATTTTTACAACAACCTTCCAACTCAATGGTGACAATGTGATGTGTACAAAAAAGGTCTATTAAGAAGTTCCTCTTCTATTCCTCTCGTAACACCAAACAGGATTTAAAATATTTAGGGCAGGGAGGAACAGATCTGCTCAAATCAAACTGTAGTAAACTTCTTGGAAAGTTACTAATTTAAAAAATACTCGTGGAATATTTTGTTAAACGCAGATCTAGTTGTATGGGTTGGCTATTTTGGGGGGGGTTTTCTAACAACATTTTTAAGCCTTTTCTTGAAACTAAGATATCAAATATAAGTCTAAACAAAAATATTTAAACTTATTTTTCATTTGGAAAACATCTAACAAAACCCACTGTCCTATTTCCAAATTCCTTCTTCTTTTAGAGGAAAAATAATAAAATTAGACTTAATTTCTTAATTTAATAAAAGGGTTAAAAATCAGAGTGTGAAACAAAATCAATTTTGATGAACAGCTCTCCAAAAGAATCCATCAAAGTGAACCTAAATTCAGTACTGTCAGCCTCCCAAAATGCAGTTTCTGGTTAATTCATCATTTGCCCTCTCTCTTTTTACCTATAATCCCGCTCAAATCAGGAATCTTAAGATTCACCTTAAATGTATAAGAAGGCAAGTACATTCCACTCTTTCTTAAAGAATGGCTGTAACATTTAGAACTGTAGTACAACCATTGCCAGAGGTGAAGGCAGACTTTCACAAATTACTATCTCCATAAAATCCTTCTGGGCTAAGTCAGATGACCAATATCAGATCTGTGGGTAATCTGAATTATGAGTTTGCCAAACCAGAACATCACCCCAGTCTGAATCCAACACTTCCATGTTTAGACACTGTGCTGGAAAGAAAAGTTGTCTAGTTCAAGGCATTTTGGATCAGAAGCTAGACAATAGTTAAGACCAAAATACAAATGAGAACATAAAAAGGAAGAAGGTTGTTTGCAAAAAAGAGGCCTTCCCACACCTTCCCCAAAATACACTTACTTGGTATGCTCTTATCAACGACTGCACAGCAAGGTGGTCTTCAACAAGCTTCTCAGCCTTCCCTGGTGTTGGGGCCAGGCCATGGCTCTGCAGAAATGATGCCTTTCCTTCCAGCTGAGCCGGCAGATGGGCTGCTTGGCCAGCGTTAGCACTTCGGAAAAACACATCCCAGGACTGGACATGTGTACAGAGGAGAAATATTTATTACCTCAAACAAAAGTCTAATCCAAAGCAGCTCTTTCAAGCTGCAAATGGAACCTGACTGCATCACAGTGTTAGTCACCACTAACAGACAGCAAAAAAAGAGAGTACTGTTAAGTCCCAGTAGCAAGTGTGTATTATATTTACACAGAACATTTTTCCTCTCATTTCTTACATTGAGCTTGCTCAGCAGAAAACTCTCCAGCACACAGATCTGTAAAGCATCTTCATATATTATCCATTCATATAGCTCTTTTTAATTGTGCTGTTTATTCAGGCAGCCAAGAATGGGTACAATATAATGCTGCTGGTAAAGAGCTATCAAGACTATAAAACAAAGAACCTTAACAAACTAAACAAATCCATTCCTTTAATGACACTTACAGAATTTATGGCACTTCAAGACACTCATCGATCATGCTAAATCAGAATCAGTTCTTAAGAGCTTTTCTAGAAGAAACTTTAAAAGCAATTAAAGCTTTTTTGAGTGAGACTTTTGTTCTAAGATGCCTTCCTCACCAGCTTAGGTTACAATACCATGAAAGAAATTATGGGCCTGGTTTCAGGTGAAAGGAATAATTTTAGACAAATACTTATCTCAGAAACTGAATCACAATGAACAAAAGATAATTTTATTTCCTTCTGTGCTTTTACACAAGCTACTTCACTCACATATGCCCAAATCTTGTTTTCCTGAACTGCTTTGACTCTAATGAGGTGGTCACTGTGCCAGGTTAGAATGGTATCAGATACATGAATGCTAACAGAGAGCAACAGAATGTGACATGTGAGCACCTCTACTCAGCAAAGAAGGAAATCTGTGTAAAACACTTCCCTCAGTCAGCTAACTTAAGAAAACAAAAAAGAAGCTATTTAAAAACTTGCATGTCTTTGTGACTGGAATAGAAGAACTGCAAGAGATAAATTTCTGCAAGGCTGCAAGCCTTGCAGATTTCCATTACATTTCAAAGAACCAAGTGCCAGAAAAAAGAAAAAGTAGTCCAAAGCAATTATTTTAAAAAGATTACTTAATATATGCATTACAGAACCCACAAAATAATCAAAATAATGTAATAATATGTGATAAGCATCACATGACAAAAAAAATATTTACAAAATCCTTTCTGTTTTCATTAACAAAAAGTCTCCATACTGAAATTTCTAAAAGCTCTAAGATGTACCATGGGAGGGGCAGCATAAAGGAGCTAAACATCACCCAACATTCCAGGTTCAAGTTGTGGAAGTGGGGGGATTCACTGAACCTGTGGGTGGGAATCTCATCATTAGCATGAGGCCAAAAATAATTGCTTTAATGCATCCCTCTTCTTTATTCATACAAAGCTTCATCAATACAATATAGTAAACTTAATTTATCACCCTGCTCTTACACAGGCTTATCTAAACATAGCCTGACTTTTATTTGCCCTCACAAATTAAGGCAGATGATAGATCATGTGGGGTGGCCAGTTCCAGACACACTGATGAAGAATTCATTCCTCCTCCCTTCTCTTATTTAAGCCCATTTCCTATATTCTTCTCACCTTGACATCTTGGCAGCCACACCGAGATTAGAAGTCTGAATTTACATCCTATAAATGGTCTACAAGAGCCTATTAGTGTGACTGTATTTAAGCTGGGATTCTCTCTATGCACCTTCTTGGTCTATGTTAGGAACAGTGTTGTTATTCCATGCCTACACAGCATCCAGTCTGAGAGTCTGGAGACCCCTGACAGTGAAAAGCAATCATAACCCCATTTTAAACTACTAAAGTTACTTAGATTGGAGAAATTATTTGGGTAATACAGAGTTATAAATTCTCATTAAGCATTAAATTAGGAAATTCCAAACACACATTTGGATCCATGACATCTCTCACATTCAAAGTTTTAATAAAGAATTTTCTTTGCTCATGTTAAGGTTTCTTCCTTACTTTATCTAACACCATGATACACACACAATGATGATAAAAACTTAACTATTCTTTTGTTGAGTAAAACCTTTTATTTAAATATAACAGTTATCACAGCACAGTCCCACAAACAACTGAACGTGTTTTTAGACAAGTGCTCTGCTGAGAGAGTTGTTAAGCTCCAAACAGACTTGCCCAATAAGTGATCTGTTTAAGAAGAATCAGTATAGGGCTCTTCCTTCATGCAAACTCACAAATATCAAGAAAATATTTCCATCTGAGGATGCAGCCAGCTGAGACAGAATGGACCCAGACTATTTTTTCCTATCACATTTTTGAACTTATTGATTTGTTGGACAGGCTTGACATTTAATCAGAGGGGAGGGAAAATACATCATTTGGCTACAGAAAATTAGTTTTTACTAGATACACATCCATCAAAGCCTTTACAAATTTCTATAGTGTCTTTCAAGATTGATACCAGATTATAGTCTTCAAGTTCTGTGTATCAATGTCAGTCTTTGGCAACAGCATTTGCCATGTGACCAAACAGACAGAAGACAAGCTTCCTCTCACAGAAAACCTGCAGTCTCTCAACTAAATTTATAAAGTTCTTCAAGAAAGTGGTAGAGGAGATTTATAATACAAAAATACATTCACAAAAAAAAAAATACTATAGCAATAAATTATATATTTTCTTTCCTTCTGCCAGCAAATCTGTGTTGCAGTTAACTATTACTTCTTAAGTAATAAAATACAATTCAAGTGATTCAGTGGCAATACTTTACTGTCATATAATAAACAGTATTGCAATTAGAATAACAAGTAACATATGCTTTATCTTGATGGTTTGGGGTTTTTTCCTAGTGCCATCACAATATTCATCAACTGCAGTAAGGACAGTAGCACCTTAGAAGACATACACTGAGCACCATTACATTCTTTTTAAAAGAAAATGAATAAAATTAAGTAAAAGCAAAACAAACACCCACATTTTTTCCTAGTCCATAAACAAGGAGGTGATTACACACTCACAGCACAGCAGCTGCACACAGGATAACATGGCAGGCATTATGTACTCCATAGCCAACCATGCAGTTTTGTAATTAATCTTGTGATAGTAATAACTGAGCCTTGTCAAGCTTCTCACTTATGATCTATGGCCCTGACACCAAGCTTCAAGGAGAAATAATGATGCCTTTTTCAGAGCTCACGTCATTTTATTCTGATTGTTGTTTTGGCTACTCTGACAATAGGAAATTCAAAAGGCAAGGAAAAACAGGAAATCATCTGAAATGGATTTGTACAAAGAATAAAAGCTCTTATATATATATACACACACATATACATATACATGCATATTCCTTGATATGCAACCACGATATATATAGAAGGGAGAAATTCTTAGCAACACTGCATATGCTTATTGGAATGTGACAGCCATATTTCAAACAGCTGCAAATAAGCATGTCCAGTCAAATCTTCTGAGAAGGAAATCCGTTCAGGAGCCCTGATCAGTTGGAGTTTTTAAGTACAAGTGAATAGAGTGTGACTTTTAAAGCCCAGGAAAAATCAAGCTTTTCCATCTAATCAATGAGGAGGCACATCCCCTCTGAAAAGGGGTTATCTGAGAAGAAAGATGAGGAGAAATAGGACATAAAAAGGAAAATGAGGAAAGAGAATGCAATGTCTAAATGCACAAGTTGTTTCTCTAGACCATGCTGGGCATACTGAATAAAACAATGAAAACGAGTGGCCTGCAGAGAGCCAAATCATTAGCAAAACCATAATCAACACCACGTAGTGTCTCTTGACATTATTTTCCAACTCTTCCTCTCCTTTCCATATCAGAATGGCAAATGCACAACTTTACAGTAAAAATCACAGCACAAATTTTTCTGTATTTTTAAGAAAACAGGGTGATTTCAACCCTTAATATTTTTAACTTGTTTTGTGAAAGCTCAAACTGAACAATTTCTGCCAACAAAAATCTTGGGAAGGTATTTGCAGCTTTCAGCCAATGAAATGAGATGGTTTTCAAGAAACCAGAATTAATTTTGTTGATGAAATAAAGTAAAATTAATTGGCATTCTTCTCCCCCTCCCCTTTTTTCACAGACTGTGAAAAAACTAACAATTTAGGCAAGAATAGCTGTAATCCATTATTTCCATCCATCATATTCTCTCAAGCCTCATAAATCAGGGATACAGTGAATTTATGTCAGTTTGTTACTGTTGCAAGTTTATTAAACACACTTAACCTAGAAAAAAATTCACAGAGGTTTATAATTGTGCTGGTTTGGGCTGGGGCAGTTAATTGCACAGTAACTAGTCTGGATTTCAAAAAGGGGTTGGCAATACAGAGATGTTTTTGTTATTGCTGAGCAGAGCTTACAAAGAGCCAAGGCCTTTCTGCTCCTCATCCCACCAGTGAGGAGGCTGGGGCTGCACAAAGAGTTGGGAGGGACACAGCCAGGACAGCTGGCCCCAGCTGACCAAGGGGATATTCCAAACCACATCATGCTCAGCATGGGGAAAGAAGAAGGAAGGGGGGACATTTGGAGTGATGGCATTTGTCTTCCCAAGTCACCATTACACGTGTGGGAGCCCTGCTGTCCTGGGGATGGCTGAACACCTGCCTGCCCATGGGAACTGGTGAATGAATTCCTTGTTTTGCTTTGCTTGTGCATGCAGCTTTTGCATTCCCTGTTAAACTATCTTTATCTCCATCCACAATTTTTTTCATTTCTACACTGCTGATTCTTTCCCCCCTTCACACATGTATGTGAGAAAGCACAAGTGCCTGCGTGGTTGCCAGATGAAGTTAAATCATGACAAAAATGTGTCTTGGATCACCTAGGACCCACTCCCTAGGCAACACCCTACATTCCTCTGTCAACTCACTTGTACTGATTTATTGCTTGCTGTTCAACCCACAACCTGCATCACCTTAGCAGGATCCATGATCAGACCGCCTGAACCGCCTGATGAGTTGGAGGCCTTTCGGCAGGATTTTTAGCATTTCTGCCTCCCCCGAGCAGCAATCCGTAAGGCGCAGGTGTTCACCTCCCGGCCGCCTGGTTCAGCACCCTGGCCAGCTCCCGGCAGCGCCGGGCTCTGCGCTCCCCTGCCCGCACCAAGCGGAATTTCCCTCCCACAGAGATGCCTGCACGGCTTCCCAGCAACAAAATGCACTCCACTGCAAACGGGCTGAACCAAGAATTTCATTCATCCGAAAGGAAAGAAGTTAGCCAGAAGCCAATATAATGTAAATACAATAAAAAAGATAGCACCTTGATGTCACCACACACTCCTTATGCATGAGTTCATCCCTTCAGTATCCCCAGTATAAAAGGGTTGATATTGACCTACAACCTTGACACATCACTTTGGGCTTTGCAGAAATTCAGCGCACCCGCGTAATGTGCTACCCCACCCCACACTGGTGGAGCTCAGCTACAGGACAAGGGCTCAAAGTCAGATGACAAAGAGCCACTCCTGGAGAAGGTTTCTCCAACCCAAGGTCAGGTGTAACACAAAAGACCTAGAATCAATCTGCTATGTGAGTAAGTCAGTCTTCAGAGTTGGCACTGCATATGTCACCTTTCAACAAGACCAAGCTCATACACAACATCCAAAGAGAAAAACCAGCTATAGAACCACCCTTTTTGGTTTCCTTTTTTGTTTCTGCCCTCGGCATGCATCACTTCCTCACACTCTAGACAGATTATCAGACTTAGAACAACAACTTCTAAGTGACATTTTGATATACGTGCCTCGAGAATAAGGGAACAGACAACCAATTTGGTAAACATTTTGGGCACAATTCACATTACTTCCTGGAAAATGACTTGTCTTAGAATTGATCAGACTTCTCACCGACTTCTTAAGTTACTATACATGTATCACTATAACAGAGCCTCTTTGTCAGCAGAAAGCTTGTTAAAAAATAAGCCTATGTATTTTGCCCACAAGAAAGGATTTGGGTAATAGAGTTTTTAGAAAAGCAAACAAATGTCTACTGCCTGGAGAGAGAAGGAGAGACACAAAACAAAATACTTCTCAAGATACTTCAGAAGAATTCTGACAATTTCAGATTTGGGTTTAAGGTCACAACTTCCACAGTTTAATCCAAAGGCAACTGAACATTCATCTTCTTCACACAGTTTAGAAGTACCAACATCAATACATATTATTTAAATATAACATATTCTCTGATATAACCTTACCATAAACCAAAAAATTATTTTATTCTTGGGTCTTCTTCTGGATGTAACTAATTACTTAACTGACTGCTTGACCAGCATTTCCATGAAGGAATAAAGTTTCAGAGCAGCTTTCTATTTCTGGTCTGGACTTCTCATTCTTTCCGCTCTGCTTACCATGCCTGTGCCTCCTCTGTACTTTTACAGTTGCAGCATCACATCTTACACCAATCAATAGGTGGGAAATTAATTTCACATTTTTCATTTCACACAAGACCTTTTCCTGAACTTTTTATTTAAAAAGCAAGAAAAAAAGTAAAAGGAACCTATTCCACTCCTCAGCCAGTCAAGTTTTAGACTTACCTTATGTACACTTTTAGGGTTTTCAAGCCATGCATAGTACATTTCCTCCACATAATTGGAATTACTCCCACTCAGGAATGGCTCTGAGGTTCCTGATGAAAAATACCGTTGGCCATGTAAAAATGCCCTTCTGGCTATATCCTGCTTTTCCAGAAGTTTAAAGCCATGCCTCTTCAGTATAGCTGCAAACAACTTCAGATGACTCATGTTTGTTTATTAGCCAGACGATCCACGTCTATTAATAAAATAAAAGCAAACTTAATCAGAAAAAGTGCCAATGAATTGCAGACACATTTCAGCCGCACAGCAAAAACTGAGGTTTCTGGCTACAAGTGCTCTAGTACAAAGCTCAGGCCTAGGCAGGAAGCTCCCTCCAGAGCTCCAGCCACAGCAGTGGAGTGGCTGCTGCTGCCCATCCCCACACCAGCCACCCTGCTCCCTGAAGCAATCACCACTTGTACCGCCTGTCCCCGGGCCCAGTCCCCTGGAACAAATGGGGCTGCTAATCATTGACCACTCGGGAGCTCCTGGCAACCCTCTCTGTTTGGAAAGCTGTGGCCTTTTACCCAGTCGGACTGGGGTGGGGTCAGCAGACAGTGAGACATAGGTGCTGTGGAAAACAAAAAGCCACTACCTCAAATTTCTGCCACGAGTAATGGAGCTGACTAAGTAATTAGAAGTGTTAGTTATGTGTTCATATTGACATTAGCCTTGGACCAAACAGTGAAACACTGAGAAAAGGCTCACTTTAATTTGTTTTCCTAACTGGCAACATTTATCATGTGCTTCCAATGATCTCTTATGAGCTTTGTAACAAGGACAGCAGATTCCACGCAAATTTGAATTGAGAAATTCAATTTTCCAATTAAATTTCCCACAGTAAGGGTTGAATCTTCTGAATGCTGAACACCTTCAGCTCCAGTGCTATCAAAGGGAATCAGAGCTCACCTTCAAAATAAGAAAGAACAAACGCATCTTAAAATTAGTCCTGAAATAATAGAATCTTAATGGTAAAGTTGCTAAAACTGCAAAGAAAGAGCAATAATGTGAAAAGAAATTATTAATTTTGTTTTCATCTTGAAAGTACTTAGAAAGCTACAATAACATGAAGGAAAAGGTATTAATTTAGAAGAAGTAAAATTCAGATTTAACTCCAATGTGCCTTTCATTTGTTTAGCTATCCATCTGGAGAATAATTTACTTGGTCCAAGGTAAAACCCAAAGTCTTTTGTTGCTTGGTGTGACTGAACAATTGCTAAAAACAAAAGTACTGAGCTGCCAAATTAACTTTAAAGTTTTTTTAAAAACAACACTGTTATTTTGAGTAATAGAAAAAATTTTAATGTTGCCTATTACACGTTAAGATTTATCTCTAATTCAAAAATAGATACCATAAAAAAATTTCATAAACATTTTCTGTATATAAATCTCATTAAATTATTTTTTCACTGTTTCTCCTCTTACAGCCTCCTTTCAAAAAACAAAATGCACAGCTATAAAATGCCTAATTTTCTAAGGGATACGAATAGCTATATCTTTCATCATAAAATTTAAAAGTTAATATTGATCCTTAAAAGAATAAAAAAAAAGAAAAAGGGTTCTGACTAAATGAAACAAGTATTAGTGCTTGTTCTTCTCTGGCATCACATTTTTAGCTCAACATCTATTTTAAAAGTTGATGACTAGATCCTTTTCTTAGTCACTACCTTTAGCTGTATCATCCCAGCAGTGAACTGTCTTTCATCATACCAGATTCCCTTGTTTACTCTTTCAAGACTTCTACAGCCTTTTCACTCATTCACCAGCAGACCTGAGCCAGAGCTCCTAAGAGCAGCAGCCACCACCCACCTACTGGATGTGCTAAGAAGCACTTGTCCATGTTCTCCATGTGCTCAGACACATGGAAAGTGTTCTTCCAAGGCAGCATCACTGAAACTAGCACCCAGTCCTCATTTAAACCTGTGAGCTCCTCAAAAACCACACACTCTTCTCTCTCTACCTGGCATTTGCAGCAAACTGGCAAGAGCTGGGCTACAGGTATGCTGAATCCCCACTCATCAGTGTTGTTTCCTACCAGCTTATATTCCCTTGTCACTTCCCAATTCACAGATTCAAAGCTTATTACACCACCTGTGTCAACACCCGTCTCTGACCAGGGCTCCCAGGTAACTGCAGGAACACAAACACCATCAGCACCATTTTGGAAGCAGATTAAGTCCTGCAAGAGCTCAGCGACTGTAAGAGCACTGACAGAGCTCACGTACTCTCTGCATACATAGCTCTCTGTAAGATTTAACAGCAAGTATGCGTGATGTCATTTTGCAAAACTGGGTGAGACTTCAACATGTTATAACAGTAAAAACAGAGAGGTCACCATGGCACTTACAACTTGACGTCTGTGCCCATTCTCATAGAAATTATTGCTGCACCTACCTTTACTGCATGCAAATCTCACCCTCTGCCACAAAACCTTTGCACACATACACTCATTCCTAAGGGATTACCTACTCTCACTTAAAGTACTTTGTAAAGACTTGAGAGAGAAGGCAAAGAGAGGAACGTTTTTCTCAGTTTATCATACTGTAGCAGCAAGCTTCTTAAGCATGGGTAATTTTACATTTTTTCTTCATAGTATGTCTGCCTGAAGAATATGTAGTTCTTTCTTCTAGAAGTCAGTAAAGAACACATAACAATAATAAAAATTTGTCAGGGAGATCGGAAAATGGGTGGAAATGGCATAATATATAATAGAAACAAAGAGCTTGCAAGTGGTACTTCCCTCTGGTTCCATTTACATTTCAAAACGGGGTCAGAGCCATACTTCAAGCAGTAACTACTGAATATGCAATCCATAAAAGCATACAGGAGCTATGTCATTCCAGCCAGATTCCAGTTACAGATTAATCTGACTCAAAAGCCCTTTTTCCTCATTTTCCCTTCTGCACACATCACTCTTCAGCACAGATGTCAGCTGTCAGCAGCTAAACAAACCAGAGACCACTAGCATGATCATAGAGCATCCCAGCCCACTCAGCCTTGAGACTGTCAGTCAGAAATCGGCACCCAGGACAGCACACAGGAGCCGGGAAGAGTTAGAACTGTTCCACTTCACTATGTTTCCCAAACCACCCCTGAAATGAAAACAGTGATTGGAAAGGGATCAAGCTGAGCTGAGAGCAACCTAAAGAATGGTATTAATTAAATCTCTACCAGAGGTCAAAAATAAGAAAGAAGCAGTGAACCACAAGAACAACCTGATATTTAATGCACCACAGCACCCTCAAAATGGTGGAAGGCAAATGAAAGCCCTAAGCAGCTGAAAAATCCTACAGCTGTTCTGTCTTAAACGATGACCTAGCTTTCACCTTGGCACTTCCACCTCTAAAAGTGCTCTAATGTCACAGACAGGCCTGGGAATTATTCTGCCCAGGTTTCTAGAGGGTCATAGAAGCATGTGGAAAACAGACAGCAGACACTTCTGATAACGAAGTTTTTATCCAGCTCTTTTCAAGATCACTTTCAGTATGAACACACTGCACATATGAATCAATATCCTCCTGGTATTGCCAGTGCCCTTATTGAGTTTCTTTACACATATGAAGCCCTGCTGCCAATGTTAACAAACGTTCTTTATGCTCTGAAGAAGTGGTGGTTAAAAAGTCTGGTCCATAATTCATAAAAATAGTTCTTCATCCATTATCATGGTAATTCCCCCCAATATTCTCCACACAGCTTACTCTTAAAGTTCTTTTTAAGACTGAGTAATTCAAATAAAATAAAGCTGACAGTGAAAAAAATGGATGAAAATTATGAAGTTTCTCCAAAACGTTATCATAGAAAATTTGGGCTACAGGGAATATCCTTATTAAATAGGGCTACTTCAGGGATACCTCCATGCACTAAATGGCTCTTTTCCCCCAGCACAGATATGCCGTGCTCTATAGAGACTCCTAATTCTCCACACACAAAGTTGACCTGCAGAAGGTTTTCCAGCAAGGCGCACAGCGCGAGTCTTGGGCAATGGAGGCGTCTCGGTGCAATGAAACTTAACGGATTTATTACCCTACCCTGAAAAAACGCCTTCAGCGGGTACCAGAGGGATGACACCACTACTGACTCCAGGCTACCAAAAGACCGGGGAGGGTCGGGTTTGTTCTGCGGCCCCTCCCCGTAACGCCAGGACGCGGTGTCCTGGTCATCCTGCCCACCGCGGGCCGGAGCCTGCCGGGCTGTCAAGGCGCTCCCGGCTGCGGCAGGGCTGAAGCATCACCGGAGCCGGAGCCAGGCCGGGCCGGGCCGGGCCNGCTGAGGTCACGGCGGGGCGGGGCCGCGGGCGCTGCACCGGCACCACCGCCCCGGGATAGACACCGGACACACGGACACACCCCGGGATACGGGACACGGGACACGCCCCAGGGTAGACACGGGATAGGCACGGGACACACCCCGGGATAGACACGTCCCGGGACACCCCCATGCCCCCCCGGCCCGTCTCCACTGCGGGGTCGGTGAGCGCGGAACGCGGTGCGATGCTCCCGCCCCTCAGCTCTCACTGAACGGGTGAATACAGGCGAGAGCACCGCTCCGGTGAGCACCTGTGACAGCGAACGCCTAAGGAAACCCATCCCACGGACAAGTTGCTCGCACTGCTCCTGTGCAGTACAAGTTTGACGGGAAGCAGATGGGAAGCTTGACAAGAGAGATACAAAGTGTCGCAAGGACACACAGGTTTGCTCTCCAACATTTGTACATAAAGTAGACTGAACATAATAGACCTTGACAAAATGACAGTATCTGACTTATATGACCAAGTATAAAATGCAAGACAATACAATTGCAAGTGTTCCTTTGCTGGTAGAATTCTCATTTACAGCTTTCATGTTTTCTTTTCTCCTGGTTTGCCTTCAAATTACATCTGTCTGTTTTCTCTCATAAATCAGAAATGACGTATTTTTTCTTTACCTGCTCTTAATCAAGTTCCAACCAAAATCAAATGCCTATATTCATATGGTAAAATTGGTATTTCAGATAACTATTGACAGCACATACATTCCAATGTTTGGTAACTTTCTGGGTAAGTAAAACGATTGGTGGGAAAATTGGGCACACTTTATAAGGAAGGAAGAAAGAGAGAAAGAGCTATAATTTGTTTTGTGCTAAGGATATAGTACAAAAATTAGTTTAGCAGGGTCAGGTGGGCAGAAATGGAAAGGGAAAACCCTAGGAAGGAACACAACAGGCTTCATCTGGGGTCTTGTCACCTAATGGTCACTCAGATTTTCTTGAGGCTTACTGGTTGATACAATTGTTGATTAGAGTAAAATTAATTTCTTCAAGATGAAAAAACCCTTAATCCGCACATAAGTACATCAAAAACCTTATTATCATCTCAGCAGTTTTCCTAGCAGCTGTGTACCTTCAGGGGACTGCAGAGCGAGGGTGTGAATGATGTGTGCATGGGTTTGTGCTACAGTGTTTAGTGCAGGGAGCAGATGGAGCAGGCACAGGGAGCCCCCAGCACAGCCCATCCCCGGCTCAGTGCTCCCGGGGAGGGTGGCCCAGCACCCTGCAGAGGGAAATGGGTGCTGAACTGGTACCTGAAGCCTGCCAGATGCTGCTTGAGTCTTCTGGCAAGTGGTGAAACATTGTCAGATGCTGCAACTACTAATTGAGTCTTAACCTTATTATGGGCAGCCAGAAGCCATCTTTAGAGCAATCATGTTATGCTGACTGAACATAAATTCAATTAAAAATTATAGTGAGGACAAGCAGACCTCCCCTCCACTTTAGAGGGAAACCCACATGTCAAATCTGACTGTGAATACCATTGCAGTGAACAGGATAAATTAAATGTGCCTGGATAGACACTAAGATACTACAGTATGTTTCAAGTGCTTATGTTGTTCCCAATAGCCTTTGTCCAGTTTCAAATTTACATTATTTATGGTTTTGGGTTTTTTGTTGTTTTTTTTTAATGCTTCACACAATGAGAATTTGTGTGCTTGAAACAGCAAGATTCTGGTTTATTGGGATTCGGAGCAGCTCCCAAATTCTCCAATATTTATTGTGACTTGGTTGTCCCACCAGCCTGCCTCAGTAGTTTTTAGTATACTGAGCTATTGCCTTACTGCTGCTGGCTTCTGGTGTCACTTTGTCACCAGTCTGCACCCCTGAGCAGCACCTGCTTGCCACTCATCCATTTGTTCTCCAGTGAGCCCATGATGGACAATGAGCTATTTGCTCACGATTTCTGTTTCAATTCTTACAATTTCCATTTACAATTCACATTTGCCTGCCCATTTATGTGTCCACTTGTATACTTACTTCTCCCTCTGGCCAGCCAAAGGGAGATCCACACTGGCTTTGCTTCCTGCTAAACCATCACGCTTTGAAATTGGCTGGAATATAAATCCATCAGCAGAATGAAAACTTTGAAAAAAATTGCAATTCCTAGCACACACACACGTAAGCTTGCTTTGCGTGGTTCTCCTGCCAGCTCCATAAGGAAGTATTATGTGTTAGAAAAGTTTTGTACTGGATAAAATCTACAGCACAGGATAGTCACAACAGCACCCCTGTGCTGTCAGAGGTGAAATTGCCTGCTGTGCTGAAAGACACGCTGCCTCACCGTTATTTATTTTTATACTTATCCTTATGTCCTGTAGCAGACCAGTATGAATCTAACAAGTTTGCTTACTTATTTCTGCCTCATTTCTGTCTTAACTCAGGCATGAGTTAACAAAACTAGATCCAACCTGTTTAAACAACCCAATGTATGTTTTAACAGAACTAGAACCCAGCTGGTTTTGGAAACTCACTGTGCTTCCCACTGAGGGCACAATGTGCTTGTTCCAGGGTATGGTGCTGCACACCCCTCTAGTGCCTTACTCCTTTGCTTGGGTTTGGTACGAGGGTTTTCCTTGGTGGATCAGCAGCCACTTGCAATCAGCAGTGAGTTCCTGTGGTTAATTGCTCCACATAACTCTCTCTCCAACACAGCACGGCTTCTCAGTGGGCTTGTTTTTTCAAAGGGTAATCTCATAGGAGGTGGTCTGGGTACAGGATTACTCATGGAAGGACAATCTCATTAATAGCTTCCCCTCCTGAGATAGATACATTTATGTATTTTTGGCAACTCTTCATTGTTGTTGGTAATGTAATTCCACTAGAGACTATGTTGACCAGAAGTTCTCTTTAAGCCAAGCCAGAAACTCCTTTTGCCTTTATTTCCCAATGTGTTTATTGCACACACAGACTACAAACTAACAGAGTTTCAAATCTAAAGCACCATCTCTTCTCAGAGCAAGGCAATTTGGAAACTGTAAAACCTGCTCTCACTTTGAGCCTAACATGGATGTCACACAGGACTCTGGTCATTATGTTTGTCTAGCATTTAAATATGAGACCTAAAAACCTTAGAGCCCAGACCAAACAACTGCAACAAATGATTCAGTCAGTTTTCAAAGGAGAGGCTTTGAGGGTTTTCCTAGGTAGACATTTCAAATACGTCCTAAACCCCTTCTTTAATACCTTGTTTTTGGTCACCAAATAATTTATCAAGCTTTTCTCCCTCCCCAGTCCTACACAAAAGAAGTATTTTAACTACATCTGACACTTCCTGCAGAAAAGTTCCCATGGGTTATTTCTGTTCCCTTCGCTTTCTGAAGCCTTGCCTCTGTGTGCCATAAGCTTCAGTAATAACCCTGACTTCTGTGAATAAACCTCCCGTGGTAAAGGAGATGTGCTGCTGGATGTCTGAGGGACAGAAAAGTCAGTCCCAGTTTCACACAGCTCCTTACTTTGGGCAGGTTAAATGTGAGGCAGCAGGGAAAGCCAACAGCATGCTGGGCTGTGCCAACTGAAGCACAGCCAGGAGCTGGAGGGAAGCAATGACTGCCCTTTCCTCAGACACAGGGATAACCTGGAGGGGGGGAGTTCAGCAGGAAGACAGAGCCGGCAAAGCCAGGCTCTTCACACTGCTGCATGGCAGGAGGATGAGATAGTGAAATAGAAATGGTTCAATCTAGACATGAGGAAAACATTGTTCACTCAGAGGATAAAAAACATCACAACGGGGACCCAGAAACATGATTCCATCTTTGGAGGCATATGGACCCAGCTGAATAAAGCCCTGGACAGCCTGGTGTGACTCCAGTGTTGATCCTGCTTTGAGCCCTGGATGACCTCCAAACTTCCTTCCAACCTGACTGAAGGACCTATGATTTGCACCAGTTTCACAACAGAAATCATGTCAAACCTAAGGGTAAGCAGGCCATCATTATTTGGTCAACAGACAAACTCGTATTGATAGTTTGATCTGAATAACATCTATCTTGGGTTTACTTATTCTCTGTTCTAAAGTTTCAGGCTGCGATGCTCTGAGGAAAACAGGTACAAGTACAGAGTGTTTTATTGGAAGACCCGTAACACTCAAGACTGCTCCTTGATTGATTCTGGCCGATAGATTATTTTCAAGTGATTTTGTTCTCCAGACATATTTCTGGATAAAATTAAACTGCAGAAGCCCATTTGTCTGGCCACAGATCTGTTAGAGAGAGACAAGCTAGACAATAGACCTGATTGAAAAACAGCAAAACACAACTTCTACTTGGTGGTTTCCCAAGTCTTTCCTAATAAATTAGCCCATTACAGCTACAAGAACAAAAGCAACTGTTGCTGTAAATTATTTCTTTGATACCCCACTGTATTCTCATTAAATTCTTAGAGTAAACATTTAACTGCAGTATATACAAAGCAGCAAGTGAGTCAGTAAGATACGTAGGTTAAGGAGGAACTCTGGCATACAACATTTATTATAGCTGCCAAATAATGAATTAATGTGGAAATTAGCAAGAGCACTAAACTTAATTTGTCCCACTATTTTAATGGGAGGTTAGTACATTGGCAGGCAAAACAGCAAGAAGTCTTCCCACTAACTGTGGAAAAAGATCACCACTGGCACTGCAAAAGAGCCTGCCAGCATTTGGCACAATGATAATGAACAAAGCACTGCCAACTGCCCTTTCCTCAACCAAGAAATAATTGAAAATATCTTCTTCTGTTTTACCAGTGGATCAGGAGAAAACTGCTAGAAAATTGTTTTCAGTATTTGCAGGCGTTTCATTAGAGAATCCTAACAAAAATAGGGAAAAAAAAGAATTATTTTTGATACCTTTCTTTTGGCTACGTCTAAAACACACTGCATTTTGTTAGATTGTTGCTTTAGGTAACAATAACATTTTAAGGTCCCCTGACTTCATCATACTCAACTGGAAAATTATCCTCTTCTCCTTAGGACTGTACCACTGGCTGTGTTTTCTTCAGGAGGATCTATTTTGATTTTTAATGCTATTTATCCAGATGAAGGAATATGTAATTATCTTTCATTTGGAAGAAAATAAATAAGGTAAGACAGTTCTCCATCAGATAAAACTTCTGGGGTATCTGAGATTTACAGCTCTCACTAGGAGCAGAGTTTGCTAATGAAGCTTTTGAAGCCACAGTGGCAGTGTCTGATTGTAATTGCTGAAAGGTGACTCTTGAAGAGCTTTATTTGCACTAATCAACACCACGTTGTGCCTCAAAGCTAGAGTTCCCTTAGAAGCACTGTCCCTACTGAGTTACTCTGCAATAACTAAACAGGCTTTTCTGTTTACTTCTGTTTTTCAGAAGTAAAAACTTATCTATGTTTTTCAATGGGATCCTTTCGAGCTGCACTCCAAACCTGTTGTACAGTTAAAACTTCATAATTTCTTTCTGGCATTCCCAACCCTTTCTCTTCTCATGCCAGAGCCAAAGGGACCTTCTGCAAAAGTATTGATGCAAAATACCTAAGGGCTCAGAAGTGGCCTGGGAATATCAAACCTGTTAGATGTAGAGTTACAATCATTCTTATTTTCCTGATGGTGGCCATTTGGAAACATTACATTCACAGTACTGAACTCAGCTGGACAGTATTAGATAGTGATTCTGCATCACAGCTGAAGCAGCTCTGTTCTTCCTTTATGTTTAGTTGACAGCAAAACTGTTCAGTAGTTTTCCTGTAAAGAGGAAAGCCCAATGAAGAACGGCTGAGGGAGCTGGGGTTGTTTAGCCTGGAGAAAAGGAGACTCAGGGATGACATTATGACTGTCTACAACTCCCTGAAAGGTGGCTGTAGTCAGGTGGGGGTTGCTCTCTTTCTCCAGGCAGCAACCAACAGAACCAGGGGACATAGTCTCAAGTTGTGCCAGGGGAGATTAGGTTGGATGTTAGAAAGAATTTTTTTACGGAAAGAATAATAAAGTACCGGAATGCTTTGCCTGGGGAGGTGGTGGGGGTCACCATGCCTGGATGTATTTAAAAAAAGACTGGATGTGGCACTTGGTGCCATGGTTTAGTGGAGGTTTTAGGGTGTGGGTTGGACTTGATGGTCTTGGAGGTCTTCTCCAACCCTGTTATACTGTGATACTGTGAAACACTTGAACTGAGTAGACATGTAAGCATCTCAGCTACCAAGGGTGAGCTTACTGTTCATGCTTCATGGAGACTCTTGATCCACTAGCAGCCACTGTATCACCAAATACATTTCCAGAAAAATAATATTGGTGCCATAGAAAGAATGCAACAACTCACCCCAAACTTGCCCCCAGCATGTAGTTTTGGGCTTGTTTTATCATCTTGGAATAAGCTGTTTTAACTTTGCTCTAAATTCCTTTTGGAACAGTTTGCTGTGCAGTCCATGCTGTCACATTATGGGAGATCCCCATATTTTAGAAAGTCCTCACCCATCGATGCTAAGGTCAGTGAATTGTTCTAATGCTTATGAATACGAGGCAGCTGTGGAGCTCAGCACACAGCACCATAATGGTGTCTCTAGCACTCCAGTCTCTGCAGGCCACATACCAGTGGATGTCTGTGCTTGTGGTCATGTATGTGAAAAGAATATCTCTACAGCTCCATTTGAAGGCATTTTGAGCTGCATGAAAGCCTGGTCTGATGAATCATAATATCTCAATGCACAGAACACTACCTGAAGAACAACATCATTAAGTGAAAGACAGGACCCACAGTGAGATGACTCTTGGCTGTAATGATGCTAGGTTTGGAGTTTTAGTGCTGTTACTGTGACAGCCTAAGGCAATTACAGATGTTGCCTTAACAAACACACCTTTCCTGCATAGACCCATTCCCTGGATGTGTATAGTGCCTGTGGGAGGCTGTCACTGAAGCCAATTATGGAAAAATATTGAAAAGTCTGTAAAGCTGTCTGGCAAGTGAGAAATAAATCCCACCTGTCATTTCTCTCTCAATCCCGCTAGCAAATCATTATCCTCAGTCATCACTACCTCGGACCTTATAGTCCGGAAGGATCTAGCTATGAAGAGCAAGGATTGCACGTCACTTTGGGGACTGTGATTAGCCCAAGTCTGAAGTGAATGAGTTTGGATCTGTCAGTTCAGCCAATACTCTAAGGCCACTGAGCATGGCTGGCACACACTGTCCCCACCCCCTGCGACAGCGGTTTAGCGGGAGCGCGCCCCGAGCCTGAATTACGGCTCCTCCCGCAGACAGGCTGAGGCTTTCGGGCGAGGCTGAGCGCATCGGCAGGCGCTGCTGGAGCAGCCATCTACCCAGAACACAAATAGAAAGCAAGCACTTCAGTAAACAAAGAGGCTTTTACAAGAAATTAACACCTTCTCGAGCGTGGGACAAAACACACACGGGTCTGAGCCACCAGGACTGGATGTATAGCAGCGTGTTTGCCTTCTGTAGGGAAAAGGTGCTGCCTGTGTCTGCTGGGCACTGCCTGAGCAAGGGATAAGGGACACTTACAGGGTCCCTCACCTCCCCCTGGCTCATTCTTTCCTTCAGCTCACTTGAGATAATTCCCCCCACCTGGGAGCATTACGAATACTCAGTTTTGGAAAGGCTTTAAGACACAAACTACCAATTACAACATTATGATACTTGGGCCACTAGTTGCTGCTTGTGCTATGTCTCTCAGCCCTGGAGAAATATTAAGGCAGCAGAGAGAATACCTGGAGTTATTTAACCTAGAGATCAGAATTCAAAGTTGGATTTAATTCCCCTAAGACAAATAGTTCTGTCATTGCCACATGAATTTTCAAAACAGCAAAGCCTTCCTCTGCTCATTTAAGTATACAAATGCCTTATTTTGGCCATAGATTAGGCATTTTTCATGGGTACAATTTTACACTGGACTGTAACAAAAACCAAGCTCAGAGGAATTTATTAACATTTTGAGGCTCTATGAAGGTCACATTGAGATTTGAGGCAAAAATAAGGGGATGCTTGTCTAAGGCAAACAGATATTTGATTTGCCTTGAAACCCTTCAAACAACTGGGGCCAAAGCCTTTCCTAGTAGGCAAAGGAGGTTCCTGATGTAAGTCAGGGTAACAAACCCCTTCCAAAACTGACATGCAGAAGGTGCAGGTTCATCTGAGTGTTTCCAGGTCTCATGCCAATTACTGGGAACAGTTTTAAGACTTCAAAAACTTTAGAACAAAACCAACCCAAAAAAATTCAGTCAAAAGATTTAGAGCAACAGATGCTGAAGCCATATGAATTTAGGAGGTACTTAGTTGTCATTAGAAACATCTCATCCACATGATTGCTCACAATCAAGAAGTCCAATTTCAGAGTAAAAAAAAAAGCTCCAAATCCGTTGCATTTTAAATTCAATCTGCTGAGTTTGGCTGCTGGTTTTTGTGTACGTGGAATTGGCAGAATGAGGAAGGAGTGGACTCAGTCAATCAGTAGGTCTTCTTTTTTCATCTGAATGCTCGGGGAATTGTCATCACCAACAGTAAAGTCTAAATGCCCCTTAGCTGAGATTTACAATGTGGATGAATTAGGAACCTCCTTTTCTCAAAGTTGTGGTATGTTCAATCCATGTCCAGAAGACACTGATTGCATTTTTTCTCACCTTTCTCCTCAAAATGCCTAAGTTTTGATTTCCCAGAGAATATAAAATCAAGCATCCTTTCACTCCTGACCCACATTTGCTGCAGGTCATTTAATTATGAATGAAAATACCACTGTGTTTATATGAGTTCAATTTATGACAGAGATTAAGTTATGAAATTTGTTCTCCTGGCATCTTATTAATACTGCTCTGCTGTAAAATTCCTCAGGCAAAATAATGACTTAAAACTGCAATGAGATAATTACCTAACAATGCAGGCATTTTGAAGATAGACATAAATTTCTGGATTTGAAAATACAATTTTTAGGACCTTATCCTTTATATAAAAGGGTGTGAAACACAATTAACTTAATTTATTTTCATGACATTTTGGTTTAGATCCAATCAATTCCTACTATATTAAAGAAAATTTTGTCATTATTCAATAACAGGATTTAGCTATTCACAGCAATTTTCTTAATCTTTAATTTTGAAAAGGTAAGTCTTCAAATCTTGGCAAAATTAACTTTGTGCCATGATGAAACACTTCGATCTATACAGTGCCTTTATTGCATCTGGTATGCCAAGATACTCTGATGAATGAAAAAAAATGCAAATTCAGCACTTCCCATCAAATTCCAGCTGAAAGGCAGTTGTACATGTGCAGAGGAGCCCCAAGTCCTCACTGATACAAGGCCATGGAAGAGAATTCTTCTGAAGCATCTCCAAAGCAGATGCCATAAACTACATCTAAATCTTAAGTAGACACAATTCATTGATTTGATTTAGCTTCCTCCCCTTTCAAATGGAAGTAAAAAAAACTTCGGTCTGCTTAGTGATAATTCACACAGTTCAGGATCATGAACTTTCCTAAGCGTCACTTTATAGGCAACACCTGATGTAGAAATAGCACAAGAGATGAATCCACAAAAGTGGAGTGAGTTAAACTCCTGGGAAAAGGTCTTCCCCCTGATCAGTTCTGCAAGGCAAACAGTGCCAGAGGGAATACCCTGTCTTCTCTACACATGGATATAGTTCCTCACTGGCCTGGTTATTCACTGTCAAAAAAGAGGACCCCATTAATATGGGAACACTGTTACTGATGAAGATGCACAAGCCCATGGAAACAGTTCACTGGAACCCTACTCTCTGCTGTTCCAGGTACACAAAGCAAAACAATTTGAACAAACCAGGTAGCCTGGAGAAAAATTTCCATAATTTTCTTATTCCAATTCTAAAGTTGCAAGATTCTAGACATGTGAGGTACTTAACTTTGTCATTTCCCCACACAGCTCCAAAACAGACATGACTTACTCAGACACTTAAGGTCAGAGCTCACATTGGTGTTTTCAGAGAAACATCATCCTTGTGTTTTTTCTCCCTCACAAGCAAAGAAAGACTACTGTCAGGATCCAGTTAGGACAGTCTTTCACAAATGAAAAACATCAATCAAACAGGCACCAAAGGAAACCCATACAGGTGTATGGGTTTCTGCTTGGACACCAACACATGGGAGATGGCAATTCAGCTAATGGGAACACAGAAACAAAAATCAATTGCCTCCTGAAAGTGTTTTCTGCCTTTTTTCCAAAGACCTGCAAACTTTGAAACTAAAGGCTAATTGGGAACATACATCCCTGCCCCCCTTATAGCTAGTCTTGATGATGATTTCTGAGAGAATCTAAGCATCACATTTAGAGAGCATGAGTATAGAAGATTATAGTAATAAATATGAAAACATTGAAGTTTGTCCCTGATTGTCTTTGCTCTCCTGGTTTATTTTTTTAACAAATACTATTAGCAATTTCTGAGAATAAATGTAATGGTTCCCCCACAATCAAAGTAATTTTCTATCTTCATCAAGTGAGTGTAAAAGAAAGGTGAAAGCACCATCTTTGAGTAAGAAGATTGCAGTTTTCCCCTGTAGCCTCCTAGCACACTCCACCACCCTGAAAAGATTTCAAATACTCAAAAGCCATTACAGAGCAAATCCAGACAGAATTTACAGGGGTTTACTCATGCACTCCAGACGTTCTGAGTGTAAATTACAGTTTATAAAAGCTAGCAAACATTGTCCTTCCAGGCAAAAACACCCATATTGCCTGTAACATTTAGCTAAGATCAGACATATTAAAGAAGTGATGACATATGAATATATTAAAACAAACAGTTTGTAATTTGTCATTACCACCTCCCTACAAAAATAGCCTTGGAATGAAAGTTCAGGATTTGCATAGGAACAGTGATTAGATGCTAACACACATAGAGATGTCTTGGATCCAAACTGGTAACATCATATGTGGCACTGCATTCTTGTTTCTTGTAAACTCTAAACACGAACTTTTAAAACAAATCTGCCTCACTGGTCCTTTGTTCCCTTCCTATTTGGCAAATGCAGCTTTTATCTGTGCAGAATTTCACTTTGATAATATTAATTACAAAAGGAAGCAGCTGTTGTAGGTATAAAAATTCCGATCATTTACAGAGGGCATCTCTAAAAAGCAAACAAAAAAAGAGATGTTGCTGAGCTGGAGCTTCCAAGTGAAAACAACTGAGAGCAGAATAGACAAAGCCTCTGTTCTTTAGAAAGTTCTGTACAGAGAAAGCAAGTTCTTATCTGCATGTTACATGAATTTTCCAAGAGGAGATTTACACATAACAATGTTTATCACTTGGGTCAAAGGAGATGAGGCTTTTCAGTAACCTTTACCCAACCATGCATACTCTTACTGTTTTACACCCAATAGAGAAATGCCTTCATTGTATTCCATTTCTTTAAAAATTTGAACATCAAAGTGGTCCTCTTAGCTATTCAACAATTAAAAAGGCAAAAAAATTTCATATCTTTAAAATCACCTGTTTGATTTACTGTTAATTAATGAATAAAAAAACACAGCACAAAAACTTATCATTTTTAGGCACATCAGCTGTGCAAAGAGTTTTCAGTATAATCCATCAGAGACAGAGGACAGCTGACTGCAAAAGGCTGAGGTGTGTGAACAGAGAGGCAGCAAGCACAGCCAGCTTGTAAAGACAGGGCAATCTCTCTCTAGGCTCCTGTACCCTGCTTCCCAGGTTTACCACTGATAAGCTGCATTAGCAATGATCCCCACTCCAGTAGTTCATGGCAGCTTCTTTAAAGCTTCTTCAACGTGTGTGTATGCACAGCACAATGTGCATACACCCACACACATCCCACAGTGTCCCCCAAGTGTCACCAAGAGGACTTGGAACACACCAGTGCCTCCTTTAACTGCAGACCGAGTGCCACTTACCAGGACCACGCAATGAAAGCCTGGCTGACAGCTCAGCTCAGCAGAAATTGATGGTATTGCTGTAATGGAGTTATCAGTGACAAATACCTCCTATGCAACTTCCAGGTCACACTCACTTAAGCAATGATAAATGAGCATGAAACACTGTTAGCACAAAACAAGATCATAAATACTCAATTCTGAGCTTAAAAAACCCAACCATTTCAGGCAGCTGTTGCATCTTGCAGTCTCCATGATTTTATGGATGTTCTCATTATTGTCATAGAGGTGCCACAAAACAGCAAAAGATGACTTTATGCAGATATTAAAAAAAAAAAGAAAGAAAAAAAAAAGAAAGAAAAAACCTAAGTCATCCATCCAGAGAAAACATTGCATCACCCTACACTGACTAATATACAATTACCTCAGTGAACCTGACAGAGTTTGCAACAGCTTTTGGAATCCCAAGGTATGACATCCATCTGTCCATCCTTCTGTCATAGAAAAACTGCTCAGGATGAGAGGATGTAGACTGTGAACGTAAACATGAAAAGTTGTGAAATTCAGGTGTCTGAGATTCCTCTGTCCAAACACTGACATAGGTCGGAAAACAATGGAGAAAACCAGAAGTCCATGGTGAAGCAGCCCTTGCAATTGCACTTTATCCCCAGGGTTATCTCCACAAGCTACAGTTGCTTTTAAGAATTAACAAAGTTCATTCCTGAGGGTGTTTGCTGATTACAGTGAGATCAGTGACAGCTTGGGACAGACTGGCAGCTGCTTCTGCACTGCAGCAGCACAATGGGAGCACCTTCTGCCTCCCCTGCACCTGGGATTTCCAAGGTACAACATGAAGGGCATCAACCCTTCTGTCCCTTCCCAGTTGTCATGCAACCAAAACCTGCCACCCCTAGCCCATCCAGTACTCAGCCAAACACTGGTCATGAAAATGGGATCCCGTTGGCCATTTCCATGAGCAGAGTTATCTGGGCAACAGTGCAGGAAGCTCCCTGCTCAGCCACAACCCACCTGCTCAGTCCTGCTCCCCCAGATGTGTGTGTCAGTCACCCTCTTTGCTTCCATTGCTGCTGTTTGACGGATGAAATCCTTTACTATCAACACGTCAAACTTCATAAGCACAACTGAATGTGCTTAGAAGCAATCAAATTATATTTTTATCCTAATTTCCTGTAATGCTAAAAAAATTAATTCCTTACTGGCTTAAGAAAACATTTTGGAAAAAGTTTGAAAGGCTTTTATTTAGGAGGATCTCAGCCTCTCTTACAAACCATAAAAACCCTTATACAACACGTTAATTATTTATTTATTTTTAGGGGGTTATTTGCTATTATTAAGTGACATTTCCTTCATGAAGTTCAATGAATAATCCAACATCTACTTGCTTACCAAAAGCCTGGGAACATCAGAATATCTGCATATGGCCATACACAAAGATGAAAACTCACACTCACACTGAAACCCTTCCAATTTACAGTAGCTAATTGCATTTTACATTGCTATGCAGACAGAAGCAACCACCACAATACTGTACAGGAAGAATTCTCAGCTCTGTGTTATGTGTCAATTTACTGCTAGAACCATCTGCAGTATTATGCCCTGTGCATTCAAATGTGCTGGAATTCTTCTGTCCTGGAAAATATATTAAGCAACAAATTATACAACATAGCTTCAGTCAGAATTTTTTTATTGTATTCCTACAAAATTCTGTAAACATTAGCATACAGGTCCAGAAAAATCAATACAATATAATAGTGCATAAACTGTAAGTTTAGAAGAATGTCAGGAACACTTCAACAGTTTATAAATTAATATATACAGTATTGGATACTCCTCATCGGATAAGGAAACCTCAAAACTGAGCAATTTAGGTGCAAGAGCTGTAGAACAACAGAAGTGCTCAGACACCAAACTTGACTATGAGGCAACATTGCAATCTACATGACTGCCTGTTGTTGTTTCATATTAAGCATTCAATTTGGCTGCTAAAAAGTATTAAAAAAAAGTTTTGGTAGGAAGTTTATTTTTATTGGAAATCATATAGCAAACATCCTTAAAATAATAAAAAATCCCAAACCCAGAATACTCCATCACCAGGTTTCTGGAAGAGTGAAACTGAAGCTTTCTAGGCTGCACAAGGAGATCACTGGCATCTCCATTCCACACTACTTCCCCCAGAGCACCGAAGGCATCGCCAGCTAAAGGAAACGTTTCAGGGAGTTTGGAAAAGGGGAGTGGTGGGTGGGGAGAAAAAGAAAGATGTAGAGCACGTATTGGGCTGATATACAGCAATCTGGGCAGTTCAGCTCTTTACTGAATTAGAACAACATGGGAATGTGACACTACTGTTAACTAATTCTGAGCTATTTTGCTTAAAAAACCCCCAAACAAAACAAACAACAACAACAAAATAACCTTCAGCCTGCCTGTGATCAAAATCATATTCAAAGCATTCTTACAATGTTGCCCGTTACGAGATCAGGAACAAACCACAGAATCCAGGATATATCACTCTTTTTCAGACAACACATGAAATGGAAAAGGAGTTATTTTCCTTTCTTCCTGTCCATACAAGCATAATTCACAAGAGAAAAAGGTATGGTAAACATGTTCTAATGAATGATCTCAAACGAAAGGCATTCTTCCCCATATTAGAAAATTGCTCAGTATCACTGAAACTACAGACTGCATAAAAAGACTAGGATTTTCCTGGAAGCACTTGACACTGCAAGAACTCTTCTAACTGCATAACTATAATATGATCATCAGAGAATCTCTCCAAAGTTAAATTTTTCTGTTTCTAGAGTTGAAGTAGAATTTCATTCCATCATATTTGGTACATTTTTCATACCTGACCAACCACTTCTCACAATGACAATATTGCACTAATGAAAAAGTATTTATATATAATAAAGGGGAGGTCATTTCTAGACATCTAAAGCTTTTTGTTGTAATTTTTTCCAGTTGTTTAGGAATAAATTCTGTTCATCTCTTCTATATGAGATCCTGAGTAGTAAGGTGAAAAAGGTTTGGCTGATAGCACCAGTTTTCCATTACTTATCATAATTCACAGGGTACATCTATCATCAGCAATGCATCTAGAAGCACTATCATACTTGAACCTAAATACCCAAATAAGAGCTAACAAAACAGTTATTCCTATTGCCAGAATCTGAGCCAACACTGAAACACCAGGAGCAGGAGAAAATATTTCTGCTAAATCTGAGGACACAGGTTGCAAACACAGAAAAAAGCTTGAAATTCTAGCCAAAATCTTTTCCTTATAATGGATGGGGGTGGAGAAAACTACAGCTGGTGGGAAGAACAGGAAGATACCTCTGTGTCCATCACTTCCCAAGTAACACACCTGCAAGCTGCCCACTTAGAATTAATGCCAAGGTACAGCACCCGGAAGGCGTTTATAAATGACCCAGACTCTTTCCTGTTGCTTCCCCCAGAGCAGATCAAGCAGTGAGTGATTTATTCTAAGCCAGACTGCCAACAGCTTCCAGCATTTAATTACCATGGTGTGTTTGAGGCTTGGAGAGTTTTATCTGACATAACTCAAAAGGATTCGTTCATTAAGAAACTTAGGTCACTACATTTCCTGCTGCAGTTTTTACTTGTATTGCTAACTCGTAATAGCAACTATGACAGACAAAAAAAAAAATCTAACACAGAAGAAGTTAAACTTAGGAAACTGGGCTGAAACTTAAACTGGGCTTAAACTACAAATAGACAAAAGTCTCACTGGATTTGCCCTGTACATAGACCTGAAAAAGTTTTATCACAGATGTATCTGCAGTTTTGTGTAAACTATTCATGTACTACAGCAACACTAATTTGGTATTCACAGATAGTAAAAGCACAGGGTTTACATGTTTTGCCAACTCTTCACTGTTATTCCCGTGTCTAAAATGACACAGGCAGAGACTCCTTACAGGACCTCATGTTCTTATCTGTAGCCTGCAGACTTTCCTCCCACTGATACGTGATTTGTTTCCTCACTCACATATCCCATGGGGATCTTATACTCACATATATGCATACTGCGATAAGGGAGAACTGATATGCCAATATAAACACAACTAGCAGACCTTAACTCAAATATTGCCAGCAGCACTAAACCTTGAGAAACCTCCAACAGACTAATGTGTCTAAGACCTTGTTCAGTGAGGTAACAGATAGCACTAACAAAATAGTATTGAAGAGTTTCACGGGAAAATCTTTCCCTCTGCTTCCAGCTTTGGTAACATTTCTCATTTTCCCATTCTTGTTTTTTCTCTACTTCTTTATGCTAACTTTTATGTCTAATTTGGTAAAGACCATGAAGTTGTGAAACGTATTCTTGGCTCCCCCAGAACTTTTCAATTTTTAACCATTTATTAAAAAAATAAATTAGACCCAGGACATTTTAAGTTAAATGAATGAAAACTTTGGTAAGAACACCGATGGTACCTTGGCACTCTTAAGGATTATGACAATTTCCAGTAAGAACAATCATTAAAATGCTTCTCCCTAACATCATCCAAGGAGTTACACGGCGGTCTGTACTCCAGCTCTAAGCCTCCACAAGAAATCTACATAAGAGCTCTGAAAAATAAAGGCAGTGGAGTACAGGAAAATCTGAAGTTTTTCAGCAATCTCGAGTGAAATATATATGTGTACCAAAATATTCTACTTAACAAGGTATAATGCAAATCAGACTTACCAAAGAATTTTCTTCTGTACACACATGAACAAGGTTTTCATGTATGAAACCATCAAACAAATAAATCTCATCTCTCAAAGGTGTTTGTGGGGTTTTTTGTTTGGGTGTTATACATAACTACCAATGCATCAATATAAATTAAGCCAGCTCATTCATTATGTCCAGCAATTCACACAATATACCAGTGGGAGGAGATAAACATTATTCTGATCAAATACATTTATTTTAATCTTCAAAACACAACCCTTTTTCTTCATCCTCATCATCAGTAGAATCTGCATAGGACTCAATGGTGTTGTATATGAAAGAATACAGCTTGACATCTGGTCCTGAAGTAGAACAGTTTCTGCATTGTTCATTGTAGTATCTCAGCAACAGCCTATAAATGTCCCCTTCAAAAACCAAAGAGAAATCATTAAACGCCATGTAAGAACAGGCCATATGAGTAATGTATGATTGCAAAGGAAGGCTAGAACTGCACATGCACACTGAGATAGTGGCTAGGAACATCTCTAAATGAGCAATGACAGAGGAGGCAGACGACTGTGTAATGGGAATGTCTGCGGGTTGTTCAGAATATAGGATGGGCTCCCTCAACTTCCTGCATAAGCTATCCTAACATTAGGCTTGTATACACATTACCTGCAAATGTATTGCCAATTACCCAGCTTGGTTCTTCTGCCCCAGAAATTAAATGACACATAATAATTACAGTCAGACAATGGATATACTGCTTTTCTTGTATTGCAACCGGACAACATGTCAGACTACATCTTGCAGGATCAAGACAGAACCACTAAAGGACAAATTTATATCAAGAATGCCTAAGCAGCTTTTCCCTTTTCAAAGCATTACTGAGTTATATCAAAAGCTTTTGCAAATCTTCTACATACCACATGTATCTGCATTTTTTATAACTCCTAAGTGAATCAAAAAAGCATCTAGAAGTCTTCTAACTGATTAGCACTGTGCAGTGGATCCCAAATCAGAAGAGTTCCTCATTCTGAAAACAGGTACAAATAAACTGAGACCCATTTGCTTGTGTTCAGGACTTAGTGGCAAGAATTCATGTTGGAAAATTCTTACTTATAGAGATGGTTATGTCTCTTTTGTGCACACAAAGATTTCTTTTTGCTCACCAATAGTTTGGCCCTTCTCACAGAGAAAAGTATGCATGCTGTAAATGTCCCGCATCAGCTCCACATCTCCAAAGGTAAAATAAACAATATCACGTCCAGCCTCAGCAGCTGCCAATATCTGAATTAAGGCTGAAACAACAGAAAAAAGATTGAACACAGGATAAAACAATTTGCTGAAGGAAAAAAAAACAGCTTAAGTTTACAGCAAGCAACCATAGCATCTGTTTCCATGTGAATGCTGCAAAGCAGTACAAACAATGGGTAGATAAGTACTACCTCAATTTTTTAAATAAAGTAAAGAATGCTGGGCACTGCAGGTCAAAAGTGTTGAAGCATTCTGCTGGAGCTGTTAGTGATATCCACCCTCACTTCCAGAAAAACAATGTGCTTAAAACTGAGAGGGGTTTATTTTGGTCCATGTCTGCCCCCAAGCAGCATGCAGCCATTAATTAGCCAATAAATGCCCGTGGCAGCATAAGGCAACAGAGCAGCACCTTCCATTCTGGTTTGAGCTGCCCATACAGCCACAGACAGTGGGGTAAAAACCATCCATGGGCACTTGGCAATCTCCATTCTGTGCCACCTGTAAGAAGGAATTGAGCCAATCTTTTCACTAGGTAAGTTATGCAAAGTGAGAGCTGACCCAACTTTTAGCTCCAAGAGAAGAACTATGGTTCTGCAGTCTCCTCCTGCAAAATTTAAGGTGTCCATCATACCTACAATAGAAGGTATTGAATATGATGTCTTATTCTGACCTGTGAGGGGTGATGTCAGCAATGCAATTCATGTTATTTAACTTCCAGCTTTCTGTCAAACTCATTGGCCCAAGCTGAATCCCAAGTTCTGCCAACAGCTAACATTACAATATAGACAGACTTTGTTCCTCTATATGCAAAAGAAAGAACAATGTTTTCTATCTTGGAAACAGTTTATTGAAGATTCACCTTGAGAAATCATCTGGACTATTGATCAGCAGTGCTGCTGAGCCAAGCTAATGACCCATTGCAATTGGAGAAAGTAGGTCTGGTCCACTTCTCACCCAGCTCCTGACTTTTCTGCAGCTCTCTGGTGCTCATCATTGTGCCAATTCCATTCACCAAACTGGCAGAAAAGTTACAGATGAAGAATAAAAGCTATTTGTTTTCTGCTAGAATGACAGCTGAATTGGCAGAGTGAAGGGTTTGCTAAGAGCCAGAGCTGAGGCAAGGGAGGGCACCAGACCAGGAACAATGAAGGGGGAGAAGAAACAAAAAGGGGGAGAGGAAAATCAGGATCCTTTTAGGGAGCACCAAACTCAGAAAAGTGCAGCTTTTTCACCAGCCAGCACTGCCAGGCTGGAGTGTCACAGAGGCATGCAATCAATCACAGGTTCATTTCGGGAACTACAACAGTCCAAACAATGGATCCCAGCAACTATTTCATCTGCTGCAGCCTGTCTTACTTCATAGCCTGTTGGTGCAGCTCTGATATTAATACTTCCTTTTTCTATCCAGTAAGTAGAGTTAATTAAAATGTGATTAATATTGTCTTTGTAAAGATCAATTTTAAATAAAACAGTGTACATAGTGCATTACCACCTGCTAATGGAAGCTAAATAGAAAGCTGTTCAGAGCTCAGCTCAACGATCTTTCACATTTTTAAATACAGACCTATTAAAACACTGCATTCCTTAATAAAAAAACCTCCTCTTGTAAACCCATAGCCAAAATTACAAATTACATGATTCACATGTGAAATTAATCTCAATCTGGGAATGATATTTTAATTAAACTACTGAACCAGCTGTGGATTTAGTAAAGCTTCAGTAGCTCAGCTTTTAAAGAGTCTAATTAACTAGCTTGCATAGGAGAACAGAACCTAATGAATCTTATTATTAATTTAAAAAAAACAACACAGTTTCACTTTACAAGATATTAAAAATATCCTGCTGTTTATTTTGAATTGCTATAGATCTTAAGAAACAAGGATCAAAATTTCTGTCAAGAATCAGACTTCACAGTCTTCTGGACATTAATAATAGACAATGCCATGGGAAATTTCCATGCTACTGATAGAGAAAAAGCATCACAGGAAGAGCAACAGCCTGTGGCATGGGGGTCTGGAGGGATCTGAGCTCTCTTGCCCCTTGCACCCAGCTGATCCCACTTAACTTCTGGACTTGCACCTGAAGAAATGGCTGCACTGACATCCCTTCTTCTACATCAAACATGGGATATTACAGTTCAGATCCAAGATCTTATGCAAATTCAAGTATTTATTAAACCTTCCTAACACAAATCAAGTATGCTCAGATCTTACAGTAAATACTAGTCCTGATATTGATAGGATATGCATTTGGCAGCCTATTTTATCTAATGGAAATCAAAAAAACAACTGCCAGGAACTCAATGAGCATTGAGAAAAAAATAGATCCTTTATGAATTAAACACATTATGAAAGAAATGAAGCTGGTACCCTGATGACTGTCTCACTGTAGCTACCAACATCTGTTCTGAAAAGCAAATACTCTCCAAATGCTTGGAAACAACAAAAAATGTAAATTTCTATTTAGGAGTATATGAACCAGGATATGAATTTATATGTCAGGATCTATCAGTTCTTAAATTGATGGACAAGGTCTTAAATGAATGTAGGCATGTTGATATCTGCTGCATTACAAATACTCTAATTAAATATAAAAGAACATGAGAAAGTGAGTGATATAGCAGGCAAGTCAGGAAAGAAAGCAGCATGACTGAGTGAGTGGAAACCTCTCTGGCATACAGCAATATATTAAGGAGTAAAACTAAACATTAACCATTGCCAGCAAATTTGTGAAGCCTTGCAAATTACCAGGTACTTTAAACAACTTTGCTGAGATATGAATTTCAGGCAGAATCTAAAAAGACTGCTCCAGAAAGGTCAACTGATTTATATGACTGACAACTGCAATGAATATGTTCTTCTGTGAACTAAAGCTGCACATTTGTGTTTTGGACGGTTTCAGTGCTACAAGTCCTTGCAAACTCAGCATTTCATCGTCATGTGCTTGCCCCAAACTTTAAACTGAAAATAGCATAAAAGTCTAAAGCACAAAGAATAGAGTAGAATGCTTTATTATTGTTTAAGGTCACATTACTCATGGCCTAAAGATCAGCACTAATGAACCAATTCTATAGAATGCCATTTCTTGGCAAAAATGTATTAATTAGAACAAAAGGAAAAAATGTACTTGAGCAAAAACATGTGGCCCAGGATCAATATGTAAGTTATTTGATTAATTTGAACATTAACTAATTGCTACAATTTACCTTTTAATCGGGAGTCCCCTCCAAAGGCACCACATCCCCAGTTTCCTGTGGCTATTGCAGAGAGATGCTGAGGTGAAACATTGGGTCGAGAGAAGCCACAGTAGGCCTGCATGTGCACAAGAGTCAGAGATGGATTTGAGAGGCAACCTGGTGTGACACTTTCAAACAATAAAATGGTAACAAAAATCAGTATTGTCTTCTAGCAATACCAAATTCAAACTACTTCAATACACCAACAGTCTTTCTTTAAATTCAATATCAATAACCAAAAAAAATTAAGGCAGGAAGACTTTTGCCTTATTTGGACCCAAGTTAAAAATTAACATACAGGTCCTGAGTCCCAGGCATTTCATCACAGCTACAGAAAAGTTTTCAGGATACCCTGAACAGAAAATTAACTCAAGACTTGAAATTTTCTTTAAACACCACTCAGTCCTCATAAAAAAACATCAGCCAAACCAACACACCTTATAAATCTTGCAGTGATCTACCATAATTCATTTTAAAAATCCAAGCCAAATCAATACACTGAAAATTGTAGGCATATCATAAATTCACTGACGTAGGTAATTAGAATTTTGTACTAAGATATCAGTGAAATTTACCAACTGTATTTAACTGTCTTTTTTAGGGCTAATTTCATTACCAACCATGAAGAAACAAGCTGATGAATGTTACTTTAGTTAAGATGCTAAGGTTTCACAACTAGTTTAAATTAATCCTTCAGCACTGTTACATCATTTCAAGAGGGCCTATTCCATTTCCAGATGAGAATTAGGACAGTGTGTTCTATATTTGAATTTATTTAAAATACATCTGACATTATTCTACACCCTCATGTATTGCAGAAAGCAGGAGGCTTTAACAACAGCAGCATTGAGTTCTTATATTCAACACCCAAGCTAAAACAGAGGCCCACTGCATCTGTAAATGTAGAATCACACTAAGGAGACTCATCAGCACGTTTTGATCCCAAAAATTGGCACACTAGCAGAGTATAACTGAATAAGCATTCTTGTACTCCACTGCCTAGTAAAAACAGCACTGCCACTGCTAGAACAGGCCACACAGTACCTATGCCTTACACTGGCCATGCAACTAATTCTGCCCCATTAACCTTCTTATTAACTTAGGAGAATTTGCTTTGTGAACTGAGACTGATTCCAGACACAGCATGTCAGCAGATAAAATTTGTGCATGGGACAGCAGCAAAGGCCTTGAAAACACTGGCACAGGTTGAAAGCTAAGGTCTCATAACCATAAATAGCTCACTACTAATGGCAATTACTAGTCCCTGTAGAAGTACAACCTTAGAAGCTGGGAAAAGGCTGCTTTAGCTTCAACAAAAGAGCAGCAGCAAAACAAGAAGAAAAACAAGTGACAGAAGAACCTCGGCTATGCAGATGATAAAGCACCTGCCACAGCTTGGGGAAGTAACCCAGTGTTCCCAAACACAATGCAGCACGTAATCCTGGGCAGAGACCAAGGACTGGGAAACATCTCAAGTATCTTACTTAAGGACAAGATCCCAAATTAGGGATGGCATAGAGGAGAAAAAAATTATGTCCATCACAGTTCCAGCCTCTCCTGTTAAAGAGCTCTTCAGCCTGGCAACTTTGATGTGTGAGATTATCAAGGATCACAGACACTGCAAAGTGCAGTTTCGTATATTCACAGGTGACTTAGGGCAGGGTCAAGGACTGACAACTTTGAATATATAATCATAATGATTAATAATGTGAAAAAATTATTAGTAGGAAGCGTGCTAGTTTTGAAAGTCAGCCCAAAAGTTTGTTTAAAGGACGAAAACTGGCCTGCTTCATTTGTCAGTCTTCTTGAAGACTGTAAGCTCTGACTGGCATGTATACACACATATGTAGTTACAACAGCCCTTACAGCTATTGTGAAAATAAAGGGGATATATGAACAGCTGGATCTGATCTCAAGAAGACATCAATATAGGAAAAGGTAAATTCCCAGGCAATATGTCAATACCCCAAAAGCAATGAAGAAAGGCAGAAGAAAAGCAAATGGCACCATATTTATGAACATGCTAAAGCATGAGACCCCTCCTTTTCCACCTTGACTGCACAGCTAAGTAGGATTCAACAGCACAAATCATAGGGAAAGAACTTAGACTCATCATTTAGAATCACAGAATAGCTTGAGTTGGAAGGGACCTTAGATTACCTCATTCCAACCTGCCTGCCATGGGCTGGGATGCCATTCACTAGCTCAGGCTATTCAGGGCCCCATCCAAACTGGGACTGAACACTACCACGAATGGGGCATCCACAGCTTCCCTTGGCAACCTGTTCCAGTGTCTCACCATCCTCAGAGTAAGGAATTTCTTCCTAATACCTAATTTAAACCTGTCCTCTGTGAGTTTAAAAGCACTGCCCCTTCTACAGTCACTATCTGCCCATATTAAAAGTTCCTCTCACTTCTTTTTATAAGCCCCTTTAGGTACTGGATTAATAAAATAAGGTCTCCCTGAAGCCTTCTCTTTTCCATGATGAGCAATTCCAACTCTCAGCCCATCATTTGAAAGCAGGACAGGGAAGAGTTAACAAAACGTATATGCAACTTTCATTAATATTTTTGAAAGTTATATAAAATACACCTTTGAATAGCACATCAAAGGACGAGAAATATATTTGACAATGTTTTGTTTTAACATTGGACAGCAAAACCCTGTCACATGAGATACAACTAAGCAAAAACTTTCTTAGATGAAGACAATAACACAAAAATATTTGAAAAGGCTCTATAAACATATAAACATTAGACTGCAGGCTGTTGTAAGAAGCTACTGGCCTTGTTGAGCTCTCTTCTAATTTTCTCTGGACCAAACTGATCAAGGAAACGTCTGAAGTGAAATGCATCTATAGCAACAATTTCAGTGTAGCGTCGTTGCCATTCATCTCTAAAATTGGAGGGAGGAGAAAAGTTAATGACATTAGTTGTTTCATATCAGCCATACAACCCTGATTCAAAACGAGCAATTCCCTTCAGAGCTTCTCTGTTAGAAGCAGCTGAAAAGGTGAACTCATAACAAACAATGGAATACTTTTTCTTTGTGGGTTGGGAATGAAAGCAGAATCAGAAATGAGACAGCCCTTCCCATAAATTTAGAAATACTCTGGCTAGACTTTGGGCATGAACGTGAAACAAATCTAATTACACTGCACTATTTATCAAGTATGTAAGAACACTGCAAGGTCAGTGTTTCTCTGTCTTCCTCCAACACTTAAATGAGAGTACACTGTGTATGTTTCTATACCAAATGAGTAATTTTGTGTATATACTCTAATGACATTTCTGGAGAAATAAATTCAAGAGCTCAGAGCTTTCTACTTAGACTCATGGTAATGATTCTTATTTTGCCACAAATCAGCTGCACTGTGGCATCTGAGTTATCATTCTCAAACTTCTTGTGACTTTGAAAACCATAGTTCAGTTAGTATCTTAAAAATGGGCATTAAACACATGTATCTTTAAACTGTAAAAGATGTTTGTCTAAGAACCAACATAACTGCAGGTACCACTTATTAGCATTAGTATGGCATTAGCAATATGGCATAACTTTCTTAGCTTGTTTGCTCTACTGAAGAGAGCAACAACTAGCAAATATCCTATTAAGGCAAATGCTAGGAAATACTTAAAAGTTTTCAAATTTCTAACATTTACTTCTTCCTTCACTTAAAATACTTATGTGGAACTTTACCTAGGGGTCTTGTCTTCGTGGCTCCTTGCCCAGCGGTAAGTCTCTGCATAGCCTGTGTACTCACTGTACTGCTCAGTACCTGAAACAAATAATTTTCCAGATTACATATAAAATATGTACATATTCTTTTCACTTGGCAAATCTTTGATAGGAATCACTGCTTCTCCAAATGAACACACAGCTCTCAGAGGCAATGGGAAACACAGAATTTGTATTTGCACCAAGAATACAAGATTTTCTTGTAAAGCTCCCTTGCCACAGGTGATGAGCAGCACCCATCACAGGACATGAGTGCAGATCTACGTATGCTGCCCAGTATATGATGAGAAGTGGTCAGCACCAGCAAACTACCTCTGTAAAAGAACAAAGACCCAAAGAACCACAGCCTGGAACATATTTGGCTGCTTTTGAAAAAGTCTAACAGGGTATCTTGACAAGTACCAAAGGCTGTCAGAAAGCAGCTCCTTAAGGCCAGTAATTTTAGCTACTATGCTCTGCTATACCAATTCCTTTTCAAAGGTTTATCCAAAGACAAAGAAAGAGTATATCTTAACTGAGACAAGGATCATAACCTTTCTAAAAGGCTGCCTTTCACCTCATTTTATAGAGCTTCTGGACCTTGCTTCAAAACCTGGGCATTGCACAAATGCTTCAGAGAAATACTCCTGAAGTAATGCCACAAAATCACACCTTTTCTGCCTGTTCTGAGCTCACAACAGCTGAGTTTCAGAAGTAATCACAGAATAGTCTGGGTTGGAAGGAACCCACAAGGATCATCAAGTCCAACTCTTCAGTGAACTCACAACCTTGGCATTATTGGCATCATGCTCTGATCAGCTGAGCTGACTTGTTTGGTGGTTCATGCAGGTATAGTTTGGCACAATTATAAACAGTAAGAGTAAGAAGAGAACTGTTAAGCAATCCCTTAATTTGTGATATTAGCTATGCCCATAAATAGAACAGTGAAAAATAGGTTTTAAAGAAATGCAAGCTGACAGCACAAAGCATCTGATTACTAAGACAAGAATACTGCCTAACTATTGCACAGATCAGCAATACCCTGAGAATACAAATGTTTAATTTTAATCTGAGTTTTCCAATCTCTAAATAAAAATGCAACTGAAGTTGAGCAATCAAAAACATAAATCTATTAACTTCAACCCTCACTGACAAGGAAATTTCAATGTTTACCTCCATAGTCTCAGGCATAGGAAACAAGCTGTAAACAACTGTTTACAATGATGCACATATGTCAAGATATTTTCCCCATTTACCCAGATTAATTTTAACTGACAAGACTTATCAATGCTCATTTAACTCATCTGCCCTGTTACCCACTCATTATTTATTTAGTCTAGAAGATTAATGATTCTGAAGGCACACAAATCTCACTCAAGGCTATTTTGAAAAGTTGCTATACAAAATGAGTGGGATGTTAAGAGATTGCTCACCGAGTTCACTTCCTGATAAAAAAACAACTGAAAAATGTGGATAACAAAATATGCCTATGTATTCACACATATCCATGCCCTCAGACAAAGGACAACCACAAGCAGCTTCCATATTCAGAAATCAGTCTTCTAATTGAATTGCAGGCTATCAGCCTTCACTAAGACTTTTCCTGACATGAGTAAAATTCAGTTCTCTTGATATGCTTGGTAAAAGTGTCTGAGCACAGAGCAAGAAAAGACAGATAAGGGAAGTATGTGACTCTTGAGAGCTCTCAACCTAGCAAAACTTTCTGCTTGAAAAAGGAAAGAAAACTTTGGTTTTCTTTGGTGTCTAAGATGAGGAAAGAAAACTCTAGGTCATTGAGATATTGTACCAGGGAGATTAAATTATAAAGTATTAGGATGGCTTTTTCAAAGTTCATTGTTTTCATTAATTTTTATGGAAGTGTAGCGTCTGAGGACAAAAGCACCAGGAAACAAACAAACAAGCAAATACACACAAATACACACATATAGATATATAAAAAAATCAATACTGGAGAAACTCAAGGAAATCATACAGACTTCAAAGTCATGTCCCAGAAACCCGAAATTAATGAAAATCAATGAGTTTTCATAAGTGAAGCTCTGGAAATTTCTCAGACAAAAATGATTATTTGACTGGCAATACTTCTGCCTGTGAACTACTGGGATACAAACTTCTATTGCTGGGAGAACAGAAGCAGTATGGGATAAGCTAGATATGTTAATGTTTCTGGTGAATATTTTTTTCCTATTAAAAAAAATAGAGGTAAAAAAAGGGCAAACCACAAATAAAGTTTCACCAGAACTTTAAAAACAAGCTACAAAACCTAGAAAAGCCTATCTAAAATCAAAATAATGTATATAGAAATACCATTCAAAAATTTATCCTTTGTGAGACTTGTAAAAGTCACATCAGACAAAAAGTGAAATTGCCAAGTGTTGGTGTTTATGGGACCTCACCAACTTAGACAGATTTGCAATTATTACTAAAAATAAATATACCTTTCTCAGACTCCACAGTCCAGCTTTACATTTGCATATGATCTGTACAGCATTATAACATTTCCAGGGATTGGGAAAAATCCCACTATAGTGTTCCTCTAGTATTTCAAATGATCTAGAAATCGTACTCCTGAAGAGGCAGGACCACTAGCACTAAATAAAAAGTAGATGTGAAAGTTGCAAGAGTTCAGTTTTGTAGTCACAATATAAAGACACATTTAGTGCCATAACTGAGAAGGTCCTTCTTTTCTTTTCAGTCAGCTATTCCAATCCTTATCTTGTACCACCATTAGTCTTTGGCTCTCCCAACACTGGCACAATCAGCCTGCTAAATCTAGCTGAAAACCAATTTTCCTCTCTGAGTAAATTTCCAGCCAAACCAATTATCTCATCTCATCTCATTTGCTGCCTGGCTAATGTGGTCAGAAGTCTCCAAAACTGCCCTGCTAAGATGTAGTCCCGACTGGCCATCAAGAGATCTGTAGATTTGAAGCAAACAAGAAACAGCTTCATCTGCTCTTAACATGGCCTGAGAATGTGTGAGCTCAAACATTGGGGAAAAAAGAAAGAAAGAAAAAAATCTGAATGAAAACCACTCACACTTATTCACAGCTCTACCAGAAATGCAGCTATGGGAATCTCTGGTGTTGCTGCTGACATTTCTGTAGGTAGATGCCTGTGTTGAAGAACTCGACTGTTTGCATGACCAGTTTCATAGTCATTACAGCAGTGATCTTAACCAGATACTGTGAAATCACAACAAATTTAATTTATCTTCCAATTTCTTGGGCTCCTCTGCAAATTTAAGCTACACAGTTATACGCATTAGGCCGTGGAGTGAAGATGCATCACAAAGAATGCAATTTATCAAGAGGATCGTGACACAGAGGAGACTTGGCTAAGAACCAAGGTGGAAAAGCTCCAGAGATTAAATAAAAATGATGGAATGGATATTTCCATTAGAGAAGAACTCCATATCCCAAATACTAACTACAAAACACTGGAAGATAAAATAACAAGAAAGATAAAATGTTACTGCAATGAAAAAACATACTCACCTTTACTTGTCCATGCCAAATCTGCATTTTTGTTTGGGGGGAATGGAAGAAGGTCTTTCAAAAGACTAATTTAGTGTTTCCCCCTAATCAGTTATGATCCAGACTGATAGCTGTGCTCTGTTTTTATCCTTCCCAAAGAAGTCTCTCCCACAGGAGTGCTTAAAATATGTTTATATAGTATCATATCCAAAATACAGAAGTCTCTGATGGCCAAGAACTTTTTTTCTGACTCATTTTTTAAAAATGTAATCACAAAAGCCAACTTATCAAAACCTTTCCACAGAAAAGACATTAATTCTGGCAGAGTGGAAAAACAAAATAAAACACTGTCTTAAAAAGATTACCAAGCATAAGACTGAAAACAAAAGATGCTCTGCCCAGTACAATCAATAACTCAGGACAGAGTAAGACCTGCAAGATTTAAGCTCAAATTTCTATTCAAATTTTACATGCATATGCATGTGAGAGATAGAAGTGCTCTTGATGGGTTTTTCCCAAAAATGTGTTCTAATACCTGTAGAAACTCTTGGCTTTTGAGACAGCTCAGGTAACTAAACCCAACATTTTTGCTATAGCAGACAGAAAAATATAAACATAGTCTATTATAATATTTACCCAGAGAATCTCTCTGATTATATATTTTTTCTTTATAGTTGCTCTTTCATGTAAATAAAGTAGTATTATAGCATCATTTTATTTCTTCAGTCATGAAAAATGCTTATTCGTGAATAGAACTGAGACACGCAGCATGACTTGGGCTGCTCCAGTTCTTAACAGTGATATTTGGTTTTTGATGCTATAATTGTTTTAATCCGATGGATAATAAAACAATCCAAGCTCTATGACAGAGTGGGAAGCAAAAGAAAAAACCCTTTCAGCTAAGCTCTGGCCAGACAAGACGTCTCCATTCACAACCCCTCAGCAACCTACTGGAGAAGCAGGTTGCTTTTGATATAATTAGGAACCCATAACTAACCTATAAGTAACATAAAACACCTATGTGAAACTTACAAGATCAAAATCCTTCAGAGACAGTTACTAGCTTTCTACCCTTTTCTAATGGATGCAGATTTTCTACTCCTCCACTTCTTCCTCTTTTAGGTAATCAGAAGGTGGCTCCTCTTCTTAAGAGTGTTCAATCCCACTGATCACATCAAATGTTACAAATTCAGGAGAGGAACAAAACCCCCACATCCTTTAACATAAGAGAATCAATATTGACTAATAGCTGGAAATCGTGGCTGTTACCTATATTGCCCATCAGCATTCTTTCTTGTCAGCTTAAGACACCAAGTCCTCAAACACATTTACAGAGGATAAAGTAAGTTCTTCTGCTTGCTGTCACTTATTTTTTCTCCTTTTACAAAACATCTGTGGAATGTTACAGTGTCCCTTGTGTTAGGTGGGATGAAGTAGGAGGCTCTGCCAAATGAGTTATCAACTTTTTTTTTCCTTTTTTTGTAATCCTTACAGAATTTAAACATACTAAACTTCAACTTGAAGTTGTATATATAGAACGAGAATTTGATGTGAAACATTTTCTGCAAAGACTAACCTGTGATGATAAGACATTCATTGTGATCCAAGACTTCAGTGATGAGCCTTGATACAATCAGTTCTGGATTGATTAAAAACCGAATTTCTTCTTGTACTAGTCCTGCCCCGGTCACACCACCTCCAACAAAACGGTTTGCAAAATCAACCTACCAAAAATACATTCAGGAGGATTATGATGGGATAAGCAAAAAAAAAAAAACCAACAACAACAAACCAAAACAAAAAGTCCTCAAATTACCAAAGTAAATAAAATCCTGTACAAATTTCAATTATTGTGTTGAAATCTGCTGCTATCACTTACAACTACAAGCAGAGAGACTGATGAACATGATCATGCCTCTCTCTTTTTTCCATTCAACTTCTCAGAAAACTTATGACAAATGAGACATTACACAGCAAAAGAAATTTTGCATCTCAAACGCTCCAAATCCAAGTTGAGTGGGTTTCCCTTGAAGAGGCATATAATCCAGAATAAAACACATTTCAGTAAATGTGAAAGACGAAAACAGCATTCTTTTTAGGGACATTGAAAAATCATTAGTTTGTCCTTTGGAAAGCATTCTGCCCCAACTGTCTATCCTGAAGTATCTTTAGATTAGCACTGCCCCTGTAACAGTTCCATACCCAAAAAATCCTCTAACAAATTCTTCTTGAAATGTACTAACAATCTCTTATGAATTGTCCTTGAAATGCACTTGAACAAGGCAAATAATTTTGACTATAAAGGTTTCTGCTTGAAATAGAGAAGCTCTGGACTATTTTTTGCTGCAATAGTACGTATTTTGCAAATTACGTTTTCATACAGACAACAGTTTTAAAAGGAGTTTGTCTATTCAATAAAGTAATTACTATTCTTTCAAATTGCCAATATAAATTTATAATTTTAAAAAGTTACTTCATTTTTTAAATGCTATTAGCTTCTTACTGGTTTTTACTTAGGTAGCTGATGAGAGCACAGGTACAGGAGGGGGACAGAAGTTGCTGGGGTGACATGAACACCTGTGTAGATTACAAACTGACCCAGGAGGCAGAGTCCAAAGCACACCAAGAGCCAGCCATTACAGCAGCATGTGTTCCTTTAGTCTATCCTGGAAATACCAACACATCTCAGTTGCTTAAGATTTGCTAAACTCGACTATGATAAAAAAAGGTATATGAAAACCACTCAGACGTGCAGTGTGCCAGGGCCCCAAGCCCTGTAACTGTGCTGAGCAGCCTCCCCTAGGGCCTCAACCTTGAGCTGCACAAACACCCACCCTGTCCTGGGCCTCACCTGAGACACAGCACCTGTGGGCCTGGTCCAGCTCTGTGCTCTGCTGATGCCCACGTGCTCACCAGACATCTCTCACTGTCCTTGGTGCCCTGACTCACCACCTTGCCTTTGTCTGATGGCCACCAGCCAGTCAGCAGGGACTGTGACTGCCACCCTCCCTGCCCACTGAGGTGGGGTCACTGTGGACTCCTGCATTGTCCTGCCTTGGTCATCCTGCTCCTTGCTGGAGTGACTGCTCTTCATCTGAGCAGAGCTATTTTCTTTGGTAAGACTTGAAATAGCCAAGAGGAAAAATATCACATCTTAGGCAATACTCCCTTATACAGAGTGCAACACTAGAAAAATGGTGATTATTGAGCAATTGCTAAGTTCTTGAAAATTTCAGCACACATTTGACTGCTCAAGTTTCATAAAGTTATGAGACACTTAAAAATCTGAGCAAAAAGCATTGCAGAAAAAAATTCTCCTCATCTTCTTCCTCCTCTTCCAACGAAGTACTTGTCCCTGGCTAAAAAAGTTCTAATTTCTACTTTTTTTTTGGTAAAAGAATTCTAGAAGGCAGACCTTTTTTTTTTTTAAAGAAAAGCAGAAAGCAAACAACTAATTTGAAAACTCAGATGTGTTCCTTTCTATAGATATGGACAGGACATCCTCCTTATGACTTTCTTTTGCTGACTGCCTCCCAGACTGAAACAGTGGTGCTGGCAGCAGCAAGAAAGTCTCCTGGGTCACTGACCTGGTCACTGTCTGGGGCACAAGAATAATTTTTTTTAAATAAACTGAAACCCTTGACAAGTCATCAAGATCGCAGCCTGAATCTTTTCTCTTGTCAATCTTTGATCCTAGCTTGAACCAGAAGACCTGAAGCTGTCCAGGACTTGTGATCTTCTGTCAGCCCTTTCTGTAACAGGTACATGTGCTACCCAGATGAGCTGGGGAGCATTGACAGTACTAAGACTGCCCATGAAATTAAACTTGATGGGTTTTTTTACGCTGCATAAAATTTTGTCATTTAAGTCAATTGAGGATAAACAAGTAACTTTGTTAAGCTGGCAGACCATGAAAGTCTGACAAAGACATGAAAGCCACATGAACTGTTATATGCACTTACCTGTAGCATACCCTGTCCATTGCTTTCGATGGTGCCTTCATAGGTGACATGCAATCTAGATAGTTTTTTCTGAGATCTACCATTGAGGAAAAATATTGTACAGAAAGGATCATTTCAGAACCACCACAAAAAATTTTTCATTTAAAAACAAAATTCACCCAAACTGCTTACACACCTTAAACATATGGTGGTTTTAAAAAAAAAAACAAACCAAAAACCCTGACAGATTAAAGAAAACATATTTACCTTGCAGAAACAATGTGGAAGAGTTTAACAGAGTCATTTGTTCTGTTTCTCCACCTTTTACCATAAAACCCCAAATGAAGTTCTAAGTTCTTCTTGTTCCCCAGCAATGAAGCTGCAATACTTGTGCTCATGCTGGTCATCACCCATACTTCATTACATTCCCTGCCGTTTCTTAAATCAAGCCATCCCTCTCTTTTTCCCCCCACTCAAGCAACAGCACCAAAGATATGCTACTGCTTTAAAACTTCAACTAAGACTTGTTTGCTTTACAGACAAACATATGGAAAAACTCAGGACACAAACTACTTGTGGCAATTCACACTGCCCTCTGTATTTCTTTCTGCAACAGTCCATAGCAAAGATTGTTTTCTGTAGTACTTCTAGACCTGAATCAATTCCAAATGAATGACATTCAGTTATTGTGGACTTCAGAAATTTCTTACATTAACAGGATGTTTGACTTACCTCTCCCAGTCTGGAAACTCCTGGAGACACTGCCTTGTAAACGTCACCAATCCTGTAGGTTCTACAGGCAAACCAACCCCAAAGGAAAATGTATTAAATGTGGGAGCTTAGTCCTTAGATTATCTTAACTGGCAAGCTTTGAAAACTACAAACATCATTCTTGGTAGATACCAAGAGCTTAACTTTCCTCAAGAGTGACTCTGATTTTTCCCCTGACAGCCCACGCTCTAATTGAAGAAAAGTAACATGAAGACCAAAATATTACTTCTCTTCCCACTTCGCAGTTTGAGTATTTTAGTTTTTTCCTGATCTAGGAAAAATTATTTAAGTGATTTTCACTTTAACAACAGTAAACACTATTAGAAAGACCCAGTAGTTGAAGTAAAATATGCTACTTTAGAGAAAAAGAGATTGTGAACCTTTAAAATCAACCACTGTTCAGTGTCAACAGACAATCCGGAGAGTATTCAACCTATGGAGGGAGGAAGCAGCAGCTCACATTTCCAAGAAAGTCCAACTATGTCAGTAAGCATGCAGTGTCACCAGATTCCAAACCAAACAGTTTTAACCCTGCCAGGATGCAAGTGAAATTCACTGTATTCCAACTGAGAAGAGTCCTGCCCTCGAGGGAAAAAGAGGAGCTGTTGCTCATTGCAAGAAGGATGCAGTATCATTGTTTTCCTTATTTCACTCAAAAAACTTCAGGTTTGCAACAGGAAGAAAATATCAACCTTTTATTAGGTGATATCATCTTAATAAAAACTTCAATTAAGACTTACTTCTCTGCTACAGTAAGTCTACTGAGATATGTGAAAACATTGAGAACACTATGTAAAGCACAAATGCATCCTTCTAAAACAGCCTTAAGTAGTCCTAAGCTTTGCTTTAAAATTTAGGTTTAAAAAGGGATTACTTTCTTTGAATAAAAGTGCATAGCTATCAAGCATAGTAATCAAGGGCTCTTTCACAAGGGAATTCTGGTATCAGTTGTGGTATTCTGCAAATTAAGCATTCACCCTTTGAGCACAAAGTCTTCAGTTTCCCCTGTGCTCTTTTACAGAGAACTCAATTATTATTTACAATAAAAAGGGTTGCAAAATTATTACAGTAATTTATAGGGCTAAATTACTTCAGCCTTACTAATTCCTGGGACAAAAAAAAAAAAAGAATGAGAAATGGGGTATTTTAAAGATATTATAGGAATTTTTAATTCAAGAAAACGGCATCCAAGAATCTCATTAAGTATTATTTAAAGTTTTAAGGTTAGGAAATCTAATATAGCAGTTTCATAAAGCATGTTCCCATCAGATTTCACATGCTCAGGGGCTCAGGTACAGCTGCCTAAATTTAGGATTTGGTTTGCACAAAACTATTATTACTCAAGTATTAAAAAAAGCTGGTACACCGTATCACTTCTCAGTCCCACACATAGATCTCAAGTAACTTTTTACCTCAGAGATTTAGTTCTACTGATATTGCTTAAAGTCTGACAGCTGGAATAGGATATAGCTGAATTTATCTATCGGTGAGTTAAAATGCTGAAGATGGTCTGAACCAAGTAAGGGGTTTTTATATTTAATAGTTTAAATCTGTCATTCTTTTAAAACAAACCCTTCTGAGAAAGTATGAAGTTAACAGTAAAATGCTGACATGCAAAGAAAAAGTTCTTTAAAAAAGGACTATTGTAAGGGTATTGCTGCAGATCTGATATCTGCTACTACAGTAAAATCTCATTTTCCCCAAAAATGCAATATATAAGCTATGGTACTTATCACAAAAATAAATCTGGTTTTGAAAGCTTATGCATGTTCAAATCTGTGATAATAACAGATGATCTGACTATGCACTAAATTCTTCAAGAGCAGGAGATCTCATGTCTTGCTATCATTTGTTTTATATGAACTGGGCAAACTTAAAAACAGCTTTGCTTTGGAACCATAGAAGGGAAAAACCTGAAATGCCAACACAAGTAGGGGGAAATCCCTCAGAACTACAAACATTATAGTCAAAAGACTAAATATGCATTCTGCAGGAAAAGTGAAGCTTGACTCAAAATCTCTAAGCCTGTGGTTTTAATGACTGTAATGGTGCCAAGCTTCCTCTACATCCTCACTTCGATGTGGTGAGGCAAGTGGTTGCATATATTACTATACACATATATATTTATATATATTTATCAGAAAAACTGAAACAGAATGAACTCTGGGCAAATAATTTGCTTGCATGCATCATACATATGGTAAGAAGTGCCATTAGTATGAATACCAGTGTAATTTGCAAGCTGTCTTTTGTTAAATACTTCCATCATGGCTGTGTAGCCACTTATAAATTTAATGGAATTAAATTTTTCATCTATCTGCTTTGCAGCTCAAAAAAAGAATAAAGGATATACTTTTTTCTGTGACTCTTCTAAAATAGCAGAAAAGGGTCTTAAGTTTCTCAGGCTTTCTCGGTGACCTCCCTTCAAACAACCTGAAAAACAGGAAATAAAAGCAAACAATTAGATTTCAGGGATAGAGTGCAGAGCAATTAGTGCTACTTACTAATTGCAATTTGATTTTTTGCAATTATTATGCACACATTTCATTAGCCTTGCATATAAGTACTGTAGAAAGAACACTTTAGACAGCCCCTCTGTAATTCATGATTTTCAGACTAACGAGTTTATCGACTTGCAATATTTCTGATGAAGATGCCAAGTGAATGCTTCTCTCACTTGCACCAATTTTCTAATACCAAGAAATGTAATTTCAACATGAACAATTTGGAAAGCTACTAGTTTTATTTGCAACAAATTGAAATGTTTAACAGGCCATTAAGTGACCAAGGGGTGAAAACATACATATTGAGTACTCCAAGATCCAAATGTCACCCTCCTTTCAGCTCAGTGAGTTGCTCAGAAGAATTAATGCAACCTTGCTGCTTTCAAGAGCTTCACTGCACCAGCAGCGTTTCTAAAGAAAAGAACCTTCCCCCAACAGAAATGGCTCCATCCACTGGGTTGTTACAGCCATTCTAACAGGCATTTGTAAAAAACCTAAGCATTAAAAGGAAGGATCCTATTTTTAGCCGTTAAGTGAATGTACTCTTTTAAGGTTAGCTGAAATACTTTTACTGCATCATCTATCTCCCAGTAACTTGAGCATGCATTACTTAATTTCACTTCCAGCAGTGTGACAAGGCATTGTTATTGGCAACACATAATGGAATTTATCTGGAAGGAAGAACAGCAGTGACCTCAGAAATAATACCCTTTGAATAGGAAGTCTACTAAAAGATGTCTGATCCACTGAAAGCCCTGAGGATATAAGACTCCCCCCCAATAAACAGTCTAAGTAAAGCAATGACACAACATTATTCATTTGTTTCTGTGCAGTGGAATGACAATCTGCCTTTAAAAGCAGAATGCTGAGATGTGAATTGAACTAGATTCAGCAAGGAAGTGAACTAGATTTTTTTCAGCATTTAAAAATCCTTATGAGGTATACAGGCTGAAGAGATCAATTGCATCCAAAATCTATATTAAGTCACAGAGGTTAATTTTATCAGCACATTATTCTTTGAACAGTGAACCAAGACTTTAGGAAGGTAAACTCCCGACTTCTACAGTCTATTCTAAAATAGGCCAATATGCAAGTTCTGTCAAGGCCTTGAGCTTGCACAGGTAAAAAGGGGTTTATAAAAGGAGTTAATGTGTGCATGTGTGTGCAGGTGTTGCCAGAATTACTCCCAACCTCTTATCTGGAAGTCTCATTTCGTATGAAGCCTTTAAACTGGTTAATTTATCTGTAAGCCTGATCATGCCTTTACTAATTTTTTTGCCTCTTCACATCAAAGTGACATCTTACTTACATTGCAATCTCTCAGGAGAGAGTTCTTCATGTCACAAAGGCAATATGTGATTCAGTACAACCAGCAGGCTGGGCAGGAAAGGTGAGGAACTATGCCTAAAGTAAGCCCGATCAAGCTAAAACCAGTCAAATTTGTGAAAGCAACAGCAAAAGCAAGTGATATTTACAGGATTCAAAAATGGCCTGGTCCTACCCCATTAACTTACATGAGGACACCACATGCCAAAGTTACAAACCTTTTAACCTTGAACTTTATTTCTGAAATAATCAATTAGGTAAAACTATGAAAATTTCATTTTTGAAGCAAATTATTTTAAAGACTAAAGCTATATGAAGGTATCACTAAGATATTAAATAACATTATTCTTCAAGTGCTGAGACAGAGATCCTATTAAAAATCCACCCAAAAATCTAAGTGGAAACCACATAATTTCCTGACAGAACCACCTATGGCCAAAAGCCATTAATTTCAATTAAAGAACTCATCCAAATAAAGTGCACTGTAAATCAAGTGCAAAGCACTGCAAGTCCAATTTCAGGTGAAGTAATTGAAATCTTCCTGGCAACTGCATATGTAAGCTTCGTCCAGGACGTTCCCACTGCCATGCAATAGCTTCAATTTCACAGCTACAGGAGCTGAGAAAGCCTCCGGGACTGATGACCAAATTCACCCCTGGCTCTCCAGACAAGCAATGTTAATCCAACAGAAGACCTCCACAGAGATACATTTAAGTATTCGAGGCCAGAGATTTTCAAATATAAGAAAGTAGATGTGTGAACTTTGTGTTCATGACGTTGTAGATTGTTAGTCATCTTGGCTAAATTAAAAACCTTTCCTAGCAAATATTCAGACATTTAGTTGTTCCGAAGAGAAATCCAATACATGAGAAATAAAATAATAAAAATACTAAGAACTAATATTGTGAAAATGTAAAACAACTGTCAGTAAACATGCAGTAAAGTTACAAGATAACAGTTCATACCATTTCAACAATTATTACAAAACATGCACATATTTTTGCATGAGCATTTTCCTAAAAATTTTGGGGTGGAAAAAGAAGCATTTAAAAAGTGCAATCAATATTCTGGTATTTGCAGTCTTGATTGTCAACTCAAAATTATCATATTTCCAAACAACATTTCCACCTTCTAAAGCCAGAGTCAAAAGCTCTGAAGAACCTACTCCCAACTCCTTCCAGTGCTGAGGCAAGTGGACTTCAAACTTGAAAGGAACTTCAAAGGGTGCATTGAAAACAACACTAGAGAAAAATTATTTAAGAACATGAAGAGCTTCACAAAAGTGACCTTGGCTAGCATGGGGTTTAGTGGGGAGAATTTGACCCAGCTTAAGTAAACAGTTCCCAAATAGATCACTTCTGATTAAGGTAAATTAAAATACAGTAGTTACCTGTAAAATTTAATTTCCAAGGAGTTAAACTGCTCCCCTGATGTTACTCTAAGAACTGGCTCCAGCAGGAGCCATTACAATCACGTGATTTAATCTCCCAGTTCAGTAATTTCATAATGATATTTCTATACCCAGGCTGGGCTTCCTTTGAAAGTTTCTTTTCAAAGAGAATAATTATGTCTTTACATTGAAGTTGGAACCTATTGTAAGCCCCAGAAAGGCGTACACACTGTAACAATATGCAAAAAATTTGCTGTAAGAATCATACTTCAAAGAACAATTCCCATTCATAAATCCATGGCATTCCATGGCTCCTTTCTGTGGAAATGTGGATGCACAATTTTGTACTTGTGATCCCTACAATTAATCATGTGTTCTGTTTCCTCCACTACCCCACAAGCACTAAAAAGTCTTTGTCTTTACTACTAAGCTTGAAGAAACACTTGTGTTGTTTCTTGTATTTTACTGTGATCTCACTAAAGATAATGGAACCTCTGAACAAGTACAAAACATTTTACTAAAACCTGATCTTCTCCTACAAATAAAAGTCAAAGTACTTACAAGGAAGTCATATGGATAGATGAATTTTACCCAGTAAAGGGACTGAGCAGGTGAAAGGATGGAAAGTTAAGGCAGAAATGAAAATACTGGATAGATGTTTCCTTCCACCTCAAGAACACAGCTAATCACTAAACAGTGTTGGATGACAAAACACTTGGAAAAGAGAATAAACCAAATAAACTTTGCTTTTTCTATCTTGCTGCATTTCAAGCCTATGCTTACCTGATGTATATATACATGTAGAGGTGGAAATATGCTTAAGTATGTTACTGTCAAACTTGTATTGCCCTCCATATGATTGAGGGCTATTTTGATTAAGTGACTGAGCATCCTCAGTTGCTGGGCATCCTCACCACTGAAATTTCAGGCTGATACACAGCACCCTAAAGGAAAAAGTAATATAGTGTTGAATGGTCCAATAACCTCATCATTTAGGATTACATTAGTTGCACTGGGGAGAACATAAGAAGCATCTCTTCCATCTTTCTCCTGCAATTCTCACCCTCTTGGGAAAAAGTGGAGTTCCAGGAACAAACGAGAAATGTAAAACTCTCTCTTTTTCAAAACCAGTATCATATTTCTAATGAAGTATTTTTTGAGCTTTGACTTCCAATACTAAGCACAGCTTATCAAAACAGTTTCAAAAGGATTCTCTCTCAGTATGATTTGACATTTTTTATTCAATTGTGCTCAAGGCAACCTCAGTCATATCCACATTAAGGACTGCCTATACATATTAGTGTATTGAGGGTCAAGCAAAGCTACGTGCATTAATGTGCACAGAGAGAGAGGAGCCCACCATGTAAGATTTGGAATGTGTCTATAATTATGTGTGCTTATCACACAATTGCACGGGACAGACAATAATTTCATTCTCTAAGTGTATGAAAGAAACCTGTTTGCCATATAGGAATAACTGGAATTACATTACCCAGATCCTTTGCCTCATATGTTTTCTGAGAATGCTGTTTTGTTGATTATTTATTGGGTGGGGTTCCCCCCATTCAGAAACATATCTGCCTTTTAAAATGGAGTTTTAAATCTCTAAAGCTTCACTTCAGTGAAAAAGACAGGAGATAGGACCAGCCAAGGACTTTTCATGAAGAACTGAGCTGCAACAAGTGTTTCATTGCTATAATTTAGGCTTCCCTTCCCAAGGGAAACAAACTACACTCTATTTTGTGAACAGCAATACCCCAGACCCACTCTGGTCTCCAAAGTACCCCGGGGGTGTGCAAGACAATACACTAGGCTGCAGGAAGAATATATTTTTGTCCCATTCATTAAATAAAAAAACATTTTGAAGTAGTGGCTATTTCATCTTTATGTCATCCTTTCTAAATTTTTTGTGTGTTTTATAATGCAATATACTAGTAAAATAGCATCTGTATGTAATTCCTAAGTAAACAAATACAAATACATTGCAGGTCCATGCTCAAAAATGTTTTACTGATAGGTATGTGTGATCAAAAAAGTTTGGAGACCACTGCCCTTGACAGCTTTAAATGTAAATGCTTTGACATCAATTAGATAATGCAACATGAGGAAAACTTAGCAAATTTAAAATGTGACATTCTTATAACCAATATAAAATATAAACCCTTACTGGAAAGTTCTGTAGTCACTGACAATACTCTAAGTGAGAATTAGAAGGAAAACTATTCAGTATATTACAACTTTACTCTATGAAATTTGGACTTAATGGAAATCAAAAGCAGAATAATTCAAATGAGGAATTCCTTCCAGAGAGATGAAAGGCAGCAAATTGACCATCCCTCTGACAAAACAAAAGGAAATGCCACTGTCCACATCTTGCACTTCCTGACAGAAAAACAGAGCAAAACCTCACACAAGTCGGGTACAGCAACCTCAGTTCTGCTTTTCTGGTGCCTGGTGTGTGCCTCTTCCACCCAACATGAATTCTATCTTTCTGTATTAAAACTGCCTTCCTTCTTTCAGCTTATAAAAGATGTCATTTTAGAGTTTTCTAATTTCCTTCATATCAAGCAGGAGAAAAAGAAAACATTCAATATTGCAGCCTCATGGGCAATTTTGTATTTACTGTGATGTGTCATAGGTACAAGCTGTCGTCATCTGAGAAGTTATTTAAGAACAGTGAACCCTTCAACAACCTTACATTGCATTAGAATTACATCTCTAGATTAAATAATGACTTTTAAGATGTCTGTCAACAAAAAAATGGAGCAATGTAATTTTGTTGGGAAATCTAGATGCAAAAAACTATCTTTCATCTCAGACACTCCCATATCCTCACATCTCCCCGCTCTGTGCTTTTTATTTTGTAGTTCTGTTTATTGTGGCAAGTAACTTGGTACATTATAAATCTGATTTAACAAAAGGTTTTGGTGATTTATGAGTCTTAAAATGTATCAGGTTGATATCTGACCTTGATGAAATGATAAGATGCTAACTGCAAGTACTCAACACTAGAGAATAGTGGGTTAAAATGTTTTACCCTGGGGTTCTAAGACAAAGGACCACCAAGAGCACGGTACAACTAAGATCTAGACGACATTACTATATTTACTAAGCTAAAAAACATTCAGATTCAATACTGTTTTAATCACTACAGCAAAGTAATTATGCCAGATTCATAAAAATAGTGTCCTTTTGAAGTTGTCTATTTAAAGAGTGTTTCCACATTTACCAAACACAAATGTTGATTTAAATTTTTTTACAGAAAATTATACTTGACTTAAAGTAATCCATCCATAGCTAATCAGTTCACATGCCCAAAGTAGGCATACCAGAATGAGTTTTTTAGGATCAGTGTCCTTTAACTCAGAAAATCTAGAACCACTTATCAGAGGAGCAATACATCTCAGTCCAAACCAAGTTCTCTCAAAGTCATTAGATAATTTATTCGCCAGAGAATATTCATTAGTGTTGTGAAATTGATGTTGTTTATGGAGAGATAATTGCATTACTGGTAAATTAGATTTTAATTCTCCTGCATAAATGTACCATACAGTTTCCCATTTCCTTTCATATATTATATATTCCATAAAAGAAATATATCTTAACTAGTGTGTTTTTCTCCTCATTTCCAATCACTTGAAATTACTTTAAAGGTTTGTTTGATAAAGATGAAGAAACTCAGTCCTAGTGGAATACTGGTGGTTTCAGACCAGAGCATGCACTAATAAATATGCCAGAAGATCTACCAGGCTTATGCTGTTAGACTTACTGCCTTCAGTTCTGAATTCAACCCCAGTGGCTTTAATGGGAGCTATTACATCTCTAGTTTAACTACAGAGTTTTTGAACAAGGAAAATGGAAGAGTTCTTCTAACTCGACACAACAGCTAGAACAAATCTGTAGCAGGTCAAAGACACAGCAGAAGCAAAGCAGGTCCTTGACAAACCTGTGTCCTTTCCAGAACACTGATTCAATATTGCAGACATTTTTCCTCACATTTTGCTTTCACATATAACCAAACTAGTTTCCTAAATTAACTATCTGTAGTGTCTATAGCATAATTACAACCATCACCACAATCAACTATTTTAAACTCTGCAACCAACATCACAAATGCAGAGAGTCAATGCAATTTGGGCTCTACATTCAACCAGAATGCAACTTCCAAGAAAAATACATCAATAAGATAAATAAAATGGCCAATCCAATTACTTCTTTCTTTTGTGATGGGTTATTTTGGAATAAAGCTGCCCAATCTATTGTCATCATATATATATACACACATATATATACTAGTATACATACATATATAGTAGTGTTTTTAAAAATAAAAATTGAACACCAAATTTAGCTTGATATTTAGAAAAGAAGCAATATTTTATGCTATTTAGTATGATCTAATGTTTGGCCACTGAATAGACGTCATTCTACCTGCTCGAATTCATAAATATTCAAGCTCTTTAACTATGAATTCCTTTTTATCAACTATATTTGAAATGAATTATGTTATTAATGACTGAAGACTAATAATAGGCTCATCCCTGCCAAGAAAAAAGGGAAGAATTCAATTAAATTACTCAGTATTTAATTATACACAGGTGACTTTCAGTCTGTAGCAAGATAAGGAATCAAAATGGATATCAGTATCACAACACACCATTAAATCAAGTGCTTCAGTGTCAAAAGAGGAATGGCCACATTGATTCTCCTCTCATTTGGCACGACTAACAGCAGGAGAGGAGAGGTAAAGCATAGATGATGTATGCTAATACTAACACATACAACAGCCTTTCTCCCAGTCTTGTGTCTCTGAGTCCTAAATTTTAAACTGTGCTGTTTTGTCAGATTTGTACCTTGGGGGAAGTAGGGGTAGAACTTACAATATGGTAGTTAATAGCACATAAAAAACCTAAAGCAGGGAGAAGACTGGGAGGAAAGAAGGAACATATCAGCATTTAAATGTAAAAAACTGTAACTATTTTATAGTGTATAAAAAAGTACTAATGTTTAAGCCTGCATAAAGTGACCTGATAAAAGACTGCTGTGTAAAACCAAAAACACAAGAAGACTTACACAGTTGTGTTACTAACTTAGAAGTTGCAAATTTCAGTTTTTCAGGCTCAGATTTGAGGGGAGGAGTGGGAGCCTTTTGCATGAATGTAGACAGGACATGGATAAAGGAATCAAGGAACACCACCTTTGCTACAGAAAAACCCCTCAAATGCATCCATGCACTCAGTAATTTGGCTTTGTTAGCGAACAACAGCAGATTATTTTTGATACCTTAAGAACAAAGTCATTCATTCGCAGTCATGTAGCAAATTAATTATGCTGAGGAAAGAACTAAGTCTGAAAAAAGCTACAGACCATAATACTGTGGGGACAAAAGGTTGGTGTGTGAACAATCTGTTATGCCCATCCCTAAGCAGACAGAGCAGAGCAGCAGTTTCCAAAGACTTTACATCAAAACATTTTTATAAGCAGGAAAAAAAGTCACAAATCATTTAACTTCAGTCATTGCCTACTGCCTTTTGAGCACATCCAGCTTCCCAATAAGCTTTTTCTAAAAAGCTGAAAGCACACACTGCAGTGAACCAAACCCTGTCATCTTTACAAGTCTGAAACAATAGCTGAAAATGTGACAGTTTACTCTGTCCTTGCTACTAAAGAAGTAACTTTGCAGGGCAGGAAAATACAGGCTTGACAGGAAGAAAAAAGACATAAGATACTATCTATCCTCCTTCTCCCCACTCACTTTAGATTTTAACTAAGTCAGGCTACATACAGTAGCAGAAAACTGTCCAGTCTTGCAGTACTCTCTCCACAACTCTTCCTTTTGCTTTTATCCTACCAGTCCCACTCTCACTGACATTCTCTCAAACTTTATCCACTGCCTGCCACACCCTGTATTCTACTTCCCTAACCTGCTTATTATCAAATTCAAAATACAGGGGTTGTAGGAGTGTGAATTTGGTGCAACAAATGGTTAAGTAAAAAACAAGGAATGGAAAAGGAAACTGTACTTATCTAATAAATGCATAAATTGGCAAACACTGAGGAAGAGCCACTTTTAATCCTCAATAACCAGAGGACATTAGCTTCCCTTCTTCAGTTTGGCAACAATATTGTTGTTCTTGCACAAATAAAATGGCTTTCTACCCTATGTGACTTAAAGCTGAACATTGCTTCATTCATAATGCAAAAGGAAGGCCTGAAGTTTGTCTGCTCTTTTCCCCTTCTAAATAACATTGTGGAACCTCACTATGATAGCACCAGGCAGCCAAGTCAGAGCAATGTTGGACTGACTGGAACAGAGCAGAAAATTCTGAATGCTTAATACTTTTTACTGGTCATTCTTTGAGTCCATGGTAGGAAAATATTTACCTAATAATTTGCCAAGGTTTTTTATTTAGAAGTTGTTTGCAATATTATGCCCTGAGTCAACCACAAGTAGTGCACTGTAATACCATCATGTTACATTGCTCTGCAATGTTCAGAGAAGCATACGAACTTACTTCAGTTATTTAACAGCATTTTATTCTGTAGTTGGTAAGAAATTATCCAACTTGCAAAATTTAACTGCTTGGTTAATAAAATGTTTAAATTACAACCAAAACCAGCAGCCTAAAGTCCTTTAAAAATATCACAAAATACAGCTAGAAGTGTGCAGTCAAAGAGGACTCCTTCCAGACCTTCACTCTCCTCTTTCAATGCTCTGCACATCAGTATTTTTAAATAAACCAATGGTACTTCTCATGTATTTGTTCTTAGGAACCACTGGTAGAAAAGTACATTGAATTGTATGGCATAATAACGTCCACCCACACCTCTCTTCCATAACCCACTACAGTCTTGGGATAACCACCAAGACAGTGACCCTGGTCTGTCTTCTGAAATACACAATATGGACAAATCTGTGATAGCCCTTAAAGACAGCAGCCACCAAAACCATCATTAGTACATTGGCATGCCTGACATTTATTCTGGGAAGTCCTAGTCTAATACAGCTCTCATAATACACACACTCAACACTGTTTTAATATTTCATCTCAGCTGTCAGAGCACATACACTACATCTCTTAACACTGAGGAATAAAAAAACTCTAGATCAATAATGTATCCAAGCTTCAGCCTAATAAATAAATTAAGGTTGATCTACACTAATATGGAAGTGCCAAAAAACAATGAATTCATATTTCTAATCTACAAGTCCATACGAAGCATAATATTCTGCAGCAGAAAATGTCTCCACCTACTTCCCTCATTTAAGATTGAAATAGGCATATTTAAATTATAAAAAAGAGTGAAGAAAAATTTCTAAAAAAATCTATTTGTAAGTCAGCACTAAGAAAAAAAGAAATGCTTGCTTAGACATTGGAATATCTTTAAGCAAATTCTTTTTGTGGCCTTCTTAGGCTAACTTGCAGCATAAAGAAAAGGTTAATTTTAACACACAGCTCTACAACTGCCTTAAAATAATGGTATGGATGCTGAAGAATGAAGTCCTATTGATCTGACTTAATGTGCAGATCACCACTGATGACACAGGAGACAACAGAAACGTGGCTGGGGAAACACCAACCTTTAATTTAAACACACAGAGAACACTTGAAACACAACTAAAAAATATACCATTTGCAGATGATTGGCTTATGAGGATGCAGGGAATTGTATCAATCTAATTATGCTAGAGCAAGAGTGTGTCTGTGCATGCTCAGGCACGAAAAAATTTGGAATATTAATCATATCTTCCTGTGCACAAGATCCTTTATTACACAGATGCACAGTTTTCTTGTCCCTTAGAGGTAATAGGAAAAAAAGACAAAAAGCAAACTAGTGAATTTATTGACAGAAACATGAAACAAACCAGTTCCTCCCCTATAGGACAATAATATTTTCATGGCAGGGTTATCAGGTTCATTTACTGCTGAGTGCCATACCTGTTGAAGTTAATGTCTGGGTAACTGGAATACTCAGACTTCATCTTTGCATTGCGACGTGGAAAAGTACAGAAGAAAGCATTGGCCAGGAAACTGGCGATCTGCTCCTGTGACATTGTGATAGAGTGATTCATCTTTTGTTTCAGCAGAGGTATTGGCTACCAACAAAAGAAATGAGGGGGAGGAAGGGGCAGGGGAGAAAGAAGGCAAGGAGAGAGAAGAATAATTAGCTTACCCTTTTTGAAAGAAAAAACAGAGGCACAAAATTACATTTGTTATATTAGAGCAAGAGTAATTTAGGCCATTGGTAAAGCCTTTAATCAGCAGCACCGTTAAAGTCAAGAATAGTTTATTCAAGACAATTCAGAAAGGGCTTGCCTGGCAAACTGCAGATTTCTAATCAATAATAAAAGGATCAGGAAAACACAACTTATCAAACAAAACCATTGGGAATGCAGAGGGGAAAAAATAGATGGGATGTTGCAAATCCTGGGCAATGTTAAAAACTGAAATAAAAATCCACTTTCAATAGCTGTATAGTTAAGAACCCTTAGGGATTGCTTTCAGCTACGATAACCATGCTTTGAACTTTACAAAGAAACAAGGAAGTCATACCACAGATCATAACTCTATGACTTGCTTTGAATTTTTTTTTCCATCCTACTTGAAGAAATAACACTGATGGTATTTGTATAAAGTGAGTAATTATTAATTCTTTTATAATCAGAATGAACAAAAAGCTCAACTTCACTTTGGTCTTCTGTTTGAAGTTTTATTTTACTCTGGTCAGGGTTGCCTTAATATAAAAAGAAATAAAGGGGAGGAGGGAAGAAAGAATTCTTCAGCTTGAAGTGTTATATATTTTTCATTTTATCAGACATTAGCCTTCTGATTTTGAGCTTTGGCACACAACATTCATGGTATTTTATTATTTCAATTATGTGATAATATGGAGCATGGCAGGGGTACATCATTCTGACTGCTGAGTCCAGTAACCATTACAATAAACCCACTTGACAGGAGAAAGAGAAGACAGTTTTCATCTGCTTCTAAAATTCTCAGCCATCATCATTAGTCTAGCTCCAATACAGCTACATTTTCATCCTTCTAGTCCTGAATATAGAAACTGCTGTTGATTTAGGCTGTTGAATACATAGCCCTGTTTACTCCAGAACACAAACAAGCTTTCCTTCATTCTTATAACCACTACATTCGCATTCACTGAATCTCATTCTGTCTTCTGGCTATTTAATTAACAAGCTATATTATGATGTCTGAAATCACACAGCTAGATGGGAGAAAAAGCCTCAGAAGCTCACTCTAATAGTTCTACAAACCTATAAAAATAGAATATTTTGGATAGTGTTATATTGGAACAAATTTATCTTTATGTCTAACAAAAAAATGAGTCTGACACAATTTACATTGCCTAGCAGTATGCAATCTTGTGCTTGCACTCAGAAACTTCGCAGCATTTTCAAATAACTTCCCTCATGGAGTTACCAGCAAAAAAAAAATAGGAAGAAATATTCATAGCTTAAAACTACATGTCTACTTCAGGACCCTTGCAGCATAAAAGAGTAGGGAAGATGTTCCCTGCTTATTCCCAACAGAATCAATTTAGAAAATGGTAACAAAGGAGTTTACAAATTGTTGTCACCCTACTAAAATGTCGCCTACTACACATCCTCACTTGACCAGTCCTACTTACTTTTATCAGCTTTATTCCTTACAGAACTAATTCCTATAGCATTGATACAGAAGTAGTCAAGGTTTGTATGTGTGCAAGTACTACATGCTTTAAACAGAGTAAAGCATGTTCCCAAGTAAATGAAAGCTTTATGAAAATACCAATTCTAAGATTAAAAATTCTAAAATAAAAAATTAGATCAGATTGAAATAAAGAATTGAATTGGATTATTAAATTGTTCCAGTTTCTAAGTGGGATTTTACAATCTGATCTGTTGCTTGGTCATTTCATTTAAGAAATGCAAGAAGCAACTTCAGCATATAGAAAATGTTACTGAAATCAGGCTAAAACTATGACAGTGAGATTTACGTTTTTTTACATTCTGTTACATAATTCCAGATGTGCGTTGTCCATTCTGCTCCCTAGGTCTCATCTGCTTTCAGCACAAAAATTACAGCTTTTATCAAGAACACAACATGACCCTGATGTTTTGACCTTAGCCTCAGCTGCAGTTTGCAGAGAAGTGCTCTGCCACAGAGCACTTGCTAGCTGGGTTTGCTTACCTGGGTGCAGATGCTAGGGAGACATAGTGCCAGCTTGACCATATCAGGAAGAATGGACTGGAACAGATGTTGAGCCTCTGCATCTTCAAGAACCTGTTAGAAAGGAAGAAGAAAAAAAAAAAGCTTTTTACCTCAGAAATAACGACTGAATTAAAAGTTTGTGAAAACAGGACCCATGCAAAAGAAATGAGAAAAAAACAGGTCCACTTAGCTTCATGCCAAATCTGTTAACATTTTCACAGTAGTGCCTCACTGAATTTACCTTGTAATAATCCACTGACAGAGACAGAAACAAGTCTCAAAAGTCGCAGTTGAGAAAACATGTCATCAAATGCCATCAGACCTTTAAAAGAAGCTTGAATAAGTTATCATTTTATTCTTTCCAAGGCCATGAACCAAATTTTCATTTGAAGAATCACTACCTAACCACAGAAGTACTGGAATGATTTACTCAAATTTCATATTCAGGTCAGAGTCCAATAAAAAGTAGCTGTGACATCCTCCTATCAATGACAGATAAAATGCACTCCTGGCTCAGATCAGTGAGCCTCTGCAGCAGCAATAGGAAATCCTATGCAGCAAGATGCAATCCTGGGCATTTTCTGCTGTCCATCCCCACCATGTTCCCTCAAGAATTAGAACCACTGTTACATAACAGGTGCAGCCTGCCAGGACCCACATGCTGAAGTTGCAATCTTTTCAGGTCTCTTCCTGTAGGACACCTCATATTACCAACTATTTCAGCTGCCTCAAGCTCTCTTCTAACATACTTCCTGAGAAGGGGGAGACCAGAATTGACAACACTGAAAACAAATGGGCACACCAATGTTTCACAAGGCCTCTGAATGCTTTTATACCCAAGAACAAGTCACATCAAACATTTCTTGTCCCATTCTCAGTTCCCCCCTGACACTGTCTGGCCCACTGTTGATGTGTTTGGCTGCCAAAGCCAATCAAGCTCATATATTCAGAGCAAGTCCAGGATCTCCCTTCCAGCAGCAAGTGCCAGTTCTGAGCACAACATCCCACACCCAGGGTTTAGATGAACCCACCCACATGCCAATTCATGTATCACACACCTATTTTTCAAAGATGCAAAAATGTCTTTAAGGTGGGCAATGCTCTTCTAAGAAAAGCTAGGATAGGAGGTTATATAAAGAAATGCAACAAAGTGGCACAGTTACAATACGTGAAGCAGCACAAAAGCCTCGAAACTCTCAGTTGAATGAACAGGCTGAAGGAAGATTTAGAGAAAAGCACATTCCTATGCTGTGGAAATTTTTCCCATTATCTGTGGATACAGGCATCAGATGTGAGTGGCTGTTAGATCTGCATGCTGCATTCAAGGCAAAAAGCAGAGAGAAGAGAACACACAACTTGCACTACAACTGGGTAACAGAAGACAAAGGTCACAGCTCAGTTGTCTGCCTCCCTCCTTCCTCTGCATCCAGGGAATCTGTATTTGAGACCACTACTTTATGCTGGTTTCTAGACTAAAATCCTCAAAATTCTGAAATGGTGGCTTTGAAATTATACAATATTACTTTTCAAATAACACTTAAAAAATTGATTTGCTACCAGTTTTGCACAAAACCAGACACAGACAGAACGGATGAAACAGCATGAAGGTATTATCAACTTTAGTCTCTACATTACTTAAGACTAATTGTGCAATCACAGGAAGAGATCTTTTTAGTCATATTATCAGGGCTTTGTAATTCACATTTCAATGGAAAGTTTCACATAGACTTCAGAATATAAAAAAGACACTGGCAATTCTCTTGAGAAGAGGAAAATACAGTGCCTCTGACTCAAGACACAGTGAACCTCATAAATACTGAAAATATTGTTTGAAGGCTAACAACTTCTGCTCTTCCGAGATCATTAAAATAACTACAGAAATATCTTGGCTCTGTTGTCTCCTGCTCCAAGTAATATAAAGAAATAAGAGTACTCAGGAAGTTAAAAACCGAAACACAAACAAATGCTCAAAACACAAACAACTTCTGTTTGGGAAAAGGGGGAAAATATAACAAAGCCAAGACCTACACAGTCACTTTCTATGTATTATGTATGCTGCTTGTGGAGGCATAAAAATGAGGGTTTAATATAAGTTTTAAAATTAAGCAAGAACTTACAAAGAAAAGCAAGCCCAGGAAACATGAAAATCACATGATACGAGGAAGAATTCAATTAATAAACTGAAAGTAAATTTGTTTTTAAGATGGGAAATGAGCAAGACACATCTGTCTCTCCTGTGGCTGGCTGCATATGCACCGACATATTTACATAGCATAAGTCAAACCCTGAAAACTATGACCTAGCCTTTAACATTATCTGCTCTAGCAGGAAGCTTTGCTCTGTTCTTAGGCACAATGTTTTTAAGTGCCATAAAGTAACCAAATGAGCATTTAGAGCCTAGAATTTCAGATCTCAACCCATAAAACGAATACGTAAGTTACAGCAATTCAAAAACTGACATTTAACCTCAGATGTCTACCAGGCTGTCAAATTCTGATATTCTCTTCCCTTCGGGTAACACTTCCTCTCTTTTAAAGCTGACATATAAATAGTGGCTGTCGTGCTTTGCTGACTGCCACAGACTATACAGTATCACTTATCTGGTGACACATTATGGCACCGGACTTTGTCACAGCTGTCAAGACTTCAACCTTTTCTTTATGCTTCTTTGAAAACAACATAATAATAGTGTGAGACAATTTCTTCCCAAAACAGAGGCAGGCCAGCAATTGCACAGCTCAGCTCTGATGCAGAATACTTAACTATAAAGGTCACTTCTTCTACTCTGAAATCCTACTTTTCCTTCTTCTTACCTTCCTAACGATGTACTAGAGTATACTTTCTTTTCTACAGTATTTCTATGCACAAGTTGTCCTGGAACTGCACTAATGAAAAACGTCAAAATTTAGAGGTGTTACTGCCCAAAAGTATTCTTGTTGACTTCTGACTATTCTTACATGTGAAGGAAGTGAATTTTTAAAAGAGTTTTGGGTGCCAGAGGACCCCACAACTTCAAATATATGATCGTGAGTTCATAGACCTTATCAAGAAACTCCTAACTCAGCATTGCTCTCTATCAAATGGCCACATCCATGTAACTAAAGCTTACCCTGACTGCCCACATATATTTCCTGTACTAGTAACATTCCTTTGAGGTTTCTATGAAAAAGAACACCTGCAAATCCCTGGCTGCTTGGCCCTCACAGCCTCTTTTGACGACACTCCCAGCACACCATCACAGCGGCAGCTTTGTAGACCCACCACTGTCACAGCATATTCTCAGCTATGCTGAGTGCAACACACAGCCTGGTGTTACCTGTGACAGTCTTTTCAGGCTTTGAAAGCAGCAAAAAAGGAACGTGGAAAGTAAAAGAATTCCAGGACATGGAATACTGACAACACAGCTACATCTGGCAGATATCCCACGATGCAAATGCCAATGTGGAGAACATAGCATCAGCAGAGAGAACACCTGGTCACAGAACTGAGGGAATATTTATTTAGAAGGCAGCTCTCCTTGGGAAGCAGTGACTTGTACAGATGTAAAATCCAGCATATTTAGAGTAACATTACACATTCTACATATTTGATGCCATTGAAAGGGGGATGCGTTCATTCTATCCACTCAAACCTACACACACACACCTCCCGACACACCACACTTCATCAGATCCAATGTTCATCTGACAGTTTTCTGAGATCCTTCACCTTGCTGATTCTACAGAAAAATAACCTAGAGGTGGAGGTAGTCTGCCCATGCAGTAATAAGTTGAAGCAGTCTACCAAAAAGTCATGCATTATTGGATGTGTGCAGAGTGGGTGGTAAGTGAGAAAGAATCAGTCACGACCCTTATCAATAAGTTAAAAAGGCAGATTTCAGTTGCAACTCTTCCCACTGAAAAGGCAGGAATGTTCCAGTCAGAATGAAGCTGTTAAAACAAGCATCCCACTTGGAAGTAAATCTGCGAGTACAGGGATGTCCGTATGAACTCACTAATGTGATTTTAATTGTGTACAACTTTTTCAAGGCTACAACTCTGCAAACATTAAGAGAAAGGACTGAGTTTCCATTTTTAAAGGAAGTGACATTTGGTTTACAACTTAAGGAATTCTAAAACATGAAATGGTTGTCAACAAGTTTTCATAAAGGAAAACACATTTAAGGACCATAGCAATTTTGGTTTTAAACAACTGATCAGTTTCATCTTTCCTTATTATGCACTATTGTCCTTCACAGCTTCCTTCAGTATTTGAAACAAAAAACATAAATACAGTGTTGACTTTATTCAGTGCTCCAATAATGCAAAATATGTCAGAATTAAATATATGCAGGGGTTATACCCTGAAGGAAAAGTATATGGAGTCAGAGTTGCAAGGTCTGACTTACTTTTTACCAAAGACATAATTTGGCAATTCCATCACTATTTTCACTGGAGTGACTGATTAAATGAACAGGACTTAGGGCTCCACTTCCTAAGATGCAAATGGCTCAGTGAGCCATAGCAGAGGTATGAGCTCCCGGCCAAACCTGCATTGCAATTTAGCAAAATGAACATTTATCCTGCAGCAAAGAGGCCTGACTAAACACAGCTGTAAGTAATGGCCTCTTGTCACTATAAACCAGTCCTCCAAAATGCAGCGGACGAATATGCCTGACAGGCCTAATAAGAAGGATCTGAGGTAGCATGGGGTGACAGTCATAGTAGAGAGTTTAAATCTAAATCTGACAGCTCATCAGAGCAAACAAACTGCACGTAGGGTACACAAATTTGGACAACCCCATCTATCACATGGGAAGGCACAGCCATCATGCCAACAGGCATGCTAAGACAGCAGTGGCTTAATGCTTCCAATTTGTTTGGTTTTACATCCCCATATTAACTTTTGTAGCAGGACAAGGACCAACTGAATCATGTTCTTAAGGATGAAGAGGAAAACTAGAGTGCTTCCTTCAGACTGTGTGTCTCTTATTTCCTAATTCTAATGGATTTTGACCTTCTTTTTCCTTCACAGCTGCCATAATGGCTCATGATGTCAGTGCTCTGAATCATCTACAGTTACTACACTGAACTTTCCAGCAATGTTTCCAAATTATTTTAATGTAAGATATCATATGGTTAGAGGTGATAATGCTGAACTAAATAACTAGACAAGACAAATAACTTGTATATACTCTATTTACAATGGGTTCATTCTCCTAATTTCAGAAACAATTTTTTTTCCTTCTTCGCTATCTCCAATTTGTATAAAATAAAATATCTCTTTATATTTTTATAGGGTATTTTGAGGTACATTAGATACTTCAAAGTGAAAGTGAAAACACCATCCTTGGAGGTATTTTAAAGCTGTGTGCATGTGGTGCTTAGAGACACGGTTTAGTGCTGGACTTGGCAGTGTTGGGTTAATGTTGAATTCTATGAACTTCAGGGTCCCTATCAAGCCAAATGGCTCCATGATTTTGAGACATTAAACACCTGAGTGTGCTCAAACAATCACAACATGTGGCTTGCTCCTTTATTGCACTGTTTTAATTTTCTCTTCCTTGCAGAGCAGCCTGTACTTACTTCCTTGTTCTCCTGTCCCATCCAGAAGTCCCATGCTTTTTGCATACACTTAAATATGCTGAAGTCTAAATCCATGACTAGAACTTTGCAGTGCCAATAAAACAATGAAATTGCCGGTTATGACATTGAAGTCTTTTACCTGAAAGTAACCAACTTTAGACTGGCAATCTGTACTCCTTCCTCTAATCCTTGTCATAGGTGCCTTTAAACATTACAGAATCCTAAGAGCAGACTTTCTCAGTCTGGTATTTGGAACAGCTGGGGAGAAACAACTAAACAAACAAACATACAAACAACAAAAAGGCCCAGACAAGTTCTTACGGGGTGACTTCAAAAACTAATCTATTTAAATTAAACCCCCAAAGCAAACTTCACTAAGTAGTACTTTCTACTCTTTCTTTCTGACCAGAGAGGTGATAAATTCTACTTAAAGACATCATGCAACAACTATCAGTGTATTCATACCCAGACAGAGATACCAGGCTGCAGCCCTGTAACTGACATGCCTGTGTAAAACAGACTCATCATAATGTCAAACACTCTACATATTAACAAGACTGAAACATAGAAGAAATGTGGGGTGGGGAGCGTGGTGTTTCCACGCACACACACGTGGCATGTGTTTCCATTTTATCATGTCAATGAACTTCCAAAACTGCAGGAAAGAATATTCTCATCTAGCTTTTCCAGTTCCCTTTCAAAACTAATTCAGTAGGAAACACACTTAGCTGTCAAATCCATCCCATTTATTGAGCACTTGTCTGATTAGAAACAAAAGGAAGGACAAAGTAATCTTTGGAGGAAAGAAGAAAGAAACCGTAACACTGGATTATGCAGAGAAGAATCTTATTTGAGAACAAGAATGCTTCTGACATTTATCAAAATCACAAACTGACACTTCAAAAGGAAAAAAGAAGACAGCTTACAAGGCAGAGGTTAATTTGGTTTTGTTTAATTTTTTTCCCCTCAAAGCCTCATTCATGTCTTCTGCCAATCCAACCCTGGAATAATCTCTCAGGTGTATCATCCTTAACAACTGCTGCTTTGTTCTCAAAGCTTTTAAGCATTCTAAATAAAATCTGAGAGAAGAACGAGTGTTTATTTTTCAATCTCCTCTCAATGGTTTTAGAAGCCCGGTTTATACTTCCAAGGAGCTGGAAATCTACCCTCAGCCATTTTCACTACCCTTCAGGCCACCAATAGCTTCTACCTCTACGCTCCTGCAGAGTGGTTCTGTCATGGGTGGAAGCATCATAGCCATTTCCAAAGCAGTGGTAGAGTCCTGGGATGAAAAGTCCAATACGACTTTTTAAGTACTTTCATCTTATTCTAGGGAAGTAGAGCAGTGGAGAGGACAATGACCTTGTCTCTACAGAAGAGCTGTAACATGAGGGAAAGATAAAGTACCTTTCACCTGCCAATCTAAATACGTTCTGCAACCACTTTTGAAACCTTGGCACAAAAAGCTTATTGAGACAACACAGCTGTTACCCTTATGAAAACTGCATTTTCTTTAACACGCCAAAAAACCAAACCAAACCAAAAAAGTCAAGGACAGGCAGAAGGGAAAAAAAAATCAAGTAAAGATAAAACTATGCCATTGCAGATTTTAACCAATCTATAGACCATTTTTGCTTGACTGTCAGTATTACATAGGCTGAAAATGACCAATAATTAAAGAAAAATATCCAGTAATTAATATTTTATTGGCCAAATAAGACCCTTAGACCACCTTGAGGGTACACACCTGGCCAACTTCGTAAACCAGCTCTTTAAAGAATGCATGGCAGCAGTAACAAACTTTCCAAGGAAACCATATAAACAAATTCAGTTTTTCACATGAAAAGGAAGAAGAAAACCCAGGAATATAGTTACAATCCACTTCATTTATACTTCACAGTCATCCTAAAAAATGACAGTGCTTCTTTATCACTTCCCTACCTACATGTACACCTTTTCAGCGAACATTTCTCTTGAATGCTTTGATCATCAGGGGTTGTTTTGTGGGGCTTTTGTATTCTAACAGCTAAATACATTTTAAATAAAATTTAAAAAAAAATCCAAAAGCACTAAGCAGCTAAGGAAAGACACTCCCCCCCAACAAAAAGAAGCTTCTCTTAGTCATTTGGGACATATAGGTGAGCACAGATAAATTATGACTTACACAAAATCCAGTGGAAGTAAAGAAATCTATTAACAGTCCTCTGACCACAAAACAAAACCAAGCAAATATCAGGAGGCAGCCTTTAAACCCAGAATTTTATATTTATCAGGGCTTTTTTCTTTTGTTTTTCAAATAGGAATGCTTTCAGTGTAAAACCATGAAAGAGACGCTCAGAACATGTCTTTATGTAGATCTTTATGAAAGCATTGAGTATCCAGGAGCACTTGGGACACAGTATAGTTGTACCTCTGCACCTGCTATGTGTAGCCATCCCTTCCCTGATAATTCCAACTTAACAGTCAATGCAACAGTGCTTATAAAACACCACTTAAAAAAATACTCGACTGTTCTGCCAAGACAGTACAGAAAACTAAGAATAAGCCTGTAATTCAATGCTCTTTCTCTAAAATGCTTAGTTTCTAATGTTTTTGAATGTGTACAAGATGCATATTCCCCCCACCACAGGAAAGCTCACCTTTTGTTCAATATGGGAATAAATTCCTTTCTGCTGCTGTGAAAAGAAAAGCCTTCATGGCACACTCAAAAGATCTTTTCAGTTCAGATTTTAAAAAGGTAATCTGATGTAATGAAAATTGCTTGAAAACATCTGGACTAAAGTAAAATCCAACAAGGAGCAATGGATAGGCTATCTTCAGCCTTGGGACATTCTGTTTCTTGCTTAAAAGCCTACATTTGTAGTGCTGACATCTCTGTACAACGCTGACTTCTGTTAGTACTGTCCAGACAATTATAAAAATTATTTATCAAAAACCCAGTCACCAGAACAATTTGGTACTTCAAAATTCCTTCTATTCCAGCTTCACTGATTACAGCAATCACTTTTTCAAGCAGGTCATTCAAACAACAAAACAAACAGGAAAGACTGTCATGGTTCATAAGACCTACGAGTAGACAGGAGTGGGGTGAAGCCTTATTAGAACATAAAGATTTCCCAAGATATGCATATACTTAACTGTAGCAGTGTTCTGTTCCGTTTTCTGTGTTTTTCAAATGAATGAAAATCTAGAGCTCAACCATATTCTAATTAAACTATACTGCATTTGCATCATCTTCAGATGTTGCATTTATAATTATTTTTTCAGATGAAAGTTTAAAAAATGGTAAAAAAAATGGAACCATGATTTCCAAAATTACCCAGGTAACTTGAAAATTTTCTCAAGTTAATTTTGAGGTTATTAAAGATAAAACTGTACACTCACAACGGTTGTGTGGTTCTGTGGCTGCCTGCAATTCTGCAGTTGAAGTAGAGTATTTCATTGACAAGAAAGTTCTTAATTTTACTCAGTTATCTCAAAATGCAACCAATTCTTCTTAGAGATGAAGCTGACACACTGCCAGTATTTGCATATCTGATTGTTTTGCTCAGTTCTCTATCATTTAGTATGCTCTGTCTTAACTCAATTACTTGTATCTGACATTTTCTGAAAATAACGAGTTCAGGCCAAACATGCCTGAAATGAGAAACTACACTTTGGCCAAAAAATGCACTAAGCACATTCTGTAGATATTATCCCAGGTTTTACAGGTTTACACCACAATCAGCAACACACATGTGCTAGCTGTTCCAGTGAAATACATTAGTGTTCTTCTATTTACTTTAATCATTCTTAAGTGTAAAGCATTGACTAACAAGACTCATTGAAACAAGCTTTGTTACTCCTCACTTTTAGAATATTCTCTTATAGTTTGGAATCTGCACACAACACCTGTAGTAGAAAAAGTGGTATTTTAGAAAGTGTGTGTGCACATACCCATATAAATACTTCTAGGCCAAAATTAAAACGACAAGGATTTGTGAAAACAAAAAACAAAAACCAATTTCTCCTTCAAGAATTAACTTCAATTTTGCAAGAAAAGGAAGCCAGACTTCTGGAAGACCAAGACACATATAATATGGATGTGTGGTATTCCTGGAAAATAGAAAAAGTTGTATTTATAGATCAGTTTCCTTACCTATTTATTTTATTACTTAGTTTACGTATTTTTAAATTACATTTATGAAAAATTTTAAAAAGGCATTAAGTGAAGTTCTAAAAACTTACAAATAGAGACTTGCATGTAAAAGCAGACAGTAACAAAGTCTCATGTGCCAGCTGTTCTGGACTTCTAAAAGGATCCAGCATGCAGTAGCATCCATCATGTAAGTTTTAGTGGAAAGAAGTGAGAAATGGAACTCGTTTTATCAAAACTAATTACAGCTGTAATTCTGAGACAACTATTTTTAAAAGGTGTAGAAAAATAGCAATATATTCCTTCAGTTTGACAAGTGACTTCGTTTTCTTGCTAGATGGCTTTTTATAAGATTTTAGAATAAGCTGAGATTTGTGCCACAAAAAACCCCCAAATGCTAACAGTCAGTTTTGAGGCTGAAACCAGTGAACTCAGGCTTGACTGGAAAGGAGAAAGAGGAGCACAGAGAAAGCAGTCTGGTAAATTCTTCCCTCGTGCTGGAGATTCTTCTCTGTAATTAAGTATAAAGAAGGGAAGAGACTGGTCTTTTTAGACATCATCATTATTTTTCTTTCAATCTCATAGAAAGATTCAAAGGTAAAAGTTACATAGCTTCTTTCATAATATAAAAGGATTTCCTGAATGCTGAATTTACATGGGAATCAACAGCAAATATGCAATTACTGGCCATTAAATAGATGGATTGGCTTCAAAAAGCTTTCCCAGAAGACAAAAAGACCACAAGGCATCCATACATAGGCACTGCAGACACAGACATGGTTTTCTCTATACTAGAAGCAAATCTAACAGTTGGAAACTGAGTATTACACAGTGGAGAGTGTCTTTGTAAAGATACCGATAGCTTATCCCTTTTAAGTATTCCTACTTGAGTCAAGTAGGCACCAAGGGTTTAAAGAGAGCCTGGAAAAGCAAATTTTGAAAGGCGTTAAGTGCCTTAAGTGATTCAAGCTTTTAAAATGTCAATGACCTTTAGTATTTTTGCCTCGTAAAAAAAGTCTGTTGTATAGATGCCATACCTTCTCATATTGCACACTATGCAACAACAGACCCTGCATGACAAGGCCACTTGTCTCAACTCTCAGCTTCAATCCAGCCAAGCCATAGGAATGTAAAAATGGACAATAGTTCCATGTACAACAGAACAACAGTACAGTGAAAGCACATTAGCAAAGGATTCCTAGAAAAGTCTAAACAGCAAGAAGCACAAGTAATCAGCAGCACTTCCTCATTTGCAGTAATCAGTATCAGAAATTCCCAGAGTCCACCAAAATATCTCTGTGAGTGTCAATAAGATCTTTGTAAGAGCAAGTTCTCCAAATTCCTTCAAAACCTGATGTAAGGCCACAGCATCCTCTAGCTCCTCTGACAAGGGGTTCCACAGCCCTCTATTCAGTATCTCAGTAATTATTTTTGTCTTGTGTTGAAACTCTTACCTGCTAAGAACACTCATCTGGTGTCCCTTAACTCCTGTACTAGAAGAATGGACAGTCATTTCCTTTTCACCCTCTTTTACATTTCTTTTGGCCAGCACTGTTATACCCATTATTCATATCCCTCAACTAAGATGAAAAGGTGGAATGATCCTAACTTATTTAGACATTCCTCATATGGAAACTATTATATACCTTTGCATCACTCCAGACTCCTCTCCCTGTATCTTCTCCATTTCCTAAACTTTCCACCAAGATGATCAAAGACTCCAGACAAACAAAATATAATTATAGATTTACTGTATTTTACCTGCAAGACATATTGTCATCTATTTTTCAGACCACTTGCAGGAGCTCAGACAGCCTATGCCATACAAATTCAACTAAACTCAATCTCCAGTCTGTGTCACTTTGAGATTTAAACACTCCTCTGGTCCTGAAAGGGCAGGACAGATACAAACAATAAGAGGAAGAGTTCATTGACAAGAATTATGCCTAAGCTCTAAGAGACTTTAAAGCAACATAATAAAAACAAAGCATGTCCAGCACAAGAAGGCACAACTTAAAGCAGCAGACCATATGATTCTCTTTAATAATACAGCCCTACTTTTCCCTTTAGATAAAGTTGATGTCGTCACAGATTAGTCTAAGGCATAAGCCCTGAATGACCTAACTAAACTTTTTATTTCATGCACTTGGGAAAAAGAAATATAACTTGGTTTTGCCTGGAAGAGGAATCACAAATCTAGAAGAAAGAAAAATAAAAACTACTGCAGTACATAACACTACTGAGCAAAAGCATGTAATTAATATCCAGGCCATCATCACTCCCAGAATGAAGCTCATCTATAACACATTGTGGGTTCCAATACAGCTCCATCCATAGTGTTTTCCTCACACTTCCTTTTCTACTTGTTGCTTACTCTTTCCTAGCTCCTAGGTAAGTTCTGGAAAAAGAGATGCAAGGATCACTTCCAAGTGACAAGAATTTTGCATGTACAAAGAAAAATATTAGCATTAATAACTTTAATCCACTAAGTAATAACCTGAAGAAATCCTAGGCATGTATGTCAATATCAACAGACAGATGGCAAAACAAATTAATACAACACTGTGGAAATTTTGCAGAGAACAGCAAAACAGTCAGACGTCAGTAAACAGCCACCAAGATCTTTACATACATTGCTCCATGAACAAGTTCTATGTACAAGTTCTACAAAATTGTCAAAAGAAACAGAAAAGAATCCAAACTTCCCAATTTACTTCACTGTACAAAGAGGAATTATACTTCCACACATTAACTGACATTCAAGAGAATCCTTTGGAAAGTGTGAGGGCTCCCTCTTCTGACAACACTTCGATCAAACTGTAGAACTTGTAGGCTGTGTTGTTCCCAAAAAAAATCTTGGCTCACATACCTGATATTTATTTCCTATTATTTAAGGAAGCTGAGTGTTTTCATCTTAAGGAAATATAAACCTAAGCCAAATAAACTGGTAACTATTGTTATTATAAGAAAATTGACTTGAATCTTACAAAGTAGTGTTTAAAAATAATGCATATTTTGATAGTGTAACTTGCAAGGAACTACCTAAAATAGGAAGCCCAATGCAAGACTGATATGACAGTATTTAAGAGATTAATAGATGAAGTGAGCTGTGTCCATAATCAGAAGATAAAATAACAAATGGCACTTTATAAGCAAACACAGACCTATTGAAGTAATATCTGAATAATCTCAAAACAGACATCACTAGATTTACAGATACAGCTCCCTTCAAAATGAGACTACAAAATCCTTGGTTAAGCAGGCACTGAAAGTCAATAGTGCCCAACTATATAAATACATATCTGACAATCACAGACTCTGGTTTAATCTTTTTCTTTTAATATATATTTGTGACCACATCTCCTTCTGTTGAGCTGCTGCCACTCCCTCTGGGCTGACTACTCAGGCCAGCTTCCCTTTTAAACATCCTCCTCAACCTTGGCTGGGCAAACCTGAAACAGGTCCTCTGTACCCTCAAAATCATAGGATAAACAAGAAAATACACAGGCCAGTGGTAAGCCCTTAACCATTAACTCACAAATACAATAAATTCAAAAGCACTACAGCTCACTACAGCCAGTATATTTAGGTAATTTCCACAGAGGATGTCAACTTTCACACAAGACCTGTTCACTTAGACTGCAAGCATTCTTTGAAAGCTTTTGTAAATTAACAAGATGCCTCGTCCATTTACAAAACTTGGAAAGTTCACATATCCCTTTAAAATACAAAAATTGAAGCATTTCTCTGCAAAATCTATCCCCGTCACATGTCCTGTTCACTAAATACAATACATTCAACAAAGTAAGCCAGTGCTTGCTTTTGCTCCTGTGGTTTACAAGAGGCCACTCTGTCACAAGCTCTTCACTGTTTCTTATTTAAAATACTGCCGCACACTCTTTTAACTTGGTCAAAAATCTGTGTATGAAACAGATCTCCTTCCTTTATCTGAGAACCAAACAAATACATCATCATTCCCAGGATACAGAAATTTCCTTTTCATCCTCATGAAAGATTGATGCCCAATCCCTAGTTTATTTCCCTATTGTTCCCACTCCTCTGGAGACAGCTGATATTACTTACGCTCTCTGGCTGATGATCTCTGAATCTAATCACCCACAATTTCCAAAATCCCAAACGCACAGTGTGAACACATCAAGACAAGCTCAGTTGTGCTTGTAGCCATGTGATGGCACGTTCCTGAGTCAGATTTTTAACTGAACAACACTCATACTTTATTCTAATTTAAGTATGTATACGTCAGTAAAACACGAACAGGCCGAGTTAATTTCACTTAGCAGGAGAGTCAATAGGAGCACAGACTACTGCCCACAGCTTCTACCATGGAGCCACATCAGCGACCCCAGAGATGAGAGGGGAGCACTAAATCTGCAAGATGGCTGAGCACAGCAGCTCTCACCACTGGGATTTTTATAGGTGCCTTTTGTCAGTAGTAATAATACTGTGCTGCAAGCAAAAGAAAATTCATTCTGTGAAAGAGCAGTCCCCACATGCAATGGAGACAGGCAACAGAGAGAACAGAACAGCTCCCCTGATCACATGGCCCAAGCAGACTTCTATTTACATACATAACAAACAAAATTCACTTCAAACCATATTTAGTTTCCACTAAGTCTTAATGGAGCTTGGCAAGCTCCTCCCAAGAAAACAAGCATGTGTGTTTTAGAAATGCTTCTGAAGTGTTGAAGAAAAATGCAACAATTTCTACTGCACCTCATTTAATCTTTCACTATGCTTTAGTTAACATAGTTTCTGATTGTCAATCAGGATGTACATTAATAATAGTCCAACTTGCATTTGAGACCTACTACTTATTTCTCTTTTCTATCTTCCCCATGAAAGTACTAATACCTAATACTTGAAGCTATAAAACCCACCCCAGTCTTTCAAAGGCTCCACAGTTTAAATTCACCATCTCACCAAACTGCAAAATTTTCCAGCTATGCCAGGAAAGCACAGCCTACACAAACACCACTGCAACATAACATTAAAGTTTTACAAGAAAGGAAAAAAACACCAACTCTCCTTGAAACAAAAAAACATTACACTGGAAATATTGACACAATTTCTTAATAAATCTGGTTGTCATAAAACAGGAAAAGGGCATTTCTTGCTTTACCTTCAGGAGGCTTAGATATTACTGAAGAACCCACATTACATGTATGAAATTTAAAATTAAGCCACTTTATACAGTATAATTACTGTTTCAGCTGACGTTGCCATCTAAATAGCTGCTCACTTAGATTCTGACAACTGGAAACATTTACTTTTGAAAATAGAAATAAAGCCAAAAGCATTGAGACATAGAGGTGAAATAGTCACTTTTATATCACTTTTCTTCCTATTTTAAATCAACTCGTTTTACCTTCTCACAGAAGTCAGTAAGAGCTGTGAAGTCCCATTTCTTGGAATAAGCAACGTTGTACCTCAATATGGCCTCCTAAGGAAGAAGCACAACAAAATAGAGGTTAGGGATAATTATTAATGGGAGAAAAACCATTTTAGAAAACTTCCTTGTTGAAGGAACAGCACCATCTGGTGGTTAAAACCTGCCACAGAGGCTACCAAAATCCGTAAGACACAATTTGCTCTATTAATATAGAGCAAATCCTTGATACTGAGCCGTCTGTTCTGGGTTTAGGAATGAATAAGCTTCAGTCTATGGGGGTTTTTTTCTCCTAACACAAAACAAGGCAAGGCATATCTCCCAACAAACAACACAAATGTTCCCCATTCCACGCTTGCTCTCGTCAACAGTACCAATAAAAGGTATTTAAGTATAAAAACAATATAGCATATGCTGTACCTGTTTAGAAACAGAATCAGAATCACAGCAAAATTAAACAGACCCTTTACAACATCACCACCCTTAAAAAATTTACAAGAAAAAGATACCAAATAAAATAACATCAAGGGAAGTCTCCTCAGTTTTGCTGGGGAAGCTCTATTTGTTCATTTAAAGTTTATCTATGGCTTTTGCATCCTACTCCTTCCCTGCCTTTCAGGTATAAGCTAAATTACATTATTCTTCACCAAAAAAACATAATAGTAACTCCAAGCTGCTCCAAATCAATATTCATGTTACTCTAAGACTTTGTGCCAACATAACTGTAAGAGTTATCAAACGAGCATTAGTCTCCAAAACCTACAGATTTTTCTCAGCAGCTTGAATTCTGATTTTAGTGGAGTGAACTGATGCGAAGAGTTACTATTTCCAACTCTCTCACCTGTGAATCCCCAACCATCTGGCTACACAAAACCCTCAAGCTATGTTTACTACAGACTAGTATATACTGCTGGACAAACACAGTTTTGGATAGACTTTAAAATGGCAATTCATTTAAATAATCTGAATAAATTCACTGGTAACACTCAGTACTCGTTAAGAACCTTCATTCTTTAGGAAATCCCTTGAACAGCAGAGACTTTTTCATAATTCATTTTTCTAAGTCACTAAACAAACAGAACCAAGCCAGAATCACTGGCAGTATACAGACATATTGAATGTATTTATATGCATATAGACTTGATTTCAAACTGACAGGCTTACCTTCAAATCATGTGAACAGGTAAATTTGTTAAGTAAGGCAGTTTGGATTAGTTCCCATCGACTTCCAGCAGTTCTATCTCCATTCTTTAAAGTAAAAGCCCAAAACAAAGTCAAATTAAGTTATTCAAAACATAAAGACACATTTAGTGTCACCTGTAAAACTGGTAATTTAATTTAATACTCAGACAAAACTGAGTATTTAATAGAGGCTATAAGAATTCTTTGTTTCTGAGTTCAGTATCAATAATCATTATAGAGTTTTTACTACAAGACACACTTGCTGATTATATTCACCCTAGTCTGAAGTATTTCAGTGGGTATGTTTAAGTCTCAAGCAGTGACAAGAAATACCAGACCAACAAAGCATGCAGGGCTAATCTCTGCAGTTGTTTTAGCAGAACAAAGGTCAAACACACCTCACTGTCAGCAATACCTGACAGAGTATTATAATCAAACTGTGCTTACAAACTCATTCACATCTGTTGAAATTGCAAATTGCTTCACACACACAAAATATATAACACACAAATACGTAAGTAAACAAATATATCATTTATAAGGACTTAAAGTTTACAGTCCACATAAACATAGAAATATATATATCATCAAATCATTGGCTAAACAAAATAATTACCAGGATAAAAAAAGTCTTCTGCTCTGTCTGAAGCATCATAACCCAAAATCCAGTTTTTCAGACTTGATTTTCTAATTCCACAGTCAGTCTGACAATTGAGCAAATGCAGTAAACTGAAAACTCATCTATGTGGAAACAAACTTATCTGACCACACAAACTTATTTGATCACACAACGGTAAATACTTAATCTTACCTCATCCTCTACAGGGTATAAATTTTGTTCTGAGCAGGGCATTTTAACATGCTTGTTGTCCCACAAATCTTTGTAGTGAGTTGGAAAAGGTTTAGGTACTTCTCCTTCCCTCAGAAGATCTACCTGTAACACAGAAGAACAGAGGAAAAAAAAAAATCAGACTCTACTTTCAAGTTTTTAAATGGAACAAATTAAAAGCAAGCAAAAATACAGTTTAAAAAGCTCTCATCTACAGCCATCCTTTTTGGAAAGGGGAAAGCTACAAACTGACCTCATGATAGCTAATCAGAAAAAAACCCATCTGCTAATCTTACATTATACTTGTTGAAAAGAACGCCACCTTAACACACTCAAATAAAGGTAATATATTCAATTACTATATATCCAATCACCACCTAAAGATTTCCTAATTTATCAACTTAAGTATCTACGTATTTTCATCCAAGTATTTTCAAAATGTAGTTACAAATGTAACCATAGTCATGTGCAGAAATAGTATTTTTAACCTAACCCTGAAAGGGATGAGGAATCATTATAGATAGAGCAATATCTCAAGTTTACTCCACAGAACATCAGAAAAGTAAAAAAAACCAGAACACCACATTCTTAAAGACTTAGTTTGCTATTCAGCCTTCTAGCACTCAACGTGCCTTTCTTTTGGTTGGGATTTATCCATTACCCCATAGTTTTCTGGTCATGTTTTGTTTCAACAATAATTGAATTGCATACTACTCCAAAGGATTAAAGGAAAACTTATAAGATTTAATCTAAAATGCAGTGGTAAAATTGCAAGAAACTCTGCTTCATTCTTTGTCTTTTCCATATCTTGACTATCTTGAGCGTTTTGTATGTCTTGAACCCAAACCAGAATCACACTAAAATGAAAACATAGCATGAAAATACTGGAAGTACCAATTTCACTTGTAGACATATTCAAATTCCTAAACTTTACAACTCAGTAAAGGAAGCACTCACAACCCCCCCACAAAACAAAATACTCGCCCTTAACAAGACAGAGGCAGCAAAACTATTATTATGCTTCTTCTGGATGTTAATATCCTAATTCTATGTACCAGAATAGCCAATTTTCAGGAAAATCAGTTGCCCCAGTCCACTTGCAAGGAATGGCAAGAAACAGTACAAGAAGGATGTCAAAATGTCAGACTAAGACATGGCATTTCACATTACTGAACACTTCAGCAGAACTCAGACTGGAGGCAAAGCAGTGCATTACTGTACCCTGACGGTCACGGTGTGGTTGGCTGAGGGTCGCAGGTGAGGCAGACGGGCCCCACACGCCGGTGTCCTTCTCATCTCTTCAATCGGGGTTCCAAACCATTTCTTGTTGGTTGGCAGAGCTGGTGGTGTATATTTAGCAATCTTCTTTCCTGGCCTCTGGGGTTTGAATTCACACTTTTCTTTCCTGCTGTTACAATACAATGCATTAAAACATTTTATTTCCACTGAAAAAAACGATAGGCAAATACACAAACTTCCACCCCAGGGTTACAATAATAGCAGTCAGTTTATTGGACAGCCTTTAATGCGGCCTCAGGCCAAATCTTTATTTGGGAAGAACTCCTGCCACCACCAACCTTCCCCTCCCCAAGACACACAAGTACATGTCTACCAAAACACTCTTCTCTACAGGCTGACAAAACCCTTCAGAGAACTGCAGTGGGTTAGCAAAGCAGGGTATTTGTCTGCAGAGCCATGCTCCTTCCCAACAGGATCTGTTTATCCATGGGCAATGCCCCAGTAAAAATGCGCAAAACTACTTCCTTGCTCTACTTAAAGGACCTGAAGTCAAAGAATTGCATGTTATACCAAAATACAGAGTCCTTTTGTTTCTGTTCACTCCTTAGATGCTTATCCACTTTCTCAGCTCCCACTGAAATCTAAGGTCTTCAGAGTAGAGATTATCCTTTTGTCCTTCCACAACACCTGGCATGCAGACTCCTGCATCGTGCTCAGGACTCCTGTTTCCATTGCTGCAGTGTAATCACCAGTCCTTCTCTCTCCCAAATTATGAATAGAGCCAAACAAAACAAACCAAAAAACCTACCCAAAGCCAAAAACATCAACAAAAAACCCAAACATTTCTACAACTGTTCTCAAATGTGAATTTTTCCATGTCTATTTGAATTAAAGCATCAGTGGCATTGACAGTTCAACATAACAGATTCAATATTTTTGACAGATCAAACCAGTAAGAATTCTAAGAATTGCACTGGACAAAGATATCCTTCAAAAACCCTGCAAATAGCCCCATTAAAAATAAGTTACTTCAATCTTACGTCAGTTGTCTTTGTATCTTAAAATACATTTTGCAGAACTCTTTATACAATCCAGCCTCTGAAATTTTATCACCAAAGAGGAAATTTCCAAGCATAAAAAAACAGATGAAGAGGCAGACAGAACACTACCTTTTCTCCTCGACTTTAGGTATCCTCATGAAGTGAGAAGTGATTTTGGAGTCTCTCTTCACAGTCTGTTTTGCACCTTTGCATTCTGATGATGGAGCAGGAGAGATCCCAGGTGCCTTTGTATGCAGACTGTCCTCTTTAACAGAGTTATCCACTTCCTCAAAGCTTCCACAGCCCTTGGTAGAAAAACGTGATTTCCTGGACTCCAATTCAGCATCTCCATATTGAATTCTAAAAGATTTGTTTATGGGTTTTGATATATTAATTTCCTCTCGTTCATCCAGAAATGGACTTGTTTCTTCATCGGCCTCTGACCCATGGCAGCTATTTTTAGAATTATCCACATCCATCGGTGATTCTGGTTCACTTTCTTTCTCAAAAGCAGGTGAGTCCCCTGAACTGCTCTGACATTTGCTCAGTTTCCGAGGACCTCCAAGATCAGATATACAGGCATCACAACCAGCATCTGAAAGTGGACTTTCTGGAACTACATCCCCTTCCTCTTGCTCACCCATTAAACAGACAGAACTGCAACTCTTCAGCTTCTGTGAACTGCATGAAGTCACTTGTCCATCTGTCTCAACATCTTTTGAAGAAGGTTTTGAATTTCCTGTTTTTGAAGCCCGGCCTGCTGCTGTTAACTTCCTCTGAGTCCAAGTGGCATTGCTTTCTTCACAGCCTCTCTGCTTGCCAGTTTTATGCATCTGGTCGATGTTGGCATTTTTAAAGAAGTCTGCAGACTGCAGCCCATGCACAGGATCTGTATCTAAGGCTGCATCTTTTTCCTCAGCCTCCCAGTTACACACACTGCCTGTCTGAGGCAAATTTACTTGCTTTGCACCAACTTCCACAGATATTTTTGCATAATTTTGCTGACAAGTATTCTCTAGCTTTTTTACATCATGTTCACAAAAGTTCTCTTTTTTAACAGAAGTCATCTTAGGATTTGCTTCGGTATTATTATTAATTTTGCTGTGTAAGCTGTGGAAGAGAAATAAGGGAATTCAATGTCTTACTTCCAAATTAAATTTCTGTGCATATTTTTTTTAAGGAACAATGATAAACAAACAACAGAAAGTACAGATTTTTATTCATTCTACTCTGTAATTGAGCACTACCAGGAGCAACAGGTTTTACTGCACTGAGGATTGTTGCTCACTATAACCTATTTCCATTTAAAGGCTCCAAAGGATGATTAATCAGCTGCTTACCTCACGAATCTATTCCAGTCATTCATTATCCTTATCTTAAAATCTAAACATTATGACGCTATTATTTAGCTATTTTCTCCAGATGAAAAAAATCAGAAGTTGTGATAAAGTTCTCAATAACTTTCATTTTTATCCATCAAATACAATAAGCAAGGAAATCAATGGTTTTTATGGCCATACCCTCAGAATTACAAATTCATCAAAGATCAAGAGGGCACAGCAGTCCATAGTCTCCTATTATTCCCTTTTACAAACAGCCTGTGGCGTCAAAAAAAACTCCATACAAAAGCTCGAGTGTAAAATATATTTCACTGAAAACAAAAACTAAAAGATACATTAAATCAGAAGGTTTTTAAGAGAAAAATAACCTGATTTGTCTCCATGTAAGGCAGGGCAGAATAGAAACACATCCTAATGTTTACACAGGGAAATGAAGTGAGTTGTGTATGACCAGGTATCAGAAAGTCATTTCACATTTACATACTAATTTATGTGTCAGTGTACTGATAAAGAAAATTACTCAGAAGACACGTCAGTATTAAAAAAAAAACCAAACAACTGTCTAGTTTTGGTGAATACACAGTCTGAACAATATCTTCTCCTGAATGTATTGTTACAACACTGTATACTCCAAATGCAAACTGAGCACACTAAACTCCATATGTCTGGTCACTGTCCAGCTTCCCATTTACACTAAATAAGAAAATGTACAACTATCACCTAAATACACCATCCTAAATTCAGCCACTAAACATTTTAATAGACTATAGATTCTTGACGGCATTAATTTTCTCCATGAATGGTAACAGATCCTCTTCTAAAGGGCCACTCAGGATAAGGAGAGATGATAGCTTGGTACTTCATCCACAGGATTATTATTTGAAAACAAAAGGATCTTAGAGAGCTTTATTTCACCATAATTTAACTTCCCATGTATGCATTTATTTGATGAAAAAAAACGATAGTTACAATACTGCTGCCATTTCGATAACTCTTTAAAGGTACTGACAAAATCTGTTGCAAACTTGAGAGATTAAATTGAACACAAAGACAAGTTTAAATTAAAATTGCAATGTTAACTACAATAGAAAGGCACATGAAACATTTGCTCAACAAACCTGCTTCTTAAAGTTGCCTAGACTCTAATTTGTCAGCTGGGGTGTAGAAGGGCATAGAAGAGCAATACTCTAAAGGGAATTTTTAAAAATAATTCATCCTCTCCTTTAGAATCCTCTTAACATCCTTGATACAGTAGAACCTGTAAGCCTGTAATTAGCCCTGCATACTTCTGTATTAATCATTATCACAAGTCCTCCCAGCTATTTTTAGCACTGCTATGGACTTCGATCTCTATTTATTAGCAAACATCAAAGAAAAATAAACCAGCACATTTACAACTCCAACTACAGAAAAATAGTATCTGATATTCCTCTGCACCAGACAGTTACATTCTTTCGAGTATAACTTTAAGGCAGTCATACAGCCACTGCTCCTGAAAGACCACACTAGACGAAAATTATCTGATACCATTCAGCAGCAAAAACTTGTAAAATCTTTCATAAAAAACCTCAATGCACATTTGAGCACCTGTAAATTCTGGCTGTAATTAAATCAAGCTGCACATGTTTAAACTACAATTGAAGTCCAATGAGACAAAGCAAAACAGATTTTGTCTGTAAATTAACAATAAACAGTGAGTTGATCACAAGACTATCAGTGCAAATCTGCAACTGTTAGTGCCCTATGTCAAACAAAAATGAAAGCAGAACTTGACCAAAGACACAGTCTGAATTACAACTAAATTGATCTAGTGTTTGGCTGCCACCGGAAGCAACAGTCCCACTTTGCTTTCCCTTGCTCCAGGTTCCCATCTTTTGCTATTCACCTTAACAGTGATGTGCTTCAGGAATCTATGTTAGCAATAAATTTGGGCTTGGGTGTTCAGAGAGGATGGGTGGGAGACTAATTAGATGTTTGCAGTGAAAGTATCTGTTTGTTACTGAAGAGGATGCGCCAAAGTAAGGAAAGCAGCAGAAATGGGGCTGCCTCCATTTAGCCAGCTGTACTGGCAACCTGCACTTCTAGCTCCCACCAGGCCCCCTCAAACAACACAACTTTTGAATAGGTTTATGTTGTGCTTTTTACCTTTTGGGCTCCGTTGTCTTGGATCCTTTATTCTCCAACCAACTGGTAATTGTCCTCTGTTTACAAACTGGAAAACCACAGTTCACTGTTATTACACGAAACATGATAAAACTGCAACATCATTGTATATGAAAAAGATGACTTGTACTGGGTGAAGATAAAAACACCTTCAATTAAGCCTTCATTAGCATCTCTACTGTAGGGCACATCCGGACACTAGCAGTATTAAAACTACATGTGATGCAATACTTAATTTACATCAGTCAGCTGTAGGTTTTGTAATAATCTTTATAAATTCCAGGTATGGTGTGTGGTGGGATTTGTTTCATCCAACTTTTATTTTTTAATATAGTTAAAAGGTAAAAAATATACAGTAAAGCGTAGAATAAAAAAAAAATATCAACAAATGAACTTGAACTTTCTAGCTCTCATCATTACATTTAATCATCACCACAGTGAGCCCCAAAAGCTTCTGCTGAATTTTGGAATGAAGAGGCAACATGACATAATTTTAAATCAAAAAAGAACAAACAACAAGGCATCTTTGAGGACCCATCCAAGAACTTTATTAGTATGTTGCATACTGTGAAACATAAGGCTCCATATAAGCATAGCACACACCAGAAATGAGAAGCACTCAGCAAAGGACTTCCTCCTTTTTCCTCCATCCATGAACAGTTTGAACAGCTTTTCAATGCTTACACCCCTAAACAGCAACAAAATGAAGGACACAATTTCTTCAGATTTACTACCAACAACACAGTTGCAGTCTTATCTGTGTGTTGCTGCAGCTCAGACAAGCTTTCAATAGAACAGCAACATGCAAACCAATTACGGAGAGACCTCGGGGGAGAACACGGAGAAAAAATTCAAAGTAGTTCTTTCAAAACTGGAAAGCAGTCTTTATCAGTACAAGGGGTGTTTAGTTTTGTTGTTGTTATTTAAAAGATATTCTGCAAATTTGGCAACTAGCTAACTAGCGTCAATTCCCTCTTTCCATTTGCCAAGAGAAAGCATCTCCCTGCCACTGCTGACTGTGCAAGGTGTTTGCTCACTGCCTTCAACCGGGTAAGGAACAGCTGGAGTACCTTATTGTAACAATAGTTTTGCAGAACTCCAAAACCAGTAAATCAGATCTGGCTTTTCTCATTCTGAGTACGGGAAGTCTCAGCAGTCTTCTGCAAAGGGAGGTTGTGTAACTCGTAACAAAGATCACTTAGGCTATAGGTAACTTAAGAGACATTGTTTCATAACATTCAAGACTTTGAACACTTTCATACAGCTGCTTATCAAACACCCTCATCAGAGGATACCAAAATGTTCAGAATGAGAAGTAATCTCCAGAAAATACTAAAATAATTTTCAGTTATTCTGTAATGGCACCAAAAACAGTGCAAAACTGCCACCATGTGACTGGGTCACCAGGGAGCAGGGCCAAGCTGGATGTAGGCTCCAAGCGCAAGGATAAGCCATCATCAGCCATTCAAACACTCAGCTTCACCTCACTCAGACACAAATAACAGACTGACAGATTTTATGAACTAAAATAATTTTATTTCCAAAGATTCACTAAATTTAAATCTAGTAGCTCATTCTGATTAGCAAATCTCGCCTTCTTCTAACATTTGAAATGTTAATCCAAGTTGCCTACAGATAAACAGCTAGGGAAAAAAAACAAAAAAGCCACAAAAACCTGAAGAGACATGTTAAAACAGAGGACAAATAAAGCTCTTCAAAGGCAGCTGACTACCTCTTGACGTGTAAACTTGTTCGGAGGAAGAAATACTTATTCATTAGCACAATAAATAGAAATGATGGCAGCAGCACCAGAACAGAACAAAAAGGGTTTAGTCCCAACTTCAACATCTGTGCAGCCATGTAAGCCCTCCAACCAACACACCACACATCACTTTCATACTTCCAGCATGCTTTTTTTGTTACAGATAAGGTGGTGAAAACAAGAGGCAACAAAAAGACAACACATGCTTATTCTCAGCGTAAACAACAGAAGCAGACTTTGCTGCCATATCTTTTTAATGGCATCTTTATTTCTACTCAAGATTCTCCAAACCATTCCCATTAAACAAATCATCCCCTACAATCTACCTTTGAGGAAATCACCCTAATTTTCTGAAGATTCTCGTTTACTCTGCAGGAGTGTACATCTCTAACTCCAAACTATCATCTACTCAAAGTTGCCTCTTAGTAAGGGGTTAGTGAGGTTTAACTCATCAGCTGCATATGACAGCAGATTTGTTTGGGGGTCTTTTTCCCCTTTCATGCATTCCTTTCTATTCCTGAAAGAGGTGCATTAAAATCTTATTTTGACAGCGTTAGTTCCAAATATAAAACAAAACTAAGGAAGCCACGCGGGAACTTCGTCTACACAGCTTTGTTAGGCGGCAGGAGGAGAAGCCACCCCACCCCATGGGGCCAGCACCGCTCCAAGCTGGCAGCCACGTGCTCTTGTGAGCTCCTGTCATTACTCTTGGCTCTCGCTGTATGACAGCCTGGCAGAACCCCCGCTGAAAGCCTTTTTTCCCCGCACTAAGTATTTGTCCCCTCTCTTGCGGAACAGGCTGCCTTTACCGGCTCACACCGCTCTTCGCTGATTTGCACTATTAGTGGAAACTTGCAAAGAATCAGGCACAAAACCAGTATGAAGATCCTACACACCAAGCCGTCTCCAAGAGGAAGCAGTGCGCACTGACCGCACCACCGGGCTGGGATACTGGGGACACGCTGGCACCGGCAAGCAAAGTTAGAGACAACTCCAGCCCGACAAGGGGGTCAGCTCCGTGCATAGGCACATGCAGCCCCCGCCGTTCAACGCTGCCCAGGCCGGCAGCAGCACGGCAGAGATGCCCTGGGCGGCACAGAGAGACACGGTGACTCGGAGCGTCCGGCCCGGTCGCCTCCTTCTCCTCCCGCCCAGCCCCAGGCGCGACCGCGGGCGGTCGGGCTGGCAGGGGGCGCCGAGCAGCGCTCCCGGCTCGGGCCAGTTCAGCGCTGCCCCGGCTCTGCAGGCACCGCGGGCCAGTCCCCGCACCCGACAGCGAGCAGTCGGCCGAGGGAGGCGGGGGCGGCACGGACAACAGCGAGCCCCGCTCCGCGCCCGGCCGCTCCCGCCGCCCCGGGGCCGGTACAAACCTTTATTCCCCACGGCGGTGGCGGAGCTGCTGCCCCCAGGCCGCTCCTGCTGCTCTCCCTGGGAGCCGCCACCGGGGCTGCCGGGGCCGGGCCGGGCTCTCTTCTGCGGGGGTTCCCGCCCGCAACCCGCGCTCATCCTCGGCGGGGCCGCCCTGCCCGCCGGGGCCGGCTAGCACCCGCCCCCCGGGGACGGCGCGACGCTGCGACAACGGCTCCGTCCGTCCGCATCCTCCGTCCCGCACGCCGGGCTCTTCCCAAGGCGCGGGGGGCGCGGCGGGGCCGGGAATGAGCGGCGTCCGGCCAGCGGGGGCCCGCGCTCGCAGCAAGATGGCGCCTGGCGCGCCTCACCCCGTCGCCATGGCGACCCGCAAAGCAGCGGGGCCGGGCGGCACTTTGCGGCGCTTTACGGCTGCGCTTTGCGGCAGTCGTTGGTGGTGGCGAGGGCGGCGGGCGCGGGGCCGCCATGGAGGGCGGCGGGAACTCCAAGGGCACCGGGCTCGGCGGCCTTTTCGGCGCCGGCGGGCTCGGGTACTCGCACGCCGACCTGGCCGGGGTGCCGCGTGAGTACTGGGGTGGCCGGCGGGGCCGGCCCAGGGGGGCAATATCCGCGCACCGGCCGCTTCAAGGCCGGGCGGCCGGGACCGAGAACGGTGGCGGTGCCGATGTCGGGAGTCACGCGGCCCCGAGGGGCTCCGCCGCCGCCCGGCCGCGGGAGGCCGATCCCGACCGCCGGTCCCTCTTGGGGGTGGGCGCGGAGGTGCCAGGCCTCGGCGGGGGCCGCATGTCGCGACGGGCGCTGGTCACAGGGACATGCTGTTCGCTTCATCCCAGCGGCTCCCGTTCGCTTCCTGGAAAGGGCGAGTTGCCGGCCAGTGCCGCCTTTTAAGGAGTTGGGCAACTTCACGGCAGAATTTTCTCTTCTGCCACGCACGAGATCTGCCCCCTTTTGCCTTACATAATGTGAATTGTTACTACGGAAGTTGATGTTAAAGTGTTCTGTATTTTTTCCGTTTAGTAACTGGGATGAGCCCTTTGTCACCGTATTTGAACTTGGACCCCAAGTACCTAGTACAGGTGAGAAGCTGGCTTGTATTTATCGTGTTGAACTCGATTTTAGTGTTTGCATGATCCTACGTGAACACCTCAAACCTCCTGCAGTGCTGGGCACTGTGCACTGAAGTCTTTAACTGAAGGACAGTGGAAAAAAACAATTTTTTCAGTATTGTCCCTAATAAATCTTGACATGCTGTGACTTCTAGAAGAAAGTGAGCGCTGATAATGCAGAGGATAGGTAGGGCTGTTGTGTCAGTACAAGCTTGCTGCTATTGGAAAGAGATCTCCCTCTCTGCCTTGAGGCCAACACCACCTCACACAAGTTCTGGCACTGCTCACACCTCCACTGAGCCCCTTCAATCAGTAAGAGCAGCCAAAATCTCTCCCCTTTTGTCATGGATGAGTTTTCTGAACTGTGACAAGTTTGATCAGTTTACTGAGGTGTTCAGCCAAGCTCCAGACCTGATAACAGGCTTTGCCGTCACGGCAGCTGCAAATTTCACATCACTGTCCGTGTGTCATTACCTAGCTGAAGGGAGACCATCGTGAAGTACAGCTTCCCATTTTATTCTATAGAATAATGTAGCAGTCACACTTGTACATCTTAACATCAGTTAATATGAAATGAGGCCATCATAAGGAAAAAAATATTTTAAATCAAGTAATGTTTTCCTTTTTCATAGTTATTAACTGTAGCTGAAAATGTTTAAGTTAATCCAATTAGGATGCATGTCAATGATTTTCTTTAATTAGTATTTTTCTACATACTTGGCTCATATTGTCTGAGAACATGAAGTTTTGTAGAATTAGCACTTAAAGGTCAACAGTTGCATGGTATCTGCTAACCTCTCTGCCTTGTTTCATGGTACTCTGGGTCACTGTTTCTGTTGTAAGTGGAAGCTGTGTGTGCACTTCTGGGGCCTAGAAGCCCTTGTAGTCCAGATTACAATGTAACATTCCTAGAAGGATAGAAAACCGAGGCTATGCCTCTGGTGGAAGTGGGTTCAGTACTGTGGCTGCTGTTGTTGAGTGGTCAGAAAGAAGCTGAGATTATTTAGACTTTCTCCAAAAACGCTCTCTAAAGTAGTTTTGTTTAATTAGTACAGTTTCTCTGAGAACATGGTGGTGTTAAAAACGGTATAGCAGGGATTTTGGAACAAAATGCGTGTGTACTAATAGATTTTAGAAACAGAAGTTTACTTTAAATGCAAAGGTGTTGGCATTAGTGTCATGATACAGTTCTAAAAATACCTATTGATGTAACACTAGAGGCTGCAGTCCATGTTGTAACACTTCACTGCCGTGCATGTTTAGTACTATTATGTTGAAGCGATAGCAAAGTGCATTGAAATAAAAGGGAATTCCATTTTTTTTTACCTGAACAAGTTGCCCATATAAGCTGTGAGGTCTCCTTCCTTAGAGAATCACAAGACATGGGAACGGCTCTGCCCAGCACTAACTGACCCTTCTTTTAACAACGGGGGTTGCACTAAACAGTCTCCACAGCTTCCTAGGATTCTAAATACTGAAGGAAAAAGACATAGCTAATATTTCGGAGTATAAGAAATTATTAGCCTTTACACATGGAGTTTTCACGAAGGTGCATGTGGAGAGGTGAGGGTTTCCTGGTGTTTAAAGACCATCTGTTTGTTTTCAGAATGCAGCAGGAAAGTCAACCTTACTGTTGAGAATCTTACATTTTCATTCAGGTCTTCCCATGGTAGCAAATGGTCCACGGATACTTGTTGCTTTAAACCCCGCATTTTTGGTTGGTCTGTGAATGCAGGCACGGAAGAAGATGTTTTCTGCAATGCTGTTGCCTGCAGCGGGTAACAGGTGTTACAAATTTGCATGTCAGCCTTTGGCAGAAGGCTAGAGGATGGGCTTTTGAGGTTGTCTCTAGAAACTAAGATGTTATGTTGGCAAGGATTGTTTCATCTTGACTTTTGGGACAGTAGTGAAAACATGTAAACACTGAATTTCTCCAACTGCCTGAGGAAGATAGAAACCATATTATAAGCTCATTTTATTGATTACACCTCACTATTTTAGGAGCTATTTTTTCAGTATTGCTATTTACATTCAGTGTCAAGAGTGGGCCAGTAAAGCCCTTTAGAATGCATTTCCTTGAGCCTGCAGCTGTTGGAGTCATGTGTCAGGTAAGCAGGGGTGGATGATACTGTGACTGGAAAGCACAGAAGAAGCTTAAAAGAGATCTGCTGCTTTAGCACCTTATCAACAACTGGCATCTTCAGTGTCTCCTCCTGAAGAAATGCCTTGGCACACTTTATCTCTAGACATATGCCAGTTTCTCTAAGCCATTTCTCTAGCTTTTTAGACCACTGATTTGCAAGAGCACAAGCGTGTTCCTGTGGGAGAAAGATGGACAAGTAAAAAGTTAACCAACCTCACATATTTCATGCCTGATCATTGCTAGTTTTGAGTGTATTCCTTGCATTTTTCACATCCTTAAAATAGGTCACTTATTTCAGTGCAAGGAAATACCTCTTTTCATAAAAAGGCGTTTTTTATTTAGTATCAGAGTGGGAAACTTAATTAATGCATTATTGTATCAGACTGGGTTGCTCGGTGAGGAAACAGTGCTATATAATCAGACAACAGGAGTGTTTTTGGAAGGCTTATGTTGTCTGCTGCAAGATGTAATTAATAATTAAGCAAATAGTCATTAAGAAGAAAAACAGCCAACAGCCCACACAGTATGAGTTCTTTGGCTGACGTATGTAATTTTTAAGAAGTTAGCACAGCTAGAGGAAAAAAAAAGCGCTCAGTCAATTGAACTTTTTACAGTCCTTTTTCATGCTTGATACAGTATACACATAGTATATTCCATCTCTCTGCAACTGTGCTGTAGTATTCCAGAAATATTCATCCATCCTTAGTTTATTGCATGATTAAAGAAAAAAATTAATATGACTTACATTTTGAACTAGACTTGGAAAATACAAAAGCATTTATTTTTGTTTTCCCCCAGGATACAGATGAGTTTATCTTGCCCACAGGAGCCAACAAAACTCGAGGCAGATTTGAGCTGGCCTTTTTCACCATTGGAGGATGTTGTATGACGGGTAGGTGGTTGTGGTTTTTACTTTTCCTAGCTGTCCAGGTAACGCCTATGTGCTGCAGTGGTTGATGAGATTGTGAATGTCTTGTTCTGCAAGACATTGTCTGTTCTGGTCTTAAGATAAGAGATACTTGATTTTAGTTTATACACTGGATTCTATTCTCAGTATTTGCTTCTATTATTATTTGTTCTTTTGCTTCTTAAGAAGTAATAACTGATATTATTCCAACTAGGGGCAGCATTTGGTGCACTGAATGGTTTGAGACTTGGCTTGAAGGAAACACAAAATATGGCATGGTCAAAACCTAGAAACGTACAGTAAGTGTTCCATCTAAAAAAAAAAAGTACTTATTAGTGACAGAGTTGTTTCTTCTGATTTATACAAGGTTAGATCTGAATACTGCAAAAATAAGTATTTTGGTGTTTTTTTAATTTAGTGGGGACAAATGGGAGTCAGTATTTGTCTTGATCAAGTTACTAAATGTTTTTAGTTACAGTGATGTTCAGTTCAACCTTTTTGCTTTTTATTTAGTTACAATTGGTATGTCCTGTGACTTACCGTAAACATTTGAGAAATAATTACTACTTAGATGTTTACTAAGAATCTACTTCAAAGTCAAAGCAGTGTTTTTATATGTAGAAATATTCCCAGAAGCAGCAGCATTTGCTTTGAGCTATCTTTTGCTGTAATTTATCTGAGCACAAGTCTCCCCTCTTTCCCAAGCTTTTCACAACCAGGAAAAGATTCAAATGCAGAGCTGGGCCTGCCTGGATTTGCATTAGGGATGACATTGATGCATGCTGCTGAGCAGGCATTGCAGAGAGAGCTGTTATGGATTATGGCATCCATGAGCACCCATGACAATGCCATGTTTTTGCCTTACCTGATTGTTTGAAGAGACGCAGCAAAGACAGGAACATTTGTTTCAACAGGATGCCTCTTCTTAAAATAGTGATTGCTTAGACATAGCTATAGGAAAACCTAAGTGAAAGAGACATTTGAAACCAGAGGAACAGAGTGAGGGAAAACATGGGAAAATTTCACTCCCAGAATACTTTGGAACAAGGGAATTTTAGGAGAGGAATTTAATATTTCCTGGTACAGTTTATATTGGCTCTGCTCCTTTTAAAATTGTTTCTGTATTCAACCTCTTCTTTATCAAAATATTCACCGCTATAATTATGACTCTTTCATAATGCTCTAGATGAACAGAATTGTATTTTAGGGCTTGGAATGAGCAGAACTGGACAAAGCCTTCATGTTAAGCACAAACTTTGGCAGGTCAAGCCCAGGAGGTGGCAGTCAGTGCACAGGCTGCTTTTATCCTGGCTCTGCAAGGCAAAGGTCTGCTAAAGGTCATCACCTTCCAACAGTGGATTAAGTTCTGTTTTTCCCTCATCAGGTGCAGAGAACAGACTTGCTTAGCTAAATTTCCTCCCAATTTATCCTTAATGTACACAGATTTCTTTCTTAATGAATTTTAATTTTGCTGTTACTCACTTATCATCAGATACCTCACAGTATGCCGTGGTTGTTAGAATTAGTGATTCTCTTATCAATTCAGGATGAATATAAAATTAAAAGGTGGGGGTTGTAATTAAGAAGAGGTTATCAATGCCCTAGCTTCTTAGATTTTTTTCCTCTTGTTTCAAAATGCAATTGTTTAGTTCATTGCCTAACCGTATTCAGTAATGATCTGTGTCCTAATGAAAATTATAAAAAAAGGAAAACCAATAGAAAATTAAATCAGAAGAAACAAAAAGCAGTGGAAGTGTCAGACATTAAACGCTGAGCTAAATTCCAGTGGTAGTCAGCTGTCCAGGGCAATACTATGCCTGTGATAGTGTTACACTGCTGGGAGATCAAGATCAGTCATTTCTTCTGGCTGCAGTTGTCACCATTCTTGAAACAACTGGTGCCAGCAAGAAGTGGCATTGTGCTTCCCTGAGAGCGCACTAAAGGTTCTCTTCTCTTTAGTGCTAGTCTGGAAGCCTACACACAGACCATACACACAGCCACACCTCTTGGTCTTTTGCTGGATGCTGAGTGGATGGATGGGATTGTAAGGGACTGTCTCTTTCCTTCCTGATCTGCTGCAGTCCAGACTTGCTTTATTGCCCACACCATTTGCTCAGGCATCCCCACACTCCCTGACACATGGTCCTTTTAGAGGAGCACTGAAGCTTTCTTGGAGACCTTTTACTCAGCTAAGTCTGCATAAGTGTATCAGTTATTCCAGGAGCTGTGTGCAGTCACCACATAAGGAAGGACAACCTGGGTTAGAAAGTCATTTGAAGGGAAGAGATTTGAGTTTTGGGGAAGGTCAAGTTTGCCTTGAAAAGAGAGAAGGGTTTTCTTAAGACTTGACAGGACTGAATATTTGCTTTCAGAAGCTTTTAGTTCATCATTGCAGTTTTATTAACCACATATATAGTGTAAACACACAAGCCCTGCTGACATAAACACTGCCTTGATGTAGACACAGAGTACTAAAGGTTTTCGTACCTCTTTAACTCTTTTATAGAATTCTAAATATGGTGACAAGGCAAGGAGCGTTATGGGCAAACACTCTGGGATCACTGGGTAAGTAAAGTCATTCCTTCAGAGGGAAAGCAATTTAAAGATGTAATTGCTGGGAAAATGTATTTGTGTAATATCTGAATAAGAGTATTCTCTAAATTATCATTATTAAATCTGTCATGAAAAAGTGCAGGTTTTTTCCTTCGGATGCTTGAGGGTATTTCAGTGGACATGAAAAAGGTAATTAAAGGCTGAAATAGGATTTGCAGCATAAGGAGCCAAAAGCCTTTAATTAAATCCAAATTTTTTACTATATTGTAAACAAACTCTAGCTGTATCAGAAATAACTAGAAATTACAGGTAATGTTTACTTGTTAATGAATTTCAGTTAAATTACAACTTAAGGTAAAAAATATAATTCAATATTTCTGAGATAGCTATAATAACCTACATTGGGACTCTGTGGTCATGTGATCAACTGCTCAGTGTTTGTTTCCTGTTAGAGTCAACAAAATGTTTATGTGAAGAAGAAACATGATAGGTAGTACAAAGATGTATCCTTTAAATGATGGTACGTTAGCTAGAAAAATCACACATGATACCACTGACTCTAAACCTAAATGTTGCTTATGACTAATGTGGGTTAGAAAAAAAGAGAAAAGAAAATGATCAATAGCCTGATGTATGAGAAAAAACTTCTATGAACTGAGGTTTGGGTGGAAGGGGGCTGGGAAATAAAATCACATCCATTGCCTCAGAAGAACAAGATTATTTCGTAAAAGTCAGTGAAATAACTAATGCCCTAGAAAAAACAAATTTTTTACCTCCCTGCAGTCTTTCACAATCTTACAAAATGAAAACTGATGCAGTAACTTTAAAAGAGGAAATCCAAAATTGATTAAAATATTTTGAAGAAAAATAATGATGGAACTTGTCCTACAAAGTTGTAGTAGAAGTTAGCAATATTTAAATCAGAGACTACATCATGTTATAACCCAGTCTACATTCTTTTGAGAAATGCATCAAAGCATAGGCTAAGTTGTATCTATGTCATTTTATTTCAGTCTTATTTTTGAGGAGCAGATTAGCTGCCATTTAATTTAGGCAATAGCTTTCGGGGCATAGTATAGAGGGCATGCTTAGAGGTAGGATTCTGAGCTACAGCAAGAAAGGCATTTTTTCTGTAAGAAATGCATATTGCCTGCTGAGTTTTATTGAGCCATTTTTTGTCTGGATTTTTTTTTGTGTGGGTTTTTTTGGTTTTTTTTGTTTGTTTGTTTGTTTTTTTGTGTGTGTGTTTTTTTTGGGGGGTTTTGTTATTTTTTATTTTTTTTTGTTCCAAGTCTAACAAAAACATGTCTGAGAACTGAGATGCAGACACACTGCAGTTCAAGGTTTCAGTCTAAGTGACACATTAACAGGTTTTTTCAGCTGTGTTTGAAGAAAGATTACTCAAGAAAATGTTTGTGCATTCCAGTAACAAATTGTTATTTTTCTTACAAAATATGGCCTCCAAAATCACAGAGTTAAACAGAACTTTTTGTTTGGGATTCTGGGAGACCTCTGTCTTGTCCTAGCTACCAGAGAAATTCCTTTCAAGGAGCTGAATTATTTTTGCATCTTACTTCACCTTGTGCAGCCTTTCTGTACCTCAGAGATTCTTTTTGTCACTGCTGACAATTTTTGTCATTCTGTTCCTGAACAGAGGCAGCATCTGTATGGAACTGTTAAAAAAATTATGAATTCAGCTTGAATTCAGCTTTTCCTTCCCTCATTGTTAATCTATTTGTTGCTAAGACAAGCTAAAATACCCTTGCCTGTGCTGAATGGAGAATGATGCTGCTGTTAACTCATTGACATTATTATGGTGGGTTATGAAGGGTTTACTGCCTTTTAGCAGAAGGAAAGATTTCAAATTCTTGGAGGGCAAGGATCAAATTAAATGGCATTGTCTTCATCAGTTCAAAATTATGACATACTCTACTATTCTTTGCCAGCATAAAATATGAGTATATCGGGGGGGGTGTTTTCTTTCATCAAAATGCATAAATGATAAATGCATCCATGCTAAAAAGCCCATGCATTTCTCTTTCCAGTCCTTTCCAGGACAGCCCCTAAAGTTATCCCAAAGAAGAAGGCCCTCTGGGAATAAAGATTTCATGCACAAGCAGAGGTGAAACAGCCATAAATGTCAAATACCAAGAATTTTAATAGTAATTTTAAAAAGAAACATAGCCCACTGTACTCCAGCTCTTAGTAGCATGATCTGAATGCTGTACTTAACTCACATTTCATTACTGTCACACACAGACAGCAATTTTCTCTACCTAGAAAGTACTTGGTTTAGTTTCATGTCATCCACAGTAGACAGTATGAAACTGCCAGTAAAAATTTAAACCTTGAATTTTCAAACAAATTTGAACTAGCAAAATAGGCTTAAACTTCAGTCAGTGCTTTATAGCACATATTATTATGAAGAATGCTACTTTTTAACCAAATTATAGCTCCAGAAAGAATAAATAGCTATACAGAAAGAGATTTGGAGAAGAAACACCTAAGATGGGATTTTGCAGAGGATTTCCTTCAAAGAAGCAGAAAATCTGTTCTTCAGAAGCACAGTCTAAATAACTACACCAAGCCTGGATTCTAAGCTTTAGGCCTCAGACCACCTAAGGTTTTTTTTAATCTTGTTTTTTTCCCCCCCAGCTCTACTTTACAGTGCATTTGGAGTCATCATTGAAAAAACACGAGGTGCAGAAGATGACCTGAACACCATAGCTGCTGGAACCTTGACAGGGATGCTGTACAAAAGCACTGGTAGAGTAGCAAAATATTTCTCCTTTTCCTTTTCTTGTGCTTATCCTAGTTATTAGGATTCTCATTACTTTTACTAAATAATGTCCTGCTCTGAAAATTGACAGTGTAAAAATGGCTATTAGTTCAATTTCCCCTAACCCACAGTGTTTTTCACCCAACTAAGGCTACTTAAGGAAAACTTGCACTCAAAAAAAAAAATCTAGCTGAATTAAATTTGATTCTTTGCAACTGCACAGGACTGACAGTAACCATGAAAGCCCAGTTATGACTGTTGTACATATATACTGAAGAAACAGTAACTTATTTCCTCAGATATATGGTGAAGTTGTATAAAATACATACCCACCTCATTGCTAGCCATATTTTCAGCAAGAGCAGGAATAAAACTAATTGTTTCTTAACTCCATGAGTGGATGCAGGCAAATGAGAACTACCTTCCAAAGTTAATGGGGACAAGGAAGGAAAACAGAACATAGAACTTGATTGCATGAAGATGAAACTTCCTACAGGTGATCCATGTGATAGTAAATTACATGATAGTGGTACGTGGAGCTGCAAAAACCCTACTCACAGAGAAATTTATGAATTTATGAAATTACTACTTAGGTGTTTGTGAAACTGTTGTCTTGTGGTAGGATTCTTGTCTTTGCCTAGTAGTCAAAACCAACAAACAAGGTTATTTGAGAAAAGCATGGATTTAAGGTGATTTGGCTGATGCAAACTGAATTGTTAGCAGGAGAGAGGGTCTGAGCTTCATCAGCAGAATGGCTGTCAGCACATGTTCCAAGCTTAACTATTGGAGGTATCATCAATTTAGAGGATTGCTGGGTACCACAGATTGACATTAGCCCATGGAAAAAGGTTTTGTGTTTTAACTCAGTAAATGTTTGGCTGCATGACACACCTGCATTTTATAGAGGTAATAATGTAAGAATTAACCTCTGTACTTCTGCATATCTAACTGAGCCTCAGTGTCTTAACAGTGTTCCTGAAGGCCTGCTTTATGTATGGGGCAAAACAGTTTGAGTAACTATTTCCTGATGGCTTAGACTACCTGAAGCCAAAAATAATTGGCTGGAGCAGCCTTCATAAATATGAGACTTAACTTTGCAAAGGCATGTAGCTCTCCTGTAATCCATTTCTTCCTTGGGATTTCATGAGTGATGTGACAGATTACCAAGAAGAGCTGGAAAGGGTAGCATATAGAAGCCTAATATTTTCTGTAGGAGTTTATTAATAAGGAGAGCTGTCATCTAATACTCCAGCAGAAGCATCCCCCTTACCTTTCAGAAGTATAGGGCTGGCATAATGTGTAATCTTTTTTTGGCACGGTGCAACCATGGATAACTACTCCAGTCACATGCACAGTCATCTGACACTACTAAGATTTTTATTTCCAGAGCACAGTGGGGCATTTGTTTTGTAACACAAGATCTACAGAGCTGATGGCAGCCCTGATAAAGTCAAATAAAGTCAGTAAATCTCTATTCATTACAGTACTGTATTTCAAGTGTGTGTTGTGCATATGAACCATAGTGCAGAGAAACTGCTGCCTCTCCTGTTACCTTATGCCAGAACACCCTTTCTTATTCTGTATGGTAAAACTTAAAAGTTCTGCATTTAGACTGCATCAGTGTATATTTACCTTAAAACCTTGAATTTTTAGACCATGCAAAAGATCAGCACACATCTGACATATCCAGACTGTAATAATTACTTGTATTGCGTGAAGTGCCTTGACATGTTGGCATTAAGACAAGGAAAATGTAAAAGCTGTCAAGGACACTGAGTTACAAATCTCCATATTTTAGTGTCAGCTGGAAGCTCACACAAACACACCGTTGCAAATCAGGGCTGCTCTGTAGTCCACAAGGGTGGATACAGAGTTGCAGGCAGTGCTGTTCAAACACTCAGATTTCCCACTTCCATCATTCCTGCTTTGTAAAGAGGTCAGGAACATACTTAAGAAGAAACGGGATAAGTATGATAATTTCATGCTTAATCACATGTGGAATCACATCAGAAGTCCTTCTGCACTGAAAAACACTCCTGTGGACACTGCAAAACCTAGATTGAATTTCTGAAACCAATTATTAAGCATCTGGTGAATGGACAGGAAAAAAAAAAGTGGGAAGACTTTGTGAAGGCTGAGATTCGTTGCCCCAAACTGGACCCAGTTTTCACAATTTGTCCTTGTAGAAGTGTTAATCATTACCAAACTGGCAGCAGTCAAACAGAACATGCACGTTCTAAAGTCATTGGTTGTAGGCAGTTGTGTAAAGCTACTTGACACAGCTGTGTGGGAGAAGGTAAGAGAGGATTGAAAACTTTGCAAGTGAGGACAGTGGCAATTCAGCCCCCTCCCTGTGTTCAGTGGCAGTGCCATCACTCACTGAAACTTCCCACTGAAGTGGCTGAAGCAGTTCAATCCCCATTAAAAGCAAGTGATAGCTGGGCTCCATCTCAGCAGTACTGCATGCCTTAGGAAAAAGACACCTATTGAGTGGAAAACTGATGTGAGGAGTTTTGAAACAACTGCTTGATTCATCTGACCAAAGTGATCTCCAGCTTTCACATTAATTAAAATTTAAAGCCACAATTACTGACTAGATTTTAGCCCAAATGCAGCAGTAAGAGTAATTTGTTACACCGGTCTTACAGCTTCGTGGGAGCAATTTTTTGAACTCAGCACTGAACTTCTACCCAGAACATTCAGTTTGGGTAACAGTTAAAAGAAAACCTTTTGGGTTCCTCTGCCAGTGGCATATGCAATAGAAATGTTACAGCAACTCAGTCAATTCGGGTTTTGCTAAAAGGGGATTTTTTGCTAAAAATTGTAAGTCCACAAGGATGGCTTTTCTATTTAGTAAAATACTATTCTTTATTCTTCAATTTTAAGCAAAGGCAGCAACTAGTATCTGTTATGCCATGTTTTTTCTGATAAATGTTTCAAAGGGCAAACATCTTAAAACAAATGTTTAGCCTCCTTGTGTGTTTTCAACTTCTTTTCTAAGCTGACCATCTTTATTTGGTTTTCTTATAGTTGTATTAGTCATGAAAATAACCAAAAAAAATCACCAAACAAAAATGATTGTCACTGTGTGCTGTGTTGCTGTTATACCCTCCCACCATGAAAATGCATGGTCCCAGCTGTCACCAAGGTACAGCTGGCTGAGGCTCCTACACTCCTCTTCAAGCATGCAGGATTGGTCACTCAGGAAAAGATACTGGGCTAGGTGGAACTTTGGCCTGACCCAGTGTGACAGCAATTAATTTCTCACTGGAATTCCTGACAGATTTCAGTAAGCAAAAAAGCTAACCAACCTTTACCTCTTATCTGAGGGTTACACAGGTTGTAGATGTTCTTTTTCTTGGGTAATTTTTTTCCTCTCTCGAGGTTAGGGGTAACAGCAACAAAAGTAAACAAATTCTTTGGACAAACTAAATTCCTTTGTTTACTTTTTTGCAGTAAGAGCCCGATCCTAGCTATAGCATCTCATGTCTTTGGAGCAATACATGTTACGTAATTCTCTACAGAAAATGGTGTGTGTCTGAAAAGAAGGGAATTGCATGCTAGCAGTAGATAAAGGTAGTAGTTGTCATTTTAAGACCTCAGAACACAACCCTGAAAAATCCATATGTTGTGAATTAGGAAGGGCTGAATGTTTTATTGCCAGCAGTAAAATCTGGATGGAGCTAAAGATCAGTTTTGTGACATCCAGTGGGTAGTTCAGGGCAGTTGGGTTAGCCGACAACTTCTTAAGCTGTAAAAAGCCTGTTCTCTGAGCCCAACCCATGTTTTTCTTTGGGCCAGACAGAGCTGTTTTCTTGTTTCTCTTGGCTGGGGAGGGGGAAGGAAGAGCTTTTGGGGGACTGCTGGAGATACAGGCCTGGGATATCCTACCTTTCTACAGTATTTTGAAAAAAGTAAAGAACTTGCTTGTCATCACTTAAGTTTAGGGCTGTCAGGCATTTTGGAAATTTAAGAACCCCTTTTAACATAAGTCTATAGAATTATCAATCAAACAATGTTTAGAGGTTTGGTTTTTTTTAATCTGAAATAAGGAAGAGGTCAGGACAACGTACAGGCAGCATTACAGGTAACAGCTTGTTAGTTTCCTGAGGACTGATGTCTAGGAATATATGTGGCCACTGAGAGCAGTGCTGCCTTCAGTGCTGCCCAGCTCTGCTAATCAGGAGCAGTGAACTCAGAGCTGCAGGGATTTGCAGGTGCCATTTACAGTAGCTGAAGTAGGCTCCTGTCAGGTGCTGCTGCTTTTGCTCAGTGAGAAGACAGCAAATTTTAGTCATGTTTGCAAAGTAACTGCAACAGCGCTAGTACTTCCAAACCAGTAAATTAAATTGTATATTCCTACTGTTTTTCTAATTTAGCCTTCATACCACAGTAAATATAGGAAATGCTCTCTCTTTTAAGCTTTGTTGTTTCTGTATTCTAAGGACAACACTGCCTTAGCTACAGCAATATGAAAATGGAAGATGCTTTTCTGGAATGTATCTTGCTCCCAAATAGAACTTTATCAATTTCCTCAGTAACTTCTGTATCCACAGATTTTGACCACTACTTACAAGATTTCATGAAATGAACCCCATGGAGCAGCAAGAGGAAACTTGATATTTTCTAATGACATCAGGCACCCACAGATGTTCAAACAAATGACTGCTTGACGGTTCGCATGGTTACTGAGCTTGAGTTTGGAGCAAAACTGAGATTGCCTTGTACACTTGAGTTGAGCCCTTCAAACCATGTCAAAGTATTTTTGTTCCTGGAGGCCTGGAAGGAAGAGAAACTGTTTTCATTCAGTGTATCAGAGAGAGATTGGAAGACAGAAAACTAATCGCAATTTAAAGATGATTATTCTTTTGTTTGGCATAAGTATGTGGGGCTGAGGTTTTGGTGAAGGTATTTGTAATGTTTGCTGTTGGATGGTTCTTGCTTTAAACATTCTAGGAACTATCCCAGAACATTGGAGTAACATTCTGAAAATAGAGACAGTAAGTTCCTAAAGGGAAGGTTTTTGTCCCCATGGTTTTACCTACTGGACAAGTGCAGCTCAGTGTTAAGAGTGGCTCCTGCCATGCTGAAGTGCAGAGCTGCGCTGTTGGAATGCTGTGTGCCATGGCACAGTGGACTGGAATGTTGAGCTGTGCCATGGCACAGTAAGCTGGAACCTATTGAAATGAATAGAGGACAGACAATACTGGTGGTGAAAGGGTGCAGCAGCTGAAGCCAGAGAACTCTTTTTCCATTTAGAAAGCATCAGATCTATCTTTGGAAACCCACAGCAGTTCGCAACTCTTGTGCAAGGTGCCTGATCTCAAAATACCTGCTTCCAGAAGTGTCTGTCAGCTGGAACCTTTATCTTACCGTGACATGCAAGATTAGGGGCTCACAGCCATGTTTCAGCAGGGCTTGTCAGGGCAGACTTGGTATCAGAGACTTGCACAGAATGATTGCAGAAGAGGGGTGGGAACATGTTCTATCATGCAAATACAGCTGGGATGGGAGACGAGAATTTATTTTTTATTTTTGTTAACAAGTTAATTTTCTAAGAGGCCCTAAGATTTTCTGCCCAGCAACGGGGCTGCATTCTAAATTGCATTACTGTTTGAAGTCTGCCACAGACCTGGACATATTTACTCAAACACAAATCTGACCAGTTAGGGAAAGTTTTCCTTCCCTTTTATTTTTGTAATTACTGTGGGTAGTTCAGAAACGAGGAGCAACTGCTACAAGAAAAATAAATAAATAAATAAATAAAAACACCCCAATATTTTGTAGCAGAAGCATAGTATAGAAACACTGCTAAAGAAACACTTCTTGCATGTTTTCTTGGATATTTTTTCTCTCAGTCATGCACTTATACCAACTGCACAAGTTTGGTACCCTGTTCATGAACTCCAGCAATATCCCTAAGTTGTCTGCAGGCCTACAGATGGCTTTAGGTCCTGTGGTTGACTTTTGCCAGTGGGTTCAGAGCTGCCATCCTTACCTGGCTGACTCAGCACATGAGAACACCAGTATTTCTTGCAGTGGGAGCAGCGCATCTCAAGTCCTCATATGTGGATGCTAGAAAACAGCTCAGCGATCCAAATTAAAGACAACATCTTTCTTGTACAACCCTGACTTCACAGAATATGGAGCCAGGCTTCATCATCCTTCAACTACCTGTTCTTGCATAGGAAGAATAGGATTTTAAGGGGAAAGGATAGGAATTGAACCTGGGGGGTGAGGAAAGAGCCTACAGGAATAGTCATGGTTTTGTCATGCATTGCATTTTGTGGGGATGTTCCACATTTCCTTGTACACCTGATAATCATGAGCCCCCTTTAGGGGTTCCTGCTATGATCTCTTGAATCCTGATATGAACAGTAGAAAATTGGGCTCTAATGCCATATTCATTTACCCCAGTAGGAATGAGGAGTCAGTATTTTTACACTATTTTATTATCTCAAATACTTGTTTTGCACAAAGTGTCCTTTAAATTTCACCTGTGGCTTTTTGCCAGACACTGCTTGCACATGGTTAGTTTTGTGTACTCAGCTGCAAGCCCTTCATATGAAAAGTTTTTTGTGCAACAAATTCAGGATCAATTAGCAAACACACATCTACATTTGCTTTCCTAAATGCTGATTTAGGCACATAGATTGTATTGAGTAGGGCTTTTCTTAGAGCTGTTGAATTCTCAACAGAACTCAGCCTTATACCCTAAAATACTCTCAAATTGTCATAGCTGGTCTGGCAATGAAGTTTCTAGAAACTGTGGTTAGACACGTCTTCTAGTATCGTTTCTGCAGCTTCTTGGTTTCATTGCATGCCTCGGCAGTACAGGGAGGTTTAAAAACTCCAGTGAAACCCATTTAACCTTGCAGCACAGGAAACAGTGTCAGTCTAGCTGATGCCAACAGCTTCTTGCCTCGCTAAAAGCCTAAAGGCAGTTCTGTGAGACAACTTTATGACCCATAATGGAAAGAAAAAAACCACAATCTCTCTGATTACTGAGATATATTTTGTTTTCAAGTTTGAGGAACCTGAACTGCACTACCAGTTTCTCCAATAAAGCAAGCAGGGTTTTTATCTTGCTGTCAGCAGAAACTGGCCTTGTTCTATACACTGTACACATTATCTAGCTTGGTTCAGCTGCAGTGATAAACATTGCAGAATCAAACTCCCCAAAGTTTTCCTAGCATTGAGGGTCATACTCCCAGGTGTTCTGTGCACTTATAGAGCATTCTGGGAGCTCTGCCAAGGCACAGAAGTCTCTGCTTGTGCCTCTGTACAGCCCAGTCCTCATATGAATGGAGTGGAGGTAGGATGCCACCTGACTCCCAGCTCCAGCCAGGTGCACTACCTGCAGGCAATAGCCAAACTTGCCCTACATTTCTGCCTTACGCTAAGGTGCTCACCAGCACCTTAAGACTTTAATCATCTGTGTGACTCAATTCTTACCTGTGCAAGGTGATAATTCTAATTATTAATAAAAGAAAGAAAGCTGTTCAATGTACACCATATACCTGCCAGTTAATACATTTCATCTACCTCATATTTTTTAATTGAAAAGTTTTAAAATTCCAAGGACACAAAAGCAGTGATAGGTTTTGCACGATGGCCCTAATGAATCTTTGGAGCCCAATGTCATGTCCATATCAGCTGCTGTTTTGTTCACGTATTTCCCTCCTGCCCAGAGTTAATTATTATAATTGAAAATTGGAGGAGATTTTATAATGGGAGGAGAGCATGTCTAGCTGTAAAAACAAATGTAATCGGGACAAATAGAATAAATTAAGTAGGACTTGGGAAAAGCCATCTTGGCTTCCAGTGCTCCATAGAGATTTCCTGAAGCGGTAGTGCTAACACACAGTTTGAAAGGAAGTCATTCAGCAGAATTGGTGTCAGGATCAGGAATGAGTGACCATGAGCCTGGCAGCAGGTTTGAGAGGAAGGTAGAAAAAGCACAGGGACTCTTTCTGGAGAGTTACTCAAGAAACTACTGTTCATTAAGATGCCTCTGGATTTAAACAGCTTATTGGAAGTTGCTGTTCACTGAGCTTTTCCTGAAAGTAGCACTAACAAGCTGCAATGTGTTTTGTTTTTTGCAGGTGGAGTGCGCGGGATAGCACGAGGTGGGATCGCAGGTCTGACACTGACTGGCCTCTACGCCCTGTACAACAACTGGGAGCACATGAAGGGCTCCCTAGCCCGGCAGTCCCTGTGAGCAGGGCAGAGGACATGCTTGCTTAGTCACCTATCAAATCAGTTGTGAGATCTATCTGGTGCCCCTTGCTATTTTATTTACAATTAGTGTGAAACTGGTGGAAGCTGTGCTGGGAGGAACCTCTTGACACAGTGTAGCTGGACTGGCCCTTCCCACCAGCCAGTTGCTGGAGAGGCAACAATATTTGTTGGACCTGCAAGTGAACAGAGTGGCCACCGAGACAGAGTCTCCCTGCCATGCTCCCCAAGCTGCTGGGCATGCTCGGTCCCCATAGCTGCTCCCACTCGCTGCCAGGTTTGTTGGGTGCCTGTAAGGTCTGTGTCCATGGAGCATTCCCTGCAGTCCCAGCAGCCATGACACAGGCAGGGCTTGCTAGTCTGACAGCACAAGGCAAGCTAGCAAAAGGAACATCATCAGAATAAAAAGGGTGGTACTTACTCAATACCATTTCTATCCTTTACTCTTCCTGCTACAAAAGTGTGCTGCATCCAGCAACCTATTTATGGATTAATTTTAAAGGACCAGTGTGATGAAATCCTGGGGGACTTGGTGGGTGAGGGGACATGGACAAGCAGACTCATTGTCTCCTGATGGGTGGTTATGGTAAGGCATAGCACGGTTTGACTTCAGTCCCTTATTTGCTCTAACAAATAAGGACCTGTTTTTTTATGGATGAAATGCGGTTGCTCTTGCAGAACAGCTGCCAGTGGATTATCAAAACATTTGGGTGCTCCAATATCTCAGACCTCATTTAGCCAACAATTAGAAACTAAATAGTACAAAGACTACCTATTACAGGACTTTTAATTAGCAAGAAACTTTTTACCTGAAGTACCATTTATAGGTTATGGACAGAATGAAGACACTGATAAACCACACATTCTCCAGTGTTAAAATTAAACCATGTATCAAGCATTTTGCAGATAAATTAAACAGTAAGTTGATAATTAGTTCAGTAATTAGAGTTGCTATATAACAACTCCTTCCTTCCACATTTAAATAATTAAACAGGTCTGAAGACAGAGAAGGTGGAGGAAGGGAAAAACAGGACACTTACTAGTCACCAGACAACTTAATGCAAACCAAGTTTACATTTGAGTTTTTGCTACTGAAACAGCTCTTAATAATTACATTGCATACACCAAAATAAAAACAATAAAAAACAGTAAAGGGAAGGTGGTAGCTCTTACTTTCCCTCCAGAGGAAACACCACTTTGCTAATAGGCCTCATTGGTAGCAAATAACCACTGAGACCAGCTTTTTATAGAGCAAGTGCTCCAGCTAATGAGCCCTCACAGGTGAACTCGATTAGTTTTGCTTGTATACCAGGGCAAATTAGATGCTTTATGCCAGCACTTAGAGTAGCATAAAGGAAGCAGGCCTTTTCTCACCCCCTGTGTCAATACTGGTTTTTGTTAAGCCTTATGTTCTACAATTCCATAGTGCTCTGCATGTTACTTTTGTGGTGTGAGAGCTGGACTTACTTCCTAGCATGTGTTTTTTGAGAGCTGTACCACCAAAGAAACTGTCCCCCACTTGCAGGCTGCAGGGGGTGACGAGGGCTTCATCTGCACAGCACTGTCACATGGGACATCAGGAGAACACCTGCACTTTATTCTGAGCTTTTTCTCTCCCCACTGGCACCAGTGAGTTCCTCCCCTGCATGTTTCCTGATCACCATTGGTTGGACTTGTGTTTCTGCACTCTTGACCACGCTGGATGAAGGATTGAGAACTGCTTTGGGGGTTGATGGAAGGCAAGGGTGGCTTTTTAAACGTCAGGAACTCTGCAATGTATCTTAGGTTTTCTAAAGACTTTTTCAAGACTAAAATGTCACCCAGGAACTGTCTGCCCTAATTTAAGTGGGTAAACTGTGAAGCTTAACAAATTTATTTCCTTCTTCAGGTGCGCTGGAGATAATATAGAAACAAACCTTTTCAGGTTCATAGTTAGCACAGCCTTAAGGCTAGGCTGACTCTTGAACAACTTAGCATGTTATCTGGTCTGCAGTGCACTCAGATTTCCTGGAACTGCTCTCTTCAAGGGCAGAGCTGGGAGCCTTTTTCTGAAATAGCTGTGTTACAGCTGTTAAAAGTTTTGGTTCATAATCTTTGTATATTGAGTAATCTGTAGCTTGAGCTATGAAACACAACCAGCACAGAGGCAACAGTGAGGGAGGTGAATTGTATGATACAATACAGAGAGTGTGTTTACAATATTCTGTGTCATGACATACTGCATTCCTGGTTTACTGGCAATCAGTTGAAAGTTGATACTTTAAATTGTGACCAGAAATATATCCAAGTTCAGTAGGAATTAAAAGGATGTAAAATCAAGTTGAAAACAGGATTTGGCTCAAGTTAGAGCCCTCCCATGCAGCATTACATAAGTGTGAGCATGGGAGACCTTGACTGTCTTTTGGAAGAGTGGGGTTTTGGTGCCAGTTGTGGTATCTTTGCCCATAGATCCAAGGCAGTTTTCCATGCTGTGGTACCAAGTGAGGGAGCTGAGACAGCAGATACAGTGGAAGGGTTTTGAGGCTTATGAAGCTGGGTCTGCTTAGTCTTTGGAACAGAAGGCAAATCGATTTACCATTCCCTGTCAGCAGGTGACCTCTCTTCCAGTTGGAGGAATTTGTTGAAAAATCACTGTTTAGGGTGGAAATCTTCGGGCACCCAGTAGCTTCTGAAAACAGGAGGCAAAATGTGTGTTAGGGCAGAAAAACAATCCCTTGTTCATAGTCTGTTTCCTGTGATCTGGGACTTCAAAGGGAGGGGGAAATCCTTTTGTACGCTTTAACAGAAGGTTACCCCTGTGCTTAATAAATTTTAGATAGGAAACTGGTATGCTTTAAGTGGAGCTTTGTGCACTTTGTGAGTATTGGTCTGTGCTGTTCAATGCCAGCCAGTGCAGGGACACCAGAGGGTACCCCAACCGTTTTTGGTACTTTGCCAACATGATTAATACCTGCTATGTTCCTCACAGGTATGTCCCTCTGTCAGCCCCCCTCTCTCCCTGCCCTGTGGGAAGAACAGCTGCCCCACTCACTCACAGCTGCTCTGAGGACAAGGAGTTGAAGGGGCTGGTGCCTCAGGAGCCTGTGGCCACCTGCTCCAGGGAGGTGTGGGAGGGAAGGAAGCCTTCCCCAGTACAGGGCATCAATCTCTCAGCTCAGCTTGTTCAAAGAAAGTTCTCCAGCCATTTGAGAACCCATAAATAGCATTCTCTTCTGCTACTCTGTTGTCCTTGTCCTGGGATAATTTGGAAGTACTTTTTCCCTTTTTTGAAAGTACTTTTTTTGTCTTCGAAAGCTAAACATTCAGGATACACATTCAGGCGTTCTGCATGTGACTCCTTCTAACAAAGAACTTCAAGTCCACTTTAAAAAAAGTGAGTGTGCACACACCCACATAAAAGTTGTGGTTGAAAGGGTGCCAGGCCCAGCTGTAAATGTTCTGCTAATGAACAATGCAGACTGCAGTTTCAATACTGGAAAATACTCAGTGGAGGAACCAGTCATGCAGGGAGGCTGACTGTCAAACAAGGGAGACAGAGGAACTCGCTCCACAGCCAGACCACCGATGTTCTTCGGCCAAAGAAGAGAAGCAAATGCTACTAAAATCCATGAATCCTCACTAAGTATTCAAGAGTGGGAAAAAGCAAATGGGTCCTTTTGTCCAAGTTTATTTCTTCCAACAGCTGAGCAAAGCCCAGGTGACTGAGACACACCAGCTGTGTGTCCAGGGAGTCACAATGCAAGGCAGTATCTTACAGGAGTTTCCCACTATGTGTGTAGGAGTGTGCCAGCTCCCAGTTTCCCTGCTCTGGAGCTCAGTGCAGCTCCAGGCAGTGGTGAAATTAACTAAAGCATGTGAATCCCATCTGGATGGAAGCACAATTGCAGCAGCTTCCAGAGAGAGGCAAACTGGACATGTGCCACAGCAGTTTTTGTTGACCATCTTGTAAATGAGACATAACACATTTTGATTGCAATTATTTTTTAATGGAAAAGACTAATCAATGTCTTACATAAATATCCATTAGTGACAAGTCAGTTGAGTAAAGGAATACATACCCCCAAGTTTTAAAGGCTCATAATGAATGACAAAGTAGCACACAATGACGACTACATGGAATTAATTGGAAGAGGTGGTCTGCACATCAATCCCCTTCATTAAGTTCAACTGATAATCACATCACGCCGTTACTGGAGTTAGTCACAGTGCAGTCTTCCCAGGCAGCAACAAGAACACATGTGAAGGGGAAAGTGAACTCCTAAAACACCTCTCTGCCTCCAGCAGAAAGCCCTGGCTATGAAAGTACAAAAGCCTCAAGTGTTTCGCTGATGTTAAGCCCTTTCAGTGTCTGGTTTCAGATGTGCAGTCTCCCCTTCTCAGACTAAAAACTTACTTTTAAATGAATGCACAGGATTGATCAGACAGGAATGTGTTCACATTGCAAAGTGACACCAAGGTCAGATCTTAATAATTTCTTTTCTACAGGGTTGTGAAGAACTCAAATCACTTTTATTCCCAGGCAGGCTGCAGGGATGGGGAGAAGGGGGGCCTATTTTCATAGTCATTAAGAGCAGTTTGTTAAGTGAGTAGAAGCTGCACCAGAAACTATGGAACTTGACAGTTTTTCCATGGAGCCTGACAGGCATGATCCACATTTCCACAGAACGTCTTTGCACTCATTCCTACAGGCTCAAAAGACTTAAGTATCTGAAGAGATATTGCTCACATTATGTCCACAGCTTCAGGAAGATCCGAGTTACTGGACCCCACTTTCACATACATAATCACATGGAAACCACAGATTAAATACCTTTCAACTGCATCAGTGGGAGCCACAGTTTGCCAAGTTAGTGTTTCCCAATTAGCATGACATCAATCTGCTGAAGGCATCTAATTCCCCAAATATTACCCTTAAATATTATGTGGCTAAGATGCCTGCTTTCCAGTGGTTTAGTTGATAAAAATTCATTTTGAATTATCTAGAACTAACAGAAACACAGGTTTCATTTTACAGCTTTTTCAGTGACATTCAAATAGTTTGCAAATGCTGGGGACACAGTAGGGTCTGATCCACTGGTGCATGAGAATTAAAACACCCTACCCTGTTCTCTGAAAGGCTCAAAATTTACAAGAAGAGTTTTGATTTAGAAGTACGTTACCAATTCTCCTGTCATGTGTTAGGTCCCATAAATCCATGTATTTTTCAATGTCTGGATTTCACATCTTTAGCTGGGAAATGCACCAACACAAGATGCAAATTAAACCTCCAAAGTGAGCAACTGCTCCATAAAACAAATTGCTTGCAAGTACAGCCTAAGTAAGCTGGAACCCAACGTGTGACAAAATTGTAGCAGCTGAAAGGAACAGCAGCACTTCTAAAGTCACTGTCAAAGGTGGTTTATTGCTCCTATGTTCACAGCACCAGGAAGATTCTGCTTTATACCTGCACTGGCTTCCAACATACTTCAAGTGACAACCCATTAAAGATCCTTGTATTCCAATAACAGATACAAATTAGCTAACACCTCTAAAGCATCGGATTGCTTATGGTCAGTGTGTTTACATTTCAGAATGAATGACAACGAAAGGGATCTTCTGCACCATAACTCTGTTAGATAAGGAATCTTTCTTTTTGTTATAATTTTAGAAGAGAAAGCAGATGGCCAAACACAAAACACAAGCACTCAGCTGGCTGCAGTCACTCAGTGTGATGTTCGACTGATAGCAGGAAGGGGATGATTTTGACACTTCCAGTTCTTCACATCTAAACAAATTTAAAATAGGGTTATTCTCTTTAATAAACAGCAGCACTTTGGGAAAAAAAAAACAACAACTATAAATACCACTTTTTTTCAAGGGTATCTAACATTCCTCCTAGAACTGAGTATCCTGCCTTTTAGGGTTTGAAGTACTCCTACTGAGGACCATTTTCATTAATTTCAAAAACAATGACAAAGAGATATCAGAAAGGAAAAACATGATGTCAGCTGTAAATACATTACTAAGGTAAGAAAGAAGCTGTCTGGAGACTGACACGTTAATTCTGTATCTTAGCTACAATTAGAGTTACCAAATGTCAACCAGTTGACAGATTTACACAAGAACAGAAGTAATTCCCTCCCTGGCCTGTGATCAAAAGAGGAGGAATAATAACAAAGGAGAATGGTCCAAGCTGTTAAAAAGGTTTATGGGGGGAAAGCACTACATTTAAAGAAGTGAGGATGACCATTAGCTGCCGGTGTCTGTCCCCTGTATCCCCAAGTTATGTATTTGGACAGCTGAGGCTAATCAATCTGTATCCTACCTGTAAAGGAGACCGATACAGCCATTTCTCATTATCTCCACTGAGTTTCATACAGGCAAAAAGGTCGCAAACTGTAGGAAGGCCAAAGTCCTGAAAGAGAAGTCACCTTAATTACCAACCCCAAAGATAAATACATTCTGATGTATCTTCAAATTCTGTGAAGTGTTCAAAACAGATTTTTGAGTCTTTGGGATTAATGCTTTCTTCATTTAGTATAACATATTAACTTGTTTAGTGCTAAGTAACTAACAACTATGAAAACATTAAAAGAGCCAAGAAACCTGAAAACTTTCAGTCAGTATTATCCAGAAGAGCTACAACTTCAGAAGAAAATGAAGTCATTAAATTCAGTAAAGGAATAAACCTGTCACGTAAGACACAAAAATATCAAAAACTTATGCTCACTTGTGCTTTCTTGCGCAGAAGCCATTTATCTTCCACTGGAGGTGGGTTTGCATTCTCTAGGTCATTTGAAGCCAACACCCAACTGCTTACATTTAAGGGGAGGTGGAATGGAGCCAAGAGGTCTAGAAAAGGACTCTTGAAACTCTTGTCTGCTTTTTCCCGACACTCCTTTTCTTCTGTGCTTTCTGCTTTGTGCTCAGCCTTGGCCAGCCAGCTTGTCAGAGGCCTCTCGAGCAATGCTTTCCAGGGTTCTGCAATCTCTGCTGAATAATCTGCTTTCTCTGCACTCACAGGTTCCCCTGGGAGCTGCTGTGCAGGGCTAAGCCAGGAACTGGCAGCAAACTTGGTCTTATCATGCTCAGGGTCTGGTACATCTCTCTGGCTGACTGGAACTCCATTTTTGTCCTTCCCATCTTTCTTCAAAAGCCATTTGCAAAGAGCCTCTTTTCCACAATTTTCATCACACACACATTCTGAAAAGCTGGCACACAGATCATTAGCTTTGCACACATCTTCCACTTTAAAGGGGGCCTGAGGATGCTGAAGAAGCCAAGCATTTACAGCAGATGTAGCAGGTGATTTCTTTCCATCAAGATGCTCATTCAGGCACTTGAGATTTCCCAGGTTCTCAATTTCCACACTTTTGCTCTGGCTGCCACGACAACTGGTACATGTTTCAGCTTTGAGGAGCCAATCATTCAAATTGCATTCTTCCCTAAAAGGTTTAAATTCATTCTTCCATTTCTCATCTGAAGCAATACTTCCATTTTCTGTGTCAGGAGTAAGCAGCCAGTCAGAAAGGTCCATCTCTTCTTGTTCAAGGGATTCTAATTCCTCCACCTTTTCAATAGTGGAGAAGGATGAGTTGAGAGTAGAGGTGGAGTCCTTGCGACCAGGGGAATCTGTCTTCCCAGCAACTTCACGCTGCTGATTGTGCAGGAGCCAGTTCTCCAAATCCTTCAGATTTCCCCAGGCTTGCTCAAAATAGCAAACTTTGGAAGAATTCAAATCCTAGTAAAGACACACCGAATACATCTATTAAAACTAAGAGGCAATGTTCAGTAACTGTTTCCACAGTTAGAGCTTAGAGCATTCAGCTAGTAAGTGCCAAAGCATAAGTTGAACATGAGGCAGAATGAAGAGTACTACAGAAGGATTAATTCCCACCATGTTCTGCTTGCAATCAGATACTGGGTTTTCCCAGTTCAAAACTAGGGTAGTGCACGAAAGGTTTACCTGGCTGGGCTCTAACACACACTTTTGGGTAATCCATTCCTCAAGATTGGTGCTGGGAACATAGGGAGCCTGGCGCACACCCACAGGCCTGCTTCCGAGTAACCAGTCAGCCAGCGAGGCACTCACTGTCCCACACAGCGTCTGCTGCTGAGAGAGAATGAATGCCCTTGGTTAGGAGAATGACTGCTGAGCCAGTCTGTGCTCAACATCAACACAGGCATTCAGCAGGCACCAGTATTTCTGCACCAAAAGGAAAAACAGTGCCTTCTAATTACAAAAAAAACCCCATAGGAATTGGCTAGTTCCAACACCAAAGAACACTCAATTAAAAAAACCTGTCAGTCACACCCCACGCACACTTTCATACTCTGTTCTTGCCTGTCTGTTTCTGGAGCAGCTACAACATCGTATCACTCTGCTCACCACAGCCACTATTACTCAAGCATCTTAACAAACAAACATGAGCCATTACTCAAGCTCACATAACGTGCTTGAGTTCTCCTCTTCCCTCTAATGCAATTAAACATACACAGGTCAATCTTACCTGCTCACAGTTCATTAGGGCACAGTTCTGGCCTGGGAACCAGGGAGAAGCATTCTCTCTCTCTGAGGTTTGCTTAAAAAAAAAGTAAAAATTAATTTAAATCTCCATTTTGTCCAGTTTCTAGGACAAATTCTACAATAAAGCAGAAAAAGCACAGTTACAAATGCTCAGTGCTTTACGGCTAACAATGTTCTCAGCGTTTACAAACAGAATGGAGAAAAATTGACTATAAAAATACTACCTTGAGTCTGCTTCCTTTAACAGAATTGTCTCCAATAATACAGGAAATATGCTGCTTACATAAGAATCCCAAAATACTTTTATTACAGAAAGCATTTACAACATTTTAACTATTGTTATCTAAAGAAAACAGTAACAAATTTTCATTTGCTGGAATAGAGTAAGAACGCAGTAGTCATTCCCTCATCCTCTGCCAAAATACATTAAAATAACATGTACATAACTAAACTCAGTGAAAACTACATGCAATAATTAATAAACCACTGTGTATTTATTATACAGCTAAAATTACATGACTCATGCACAGGATCCACTCAAGCTGTTATTAAAAGTAAAAATATCACTTGGAATATATTGCACTACTGAAAAACATCTTTGAGGCAAGTATTCCAACCCAGGGAAGTCCAGGAGCTTACCATCGTTTTAATGGAACCAAATGAGGTAATAGCTTGGCGAAGGTAAGATGTGTCAGCCTCAAAATTCAGGATGGAAGACTCTTCAGGTTTAAGTGTCAGACTCTCCAGTCTGAAAGAGTAAGGTGATAGGTACAGAAAGGAAAAAAAAATTACAACCTTCTTCATCTGTCCTGTTTAGGAAGTCAGTCCATTACTTCGTAACAGCTTTCAAGCTACTTGGCAGTAATTAGGTAACAAAGAAGACTTCGGACACAGCATACAAGAAAGGAATGGCTATCTACAAACCAAGAAGAGAATAAATGACCAGCAAAACACAAGTTTCACCTTCTTACCTCAACTCCCATCAACAACTATCATTTGAAATAATCTGCATAAATGAGTACCTCTCCTCATTATAGTCCTGCTTTATCACCTCAGACTGCTTTAAAGTTCTTATTTCTAGGAATTATTAAAAATGTAGGAACAGTGAGATCTATTATTAGTTCTATTGGAATAAAAAAATCACATTAAATTCATAAGTTAAAATAAACCCAACTGTGGTAACTAGCATCGTAAAACATACTTACCTCTCCAGGCAAATTGAGATCTGGTTTGCCAGTTCGTTACTGTAGGAGCGTTCCAGCTGATGAATAAGGCAATTGAACTGTCCCAAGTACTGCATGGAAGACAAAACACGTTACTGTTTTGGCTTCCAGCATTAAAATTGAGCCAATACTCACAGGGACAAGGTTTGCTTGAAAACGCCAGTGCAGTGACTGACAGCCAAGGCTCACCCAGTAGAGCTGCTGCGCCTGCTGCTGCAAGGCCTCCTCCTTGAGCTGCTGGATGAGATCCACCTGCTCAAAGAGCCACACCTCACGGCTGCGCAGGCATTCCAGCTGCCGGCTGATGTGGCTGTGGATCTTGGCCTTGACCTGTCAAGGAACACACACATCATTTCTACATCTGTCAAGCAGAGTGAGCATACATGTGCTGCACTGATTACAAACTACCGTTTGCCAGTGGCAAGTGGTATTTTTGGAGTGACTTATTTCCCAAAAATTAATCACAGTCACCCACAGCACCACATGGCTCACGTCAATAACAGTTCCAGGCCTACCTTTAAAGAGGTATCAAAGAACAATGTTATTTGAAACAATGTAATTGAAACATCAGAATAGAGATTTCTCTATTCTGTTGTTTCAATCAGCAGCTTTTGGAAATTCTGCATGCCTAAGCTAGTAATACAGGAATACCTTTATCAAGAGCACAGCCAAATGACACAGCAATATGTTTGCAAATTGCTAGGAAAATTTCAGACCACCATGATAACAGTAAATATTCTGGAATAATAAAAACTTTAATTGAAGTCATGCTAGTTATTAAAAAAATCTTTAAGAAGTAATTTAAAATTACCTCCCGCCAGTTTTCTTTAATCTGCTGTTCAGCTTTGACAATTCCAGATATAGCTGTTTCCAAGTCCTTCTTTGCTTGAAGGCACTTTGCCAGAGTCTCACTGCTGCAGGAATTTCTATTTCTGTCTTGTGGTGGACTCATTCTTGAAGTGTTCCTAAAACACAATGAAAAAAAACCGATTTCTTAATAGTTTCTATTCCTCTTTAACAGAAGAGGAAGGGCATCATATGAAGAACCATCTGCTCTACTTCACTATAAAGGTGAACAAAAAAGCCCCTAAGACCCTACACAGATGCAAGTTTTCTAAACATAGATAAAGCTCTCCTCCAGAAGCAACAATGGTCTCCCAAACACCTCAGCCCACGGAATTTGCACAGTCACAGAAAAATCAACAGATATTTGACAACAGCTTCAACCACAGAAGTTTAGGCAATCCTCCCCTGCCAGTCACCTTCTTCCAGCTTCTATGCCTAGCCAGCAAACTCCAGAGCTGAGGGGCTGATTCAGGGAAGATTGAGCTGGGGGAGAACAGCCTGACCAGGGGCAGGAAATATTTCAGCCACCCTTTTTTCCTCTGCAGGTAAATGAGCTGACTCCCATAAAAGAGAAAATTCCAATACGGTTTCATCAACTGAAAACCTGCATGTTGCCAAAAAGATCACTCTACTATGCTGCAAAGGCCAGAACTTGTAACAGCTGCTCATTATCTTGTCCTGGTCACAGCTGTGGTGACTTAGCTTCAGCACAGTCTCAAGTAGAAGGGGGTCAAATACAAAATTTCTACAGAAGTTATACTGGTAAGGATTCTGCAAGTAAAGGGAAAAAGGAAGTATGGGTTTTTAGTAAAAATGGGAAGGATCACTGTAAGCACTCTTCCTAAACAGTAGGTTATTTTGTTCCTCAGAGCTGGAATTCTCCTGCCAGTTTAATGGGATTCCTGAAGCACTAAACAGTCATAGTATTTCTTCTATTTAAAACAAATCCTCAGCAATGACAGCTATAGAAATTCCCAGCAGATTTAAAGCATACACATGTGCCAATCTAAAATGTCACAGATTTTACCACTGCTCTGGAGGGAACTGAAAGTAGTTTTGAATACAACAAGACAACCAAGAGCTTGTGTTACTGAGCAGCTATTTATGTGCAATTTCCAAGCCCCATGAACATATAAACTGCAACCCAAAAGTCCTTCTACAGTGAAGATCTACAAGACAGATATAAAAGTGTGTGTTTCACACAGGAGAGGGCTAAGAGTGGCTTGCAAGTGGAAGGTGATAGAAAAAGCAAAGTTCGCCATGGGGCAGGAGCAGAGGCTGCACCCCCCTTAGTTCCCTCAGCACTGTGGGCTTCCTGTCTCTCCAGCACCTCTGGACACAAGACATAGACTAGGCACAGAAGCCACCCCAAGACCCTGCACACAACTGAATCCCACCCTCACTATAACATCTCATCTTCTAGGAACTGCAGAGCACAACTACAAGAGAACTCAAATGCAATCTTTAAGCTTATGTTATTTTGCACCAAAACAGATGGTGCAGAAGTTCAAAATACATCATTCTCCATGCCGTGCTATGAATGCCAGTTTTGTCCTGGTATTTGCACACCATAACTTGTTCACCTTCACTTCTGTAAGGTTTCATGATCTTCACCACGTTGGCAATGTTCAGTAAAAGGTAAGCTAAGCTTTTTCTCACAACACTCCCTAGACTTCATCTTGCTTTTCAACTCTCCTGTACAACCTACAGGAAGTAGGAGACAACAGTGTAAGCGGGAGCCCTAGTTCTCAGATGTAATCTAACAAGTAGATGACAGCAACACACCCAGCCAAGAAAATAAGGATATTAGATACCTTAAAAACTATCATATACTCAAAAGTAAATTTTAAAAATCATATTGGTTATTATTTCATTTTTATGTTCTTACCCAACAACAAGTCAAAGTCTGAAAGGCTAAATAAAACTACCATATTTGCTCACACAATAATGTACTTAACTCTTGTGAAAATGTTAACCTACTTTATCACACTCTGTATTAGCAACTTCGTAATGGCACAATTGAATTTAAGAAGCTTATGCACACTTCTCTAATGATCTCTGAAACTAATGTTTGTTGCTTTTCCTTTTTTCCACGATTACAAGAGACTCGCTCCAGAATGTACAGAGAGAATGAATGCTGCCTTCCTCCAGTCAGCCGGCTCCTGTTAAAATGGCTGTTCTTAGGCTTTGTCACAAATAAGCCAGTAAAACTCACATGTTGAGCATGAGAACCAATCCACCCTTCTTTTCAATTTCCACAAGCCTCTAACAAAACTAAGTGGGGGCAGGCACCTATTTCCTTGCTTCCCAGTTATTCCCAAATAGCACAGAGAATTTTAGACGTTTTCAGGTCACATGCTCTGAAACACCCGCGATCACACGCTTCGGCTCAACAGTAACAATATACAATTACTTCTACAAGAAGACACGCGGCTGAAACACACCGTCACCCGCTCTGCCCATTTCCATGCCATCAAACTGTTTCCAAGCACACAGGGGTCCCCATCAGTCCCGGCTATGTGCACGGGATGCACACCCCCAAAAGATGAGCTCCACTTACTTTCCGCGCCCAGGAAGCAATCCCGCAATGTCCTGTTTACAACGCGGCTTCCATTCCCAGGCACGGCCTCCGGAATGCTTTCCGGAATACTCCCAGCCCTGCAAATTCCGCTCCAAGCCCTGTCTCCCTGGAGCGGCCCCGCGCCTTATCGGGGCGGCCCAGCCCGCGCCCCGCCCNCGAGCCGCATCCGCTCTGCCCGGCCTGGCTCCGCTCTGCCAAAACACCAAGTGCCTGCAAACAAACATCCAACTACCAGTTCAAACCGCGAAACCTCAACGTTTTGCAACAAAGCCGCGATTTCTTGCAACTTCAGAATTGCGGCAATGTGCCTTCTTCATGCAACTACAGAGCAGACCCGAGCGCTGAGGCATCCAGCGCGGATGCAGCAGCAAGAGCTACAGGGCTGCGAGTCGACCCAGCTGCCGAGCTCAGCCTCCCGTCCCTGGCCATGCACAGCCCAGCAGTGAGGCTCCCCATCCAGCACTGAGCCTGCGGCGTGCCAGAAATCCTGACACCGAGCCGCTCGGATGCAAGCTAGCTCCTCGAAAGACCAAAATGACACGCACACATACACAATTCTTGTCACATCTACTCTCGCTTCCACAATTTCACACACACAGCCGAGGAAAGCACACAGAATGGCCTCGGTTGGAAAGAACCTTGAAGATCATCTTGTTCCAACGCCTCTGCCATAGGCAGGTACACCTCTCGCTAGACCAGGGTGCCCGGCGCCCCATCCAGCCTGGCCTTGAGCACTCCCAGGGATGGGCCACGCCCGTGTCCTCACCAGCATGTAATCAGAAAAAATGTTATAGCCATGAAACCAAAAGTGCTGCCTGAATGATGAGGAAGATGATATTACTGTTCCTAAGAGTAAAATAACTACCAGTTTCTACAGGAAGACTTTTGGATCGCTGGAGAGGTGTCACTACAAAACCCTGCAGCTACAACTCCTGGTCACAGGTGCTCTGTGCAACCTCCTGGCTGCCTACATTCCACCCCTGAGATGTTAATTCCCACAGGTCAGAAACTGCTGGACAAAAATAATTTTAAACTTTTAATAAAGTATCTGGTGGCTGGGGAGCAGAGGGGGAGGAGGCAACCCTGTCTCTTCTGCACAGTCTGCAAACAGGCCGGCAGGAAACTGGTTCTACCAGCTTTTCACTTTCAGCACAACCATCCCCGCTGCCCTTGGGAAGACCATTGTTTTCCATCTCAAATGGGTGTGGAAAAATCACCTCAAAAACAGGGCTGTGCAGAGCCTTTGTTGTGGAAAAGCTTCTGAAAGGAACGAAGCCTCCCACTGAACAGGCTCTGTTTATAAATGTGGAATGATTTCTTCCATTTGGCAGGACAAGGCTGCTCCAAAGGCCTCACTGACCTGTATTTATGTGGCTTTAAACCAGCTGGCTTGTTTGAACTGAAATCCCCGTGGATTTCCATCTAACCCCACCAAAAAACAGTAGTTCCTCTTAAGAAGCTCTCCCAAATTAGGTAGATGGGAGCTGTGGTCAGGGAGTGAAGTACTCTAAGTACACGAGCTGAATCTGGGAACTTCCCATTTACATCCAAGCATAACAAGCACTTTGTACAGTGCAGCATCAGCATTATGTGCCAGTATCTGTATGGAGCTCCTGCTAGGGGGATTATTTTGCTCCAAAACAAGTATATAACACCGTATTTTTTAAGTGAAGAAAAATAAAATAACCTTTAGGAGTTTCAAGTAAGAGAAAAAGTGAAATAAACACCTTAAGAACTAGTAACAGAAGTTCCAGGTATTACGTTTTCTAAAATTCAGATAAAATTTCACCTGTCTGCACAGCATATGATCTGTGCCACAGACCTGAACACGTGTGACTACCTTTTCTGCCTGTTTTAGCCCCAAAACAGCCTGGCCAGTGCACAAAGCACTTGTACTAAGACACCATCCCAAGAGCTAGGCTCTGAACAGTCACAAGTCACTAATGCAGCTGTGAAGAAGTCTGATCACCATTTTATTCCCTCTATCACAAATATATACTTTATGCACAACAAGCATGTAACTGAAATCACAAAGTATCTGAGTATGAAGGCCTGAAATCTCTATACTGTAATTACTGACAACACCAAAGAAGATACCCCAGAGTGGGGTAGACACACACTTATTTTAATACAAATTGCACATTACAACGCATCTTCCAGAGGATCGCACTTAAAAACCCTTTGGAAAACGAGTGACAAAGCCCTGGTTCTGCCTGAAGCACATGGCCCCAAGGATCCCACTGCCATGCCCTCTGCACCTCCATCGAGCCCACGTTAAGCACTCGCAGCGTGGTGAACAGCGGTTTTTACATGGCTGCCAGCTTTTTCCGCTACCCTGACTCTATACCTTATCCGAAGTCTCGGCGGAAGGCAAACTTGTTTCTCTGTCAGTTTTTCTCTTTAATCCCAGCCATGAACACCGAGTTTAAAGCTGTCAGAATGCTTAGCAAACCCCCGGAAGCTCTGGCTCTCACCATTTACCAGCATCGAACAACACAGGTCTGACAAACTTTCAACAAACACGATGTGGCACAACCCCGACCATTCCTAACCCAGAGATTTACTGCTTATATAACCTCTGAGAAGCGCAGCTGCTAACAAAAGACTTTGCCTTTGCAATCAGAAACGTGGCTTTAGGAGCGCTCGCGGCACAACCTGTCCGGGACACGGAGGGTGAGATCAGTACAAAACCCCGTCTCCGTGTGAGCCCTGCGCCGCGGAGCGTCCATTTCCCGACCGACCTGAACGACCCAGGCCGGCTGCCCGGGCACTTCCCGCAGCGCGGCACGGGGANACGGCAGCCAAAATCCGGGAATCTCGGCTGACCCGGCACGGCAAATCCTCGGAGCACAGAACGTGTATCATGGGGCGAGCCACTGGTCTGGGTCTTTTTCGTGTTCACCGGAAATTTCCCAGAGTACGTTGGTTTGGTTTGGCTTTCCGCGGTACAGGTTTTGGGTTTTCCTTTCCGCGAGTGTGAAGCACGGCAGAACACCTGCCAGTACCGCCATCCCGCTTTCCAGCTGGGAAAAGGATCCAGTCCCTGCTCCCTGCCCGCGCCCTGTAGCTGTCAGGGGCGAGGAGCTCAGCTGGGCGGGTCAGAGCGTGGTGACACGAAGGCTGTGGGTTCGAGCCCCGCAAGGGCCATTCAGGAGCTGGACTCGATGAGCCTTGGGGGTCCTTTCCAAAACAGACTATATATTCTGTGATTCTGTGAGATTTCAGCCTTTCCGTGACCACCCAGCCAGCACATTTGTGAAGTGCTGCCTTTTCGAGGTGTGTGCACAGCACTTACGGCTTAACAGAGAATTTATGGGGCTTCAAGCAGAAAGGACTCCAAATGGAAATCTAAGTAGCTGGGTACATGTAGTAGCTGAGTCACAATTTCCTGCATATTTCCTCGTCTGGGCACAGACCAAGGAGCTCAGGTCTTCTGAACAGGATCTTACTCGCGGTTATAAATACAAATTATTCAGTGCTGACGTAAGAGAAAGTAGAAGTCAGCCACCTAATCCCAGATGTGCTTTTACCCTAGAAACAAGCGTTTCAGGTATTTGGCTTGCTTGTCTAAACACGTAGGAGACACAGGGTGTGTTACATAATCCTCCTCTGTGTACTTGGATGCAAGAGGAAAAATAATACCAACCCTGCCTGACCTTGGAAAACCAGGAGTGCTCATACACCTGTTGTGTCCCCCATGCAGTTACCCAGCAGGACTCCCCCGAGGAAAGAAAGCTGCCTCTCCTGGGCAAGCAGACACAGTAGACAATGACAGGTTTCTGTCATGTCTTCCACGGGCTTGACCAAGGCAATATCGTGATCTAGATGGTTCTGAGAGTTTTTTTTTGTTGGTAGAGTTGCTTCACACAGTACTCTTTCTGTGTGGATTCACTGTGGTTGAGGTCATGCCTTCCTAAGAGGATTTGCTCTTTGGATACATCTTCCATCTTACCCCTAAAGGAATATCAAGGGTAAGGAACCACATGGATCTTTTAATGGTCTCTTTCCTCTCACCCCTCATGGTAGTACACACTCCTCCTCCCTCAGCCATACCCTTTGCCATGCCAGATGTGCCTTTTTACACAAATTGCATAGCGGATCAGAAAAAGAAATTTAAAATTACATCAGCTTAAGCAAAAGGCAAATTTATGATCTACTAAAACCGAGGCAAAAGGTTGGGTAGAGATACAGTTTTATGGGAAAATAAACAGTATAATGTGCTCATGTTAAAAGAGCAGCAAAGCTGCAGATGTAGCAGGCAGTTCCTCAGCACTGGATGAAACTGTCTATCAGTGTTCACAATAAGTCTTCAACCAGAGTATGAAGAAAAGCATTTTGGATGCCTAAAAGGGATCTAAACACACATCAGAAATAGTTAATGAGGATAAAAGTCTGCAGCTTTTCCCTTCAGAGGTGTGTGACACCACATAATTCACGCCTATTCCCAAGATTCAGTGCTATTTCTTGCTGAATGGGAATCCCACTTATAGTTCTGCAGCATAAAGTCCATCCTTCCTTTATTTGGCAAAAGTGTTTAATGACTCCCTTGTCACACTCAAAGACATTCTTTCTTGCTCATCTGCAGCGTGGGAATGAAGACCAGGGATTCATCTCTTCCCATCCCCTGGAAACATGAGGTTTGATAGAGAAATGGAAGCTTTTTCTGCGTTTCTTAGGTATCGACCTGCAAAACTGTACTACTGAGCACCACTCAAACCACAAAGAACTTGAGGAATATTCTCTGGTGCAATGGCTCTAGAGCAAAGTTTATGGGGTTTAAAGAATGTTTGTGTTTTCTGTTCAGATTGCTTCTCTTTCAACAACTGCAATAATGTAGTTGAAGGGCAGCAGCTGTGTTAACCTCTCTGTTAAATGCCCCAGAATGTGATTTCTGCAATGCTACCACACAGCTGAGCAGTCCATCCCTGCCTCGTGAAGGGAGAATCAAGAAGCGCAGCAAGCCCCGCACAGCTGCAGGTGCGCGGTCTGCGGGCGCCAAGGCAAAGCAAGCTGCCGGCTGCTCCCGTCAGAAGCAGCAGAAGTCCCAAGGCAGAGTATGAAATTCCAGAAGAGTCATCACTGTAGCCGTCAGGGACCCTCACGCAGCTCCCGCGGGAATCGCCAGTTTCCTCCAGCTCAGCCGCTGGAAAGGGGCTGGTTTCCCTTCGTCCCTGCCAACAGGGTGCATGACCCTCCCTCGCACGTATCCTCCTGACGTGTGTCCTTGGTCCCCTTCCAGGCAGGCCGTGACCTGGCACTCGCTCCCACAGCTGTGCGCCAGATCCATCCCAGCCTGCCCGCAGGGCCCGTCCCGCCCGTGGCCCCAGGGCGAGCTCAGCCCCCATCCCGCCCAAGGAGCCGAGTGGAGCAGCTGCCACTTGTGCTGAAGTTCAAAGGCTTCACTGCCCTGCAGAGCACTTTCAAAGCTCTCTGCACTGTATTTACTCACCTTGAATCTTTGCTGTTTGTGTCGAGGTAGCTCAGTGCCAGAGAGGAACGAAATGTTTTTGAGCTCCCACACAAACAGTTTCATATATAGACTGTAAACAGATGTTTTAATAGCTTTTTCCTGCACACCACAGCCTGCCTTTTTCCTTTCTCTAGTTTAGGGATTTCTCATTTCTCCAAACTTTTAAATTACTGTCTATTCTTCTATCCCACGTCACATTGTACAAAAGTACCAACTACACGTAACTCCACACTCATCTTTCATTTAAAGAGGTCCTCAGGAAGGACTTCTGTAGCTTCTCCAGACAGCCTAACCAAAGGCACAACTCCTGGAAGCAGTGGGTTGCTTTTGTGAATTAGGATCCCACCACAGACGTGAACAAATATCTTACTTGTTGTGGCCTAAACCTATCAATGCAAAAAATAACAGGCACAGCACCAAAGGACTCATGCTTTGAAGGAGGGAGGCACATAAACAGTGTATAAACAATTCTAACTAAACTAAAACTGTTTTTACAAAGCTTCAACCTGCTTCAGAAAAGTTGTTCTATCATAAACATAGATTGAGCCTGTAGCAAAACAGCAGTGTGATTTTGGTCACTAAACATTTTGCAGCTCCCCCCAGTATACATATACACACACATTCCAGTCAAAATGGGAGCAGGAAAGGACTCGTAGTGCAGACTTGGAACACAAGGGCTGTGTTACAGCTCCAGGGTTTGCTCTCGTGAGTGGAGGAGCAGGTTCTTGAACAACACACATCACACGATCGAAACAGGTCTCTTCTGCTTCCTCGGAAACACTCGTCTTTTCCCAAGATCCTTTTTAAGAAAGCAGTTATGGCAGCATGACAGTAAATTAGCCCCTCATTCTACTGTTAAGAGTGAGGTTGATGTTGAAAAAAAGCATGAAATTTAGAAAACACAGATCACTATGTGAACAAGTAAAGAAATTACAACATAATAAATTATAACATGACATCGTGAATATAAATCAATGTAAAAGTTTTCTAAAATTGGATTCCTTGAGGCAGTGGCATTTGTTGGATTTTCCAGATAATGTGAACACAAGACAGCATTCAAATAACCTGCACACAGGAATTTCTGCCCAATCCCAATCTGGAATGCATCAGTTTGCACTACAACCAGCACCAGAGGCACTGTAAGCAAATTCCCTACAAGCCTGCCAAAAGCCATCAGAGGAAGCGAAAGGCCTGACTTTTATGCATGTCTAACCACTGAGGATGTTGTGTGTGTGTCAGGAGAAGGTGCAGAAACTCCAGCTCCCGTTGGAGTTGCTTTAAGGGCATTACAGCACAGGTCAGGTGCTGGCACTCAGGCCTGGACAGTTCTGTGTGCTTCCTGCACCACAAAAAGCTGCCTGTCAGCAGATCTGCTGGGAAGGCTGTTCGGGCAGGATTCACTGCACCCCAAGCTGTGACCCCATCTCTGCTTTACAGTAAAAATTGTGAGGTGAGCAGAGACCAAAAGATGTCGGAGGGGAAAAGTGGGTCTGTCCTGCAGAGCTGTGTGCCAGCACTGAGCACCAGGTGGAGCTCGGACATGGAATCCTGGCCAGCAGGAGTGCACGGGAACGCCTGACCCACATTCCTTATGCCCTGCTACCTCGGGAGACAAAATCTCCCTTGCATCACACCTGTGACACCATTGTTAGTGGAGTTGTCTTTAGTGCCTGTAGGTGAGCAGTAGGTGGCTGGAAGGGATGGAATTCTGCAACATCGTTTCCTTGCCTGTGTCTCTCCCTTTGTTTTCTAAGCTTCTTTCACATGCCATCTGAGTGGCATAGCCTTAGTATACTGAAAGCCTGATAATAAGACAGATGACATCTGTTTAGGTCACATATTAGAAAGGATTAATGCTTCCAAAGACCTACAAGCTACAGCTTAGCACTCTGCTATCTGAACACATTGGCCCTGGTACATGTGATGGCTGGCAGCACCTCTACACCTTGAGAAAGATGGAAGCCAAACATCCAAGCAACCATGGCAAAGGATATGCACCATTCCCTTCACAGATGCAGTAAAAGCCACAAGCAACTGTGTGCCAAGTCTGGTGAAAGAGTTCCACAGGAAAGAAACAACTTCATGGCACTGTTTTTCCCTGTGGCAGCATGCTGCCCCACAGAAAATGGACACACTCATTCCAACTGGCAGACATGAAAAGGGAACACAACCATTTTTATATAGGGCAGAACTTCTGTCTGCAAGTTGTTTCCTGAGCAACAAAAGGAACAAAACTCTCACTAATCCATGTCACCCACAAAACTTACCCATCTCTTTCCCTTCAAAACCACATGGCTCTGTAGAATTGCTCCTGCAGAGGGGCAGGGGTGTGGGATGACTTGGACTATAGCATCATCAGAAAGCACCACAGCTCCCTACCTCAGCAGGCATGAGGGGTTTGCAGGACACCCAGTACTTGTGGACAAGCAGTACTTGCAGACTTGAGCAGCCCAGGGCTCTGCACATAGGCTCACAGGCATTAGATTCCCCTGTTTTGATGAGGGTCAGCTGGATCTTGTGGCCTGTGTAAATAACAATGCTTTGGAAGGAAGCTGAATAGAATATTGTATTCTCCATTTCAGATCCATAGTTCTGAATGGAGGGAAAAGAAATAAAATTTAGAAATCAATCATAGACCCTAAAGTCCCCTGAAGGGGAAAGACAAAAGAGACTGACGCAGCAAGTTTCACTAAGTTATTTATCTGGTACTGTGAGAGTTTATTAGAATTATTTATTTCCAACTCATAAAGCCACGTGCTGCTTCTTTCTCTCTTGCCAATTAACAGTATTACTTAGCACTAATAAACTGCTTTCATTTTTGGGGGCTTAAGAAGACAAATTAATGACCTCACCATGTCTGAAAGGAACAGATGGCAACGAAGTATTAACATTGCAATTTCACAGTTGGAAAAGCTCCTGAGAGAGGGGGCAGTAGCAGTGTCTGGAGGACACCTAGCCCTGTTCCCTCTGTGGAGCTGCAGTCCCTCGATTTCCCCTCCACTCTCAGCTTCTGCTTTAACCCAACCTCACCACACATTACTTCTCCTAGAGCAAAGCTACACTGTTTTTCTTATTCAGTCTTTAATAGTGAGTTACATCCTCCTAGAAGGCCTCTTACCTCAGCACATCTCCAGGCAGGTCGTTACTGCTTTGGATTTAAAAGACTAAATGTCTATCCAATAATGCAATTAGTCGAGCCTGTCATTATTCTTACTGGCTATAAGCAGAGAAGTTATCAGGAAGAAATACTTTGCTCTGACCATGTAGTGGAGATGTTCTTTTTCCCTGGAAGCACCTTGGTTACATTTCAGTACAGAACAGCTGACTGCCTTTTGCTCTTCTCACTCCTCTCTCAGAGGACTGTGCAAAAGTGTTGCTCTGTGGGGTCTTTTGGCTCAGCTGTACAACACAAACTTTCTTAAGCTATATCTGGAAGGAAGATAGGCTTTCTGTGGAACAGCGGTTCCTAGAGCAAAACATGTTCAGGTGAGGACCAAACAAATAAATACAATGATTTTAATAGTAACTGATGTGACAATGACTAAGCAACGTTTTAGTGTGTTGTTTTGGCTTTTTGTAAAGAACTAATTTAACTATGGAAGGTTTTTATTTAAAGTGTTGATATAATACCCTCTATTTCAGTATTTAACCCCAGTCAAAGATTATCTCAAACTGAAACTGTAATGATAATAGTCAGTGTCAAATGTCTGGCAGGTGTTAGCCTCTCCTCTAGGAATGGTAACAGTAAATACTAATTCAGAATTAAATGAATTAGTCTAACACCTTTTCAGAACTATTTCAACAGCATACTGATATTAGTATCAATTGCCTTCAATCTCTGCTGAGCCACTGAGCTAAGCATCTCAGCCATCAAGTATCAGTGTACAATAAAACCCTTCTAGAGACATTAGTTAGTGTCTAGGGACAACATAACATATCCAAAATACTGCATTAACTGGGGTTATTCCTGTGTGTTAAGGTAAAGAAGACACACTGAGACAAAAGGGTTAAGCACCCAGTGTGCCAGTGCATCCCTCCCTTCAAATTCCTGGGAAAGGCAGCCCCAGTCTGCTCAGCTGAACTGGTGCTTGAGCACTTAGTGTGAGGAGCAGAGGCAGCCTGATGCACTGCAAAGTGGTTTTCAAATGGGCTTGAGAAAATAATACACCCTGAATTCACCCGAGCTTGACAAGCATCTGTGTTCAGCATTGACCCACTCAGTTATAAATGTAGTGTGTATTTTCCTGCTAATTTATTTATATTTAAGAGTAGAATGCAATGGATTTGGATTTTCCTAAGTTAGAAAACATTAAAAAACAGAGTTCTCACATTTACAAGAGTAACATTTCAACAGAAAATAGTTAATAAACAAACTGGCTGCATTTGATTTTTTTAAAAAATTGAACCCAAATGCAAAATGAATCCAAATAACCCTTTTTTCAAGACTTTGATTGTACAAGTAAAACAACTTGTTTTATCCCTGTAACTAATATTCAGATGAATGTTTGTTGTTAGGTTTTTTCCTCAGATTTCCATTGTATTCTTGTACTTTAAACCTTTCCAAAAGTGTGGGAAGTCCTCAAACATAAACACTTTTTTTTGTAAATAACAGCAACCCTGATTAATAACATCGAGATTCAGAATGCCCATAATGAGGGAGCATCTGTTTTTCTGAACTTTCAAATCATTGCTATCCTTTGCTTTTACTTGTAATTTATTTTTCTCATCCAGGAATGATAATCAGTGTTTAGGACTGTACTAGCAAGTTATACCAATGTATAAACCATAAGTAATTGACACATAAGAACTGTATGAAATACATTAGTTTTTACAGGTTTTATAGCACAACAGACAAAGAATTCAAGGGACTTTGCTGTATTATTCCAGTCCCTTCTGCAAACTCTCTCTTTCTGATACTGGTCTTATTATATCATCTCCCTACAGCTGGGGGCTTTATTTTGGAATGGTGCTTGGAATGGCAGGGGTGGGAAGGAGAATATAGGTTTTCCACATGTCAAATAAAGTATGGATTACAATGGCTGTGGGAGGAAGGTATTATTGCTATTTTAAAGCTTTAGTTTGACTATCTTTAATTCTCCTGCACACCAAGGACAAGCTAACAGACAGCACAAGGTTTTAGACCACTATAGTGCTTAAAATTCTGAAAGTGTAATGTTTGAAGAAAGGGAAAAATCACTGTTCAATACTCTGGGCCATAAAATAAACCTATATAGAAACCGCTCAGCCGAACTCTAAATAACAGCAGAGTAATTTTATTTAGTTACTCATTACTTTCTTACTCCTATTAAAGCTTCAATAAAAGGAATTTTAACATCCAGAATCATTACCAGAACTTAGATGCTCATAGCTATAGAGGCATCCTGAGTAAGGCATTATATTCCAGTGTTTTACACTTGGTTTGTATAAAACTCATTTTTTGCTCAGACTTCTTTGAGGGTAAAGTCCCAGGGTCTGAATGAAGCCTCCTGAAAGCAAGGTGAATTTCACTGGAGCCAGCTCTGTTAAATCCCACTGTTAAATTTTCACTTGAGTGAAAATTTGATCTTGAACTACTCTACATCATTAAATTAATGCATCACAGGACATTCCAGCTAGGAGATCCTACATTTAAGGTTTTCTAGATGAAAGTTTAAAGCTGTCATAATCACCAGGGGTTCCTCTTGATACGCAAATGTCAGGTGAACATTATGGAGACAGTCTGTTAACTTACTGGAACAAACACCAAACCAAACCAACAGAGCACAACCACACACATTTAAAGTAAGAGTGGGTAATTCCACAGCAGTAAGTTCTCAGACACTGCAAATTTTCCTTTGAGACAGAAATGAATGTTTCTCTTCTCTCTCATAAAAAAAAGCATTGCACATCTTGTTTCCCCAAGAATCTTAGGCATTCACCAAAGGCACATATGACACTGGAAGTAGTATTCTCAGCTTCCTTGACAAACCTTTCACTTCAAACAGGCCCTGCACTATGGCTGCATTACACTGTCATAAAACATGTTGCTCACTGACAACTTGTTTGCAAAGTTGTTTTTAGAAGAAAATAAATCTTTAAGCTGCCCAAATGACCAAGGCACTCAGAATAACCTTAGGACTGTCCTTTGGGGAAGACAGAAGGTCTCACTTCCAGCAGACACCTGACATCAGACCAGAGAGGGAGCACAAGACAGGCAAAGCTTACCTGCAAACTGTCTCCTGTGGCTTATGCAAGAGCCAAATAACCACTGCTCAGGATAGATGCACATAAAAAGAACTCACTGGAAATTACTTTTAATATAAGCAAACCAAAACTGCTCGTGAGTTGTAGGGTACGATGGTGCCCCAGACTAATCTGAACAGCTTCCATTTCAGATCTCTAAAACAAGCATTCAGTAAGTAATTCACATTACATCAGTCATCTTTGGTAATACCGTACATTTGTGTCAATCACTTGGTAAACATAAGTTCTGGATATTTAGACTGTAATTCATTATAACTACAAACTAATTGCAAAGTTGATGGAGTGTCCTCCAACTGTACACGAGCTTGCTGAGGGAAGAGTTCAGACTAGCAACATCGAAATTACTTCATAGTTACGTAGAAAAAAGTTACAATTCTTTGTCATAGAACATTACAGTAGTTTGTTATTTTGTCTACAGTTAAAGTGGATTTATACTCAGGATTATTAAATTAATAGCAAAACAGCTGCCAAAACAATTTAAGGGAATGTGATTGAAAGCTAAGAACTTTGATTAAAGCATAATTTTTAAACTTTGTTTTCTAACCCTAAATTATTAAAATACGGAAAAAATCTTATTTCAAAAAGATGTATCATTTAAAAAGAAGTTCCATTCCTTACAATACAGTTTAAAACGAACATAAAATAAAACAGTGCTACATTAAATACAGTCAAGAGCATTTGGATGGCATTATTTAAGTATAATCTTATGTTCTCTATTAGATGGTCCAGCCATGGACTTTTCCTTGCTTTAATATATTGATTATGATTTGATGATCACTGAACTTCTCCCACTCATCCTGATGTGGGCTGTCCACATTTACTGTTTTAACACTTAAGAGTCAGCATTTTTGTACAATTTAAAAGCAGCACAGCTATCCTACACCCTACAGCTGTGCTCACTCCACTGCAGTACTGGAGCGAGCACAACAGCTTGGATATCTCAGGGAATGCATCATTGTTCTGAAAGGCCTTTTTTTCTCATTACTTTTCTCAGCTGCCTCAGCAGGCTCTGCCTGGAACTGTTCTATTTGAAACTCAAGATGTTTTTGAATGGCTACCCCGAGGACTTCGGGATCCACAGATGCCCCATACACTTCCCATGTCATTCCTTCATCATCCCATCTCACTTCACGAACTGGAGATTTGGGGGCCTCCAAGTTTTGCTCCAGGTTCACCTCTGGGAACACATGGGAGTGACCTTCTGCTGCAGCTGCTGGGCTTGTTGCCACTGATTTGCATTCCATGGTTGGAAGAGTTTGTACCTCGGCATCTCTATGCTCCAGAGCTGGTTTCAGGCCTTTGGTTATGTCATTCATAGAGGTCATAGTCCACATATCCTTAGTTGTCACTACCATATCTGCACCCCGCTGGCTGCTCAGGGCAACACGGGCAGCCTTGGCTTCTGGAGGAGCTCTCTCCTCCTGAGCAGGTTGCAGTTGTTCTCCAGGAACATTACAGCACTTCAGGATTTTCTTGGCATCCAGGCCTGATTCACTTACTGAAGACACCAGCTTAGGATACGTCAGAATGTCTGAAGCAGAAAAGGAATTAAAGTAGCCAGGTGCTGCCTGCTCTTTTCCTGTCTCACTGACGGAGCACACCAACCGCGGGACGAGCTGTATGGATGGGATGGGCAAGGAGTGGCAGTAGGCTGGGATGGTGGCGTCTGCCTTCATGGCGTCCTGCCTGAGACTGCAGGGCCCCACAGAGTTGTTGTGAACAGTCATCACCATGGGGGAGTACGCAGAGTTTGGAATATTACCGTAAGTCAGACCACCATGAATAATCCCAGGGGCTTGACTGAACATTGTCCTGTCTGGGAAACCGTTTCCAGGCATGTGGGGTCCTAGAACAGCAGTGTGAAATGTGCCAGGATCTGTGTAAACAGTAGTGTTACGTGGAATACTGCCACTGTCAAAGGTATTTGTGGGTACCTGTTGGTCTCTAGGTAGGACCGGAAGATGAGTCATATGGTTTTGATAGTGAGATGCATTTTCATTTGTTTCTGATCCATATCTCTGTGTCTGGAAAGACATCCTAGCCACTGGCGGACCATGCCTGCAGCCAGAAGAGCTTAGGCTGGAGTGAGTAGCACTGGTTTCTGTGTGAGTGACATAAGTCTGCTGTCTGCAGCTGCAGGTTAGGTCTGAGTGGCTTCTCTGAAGGGCAGCTCCTGATTCTTCCATTTTACATGTGCCTTGCTGGTGAACAAAGCAGGCTGAAGAAACATTCTCAACAGTGCTGCTCTTTACACACATCTTAGTGTCCCCCACTCCCCGGGATGCTGAGGACTGTTCAGCGGTTAGAACATGGTTTGTATTCTTAGTTCTGCCCTCTGAATGGTCATTGGCTGAATGGTCATTTATGGTTTGGACCTCTGATCCAAGTCCCATCATCCCAGGCTCCAAGGAGGACCATCCAGGACTCTGCACATTCCTTGCATCACTCCTGTTTTCCAGGATATGGCAGATGGTGCTACTATGGCTTTTCTTCAGCTCCTGTTTGTTTTGCCTTTCCTCTAAACTCCTCGAGTGCCCAATACAGGCCAGATTTGAGGAGCTCTTGGATAGGGGGTGGCTGTTGACATGCAAGAGACTGTGACAAGTAGAACTTAATGAGTCCTGGTGGGAATGGGTGATCAGCTGGTGGCTGTCAGATGACATGGCAAAAAAGAGAGATCTGCAAGAAATGGTGGAAAAGAAAAAGAAGCAATTTAAGTGGGAAATAAATGTACTGGAAACTATAATCTCTACTGACCTTCTGCTTGGGCTTCTTGCCTTTCACAGTTCACAAGTACTTTTTAAAAAACGCAGTACTCCAGTCTAAGTGTACTCAGACAAGTCAGTTTCCATTTTCACTTTTCCCAAAGAGTTTTTCCCTAAATTAGATCCAGGATTTTTTTGAAATTCTGGTGTTTTTTCCCCAATTCATATAACACAAAAGGAAAAAATTCTCCGTATTTTCTACTTTTTAACAATAACTATCTCAACATTACCAAGTATCATCTCCCCAAATTCACTGGAGCTATTTTTGGGACATCCAGAGATGTCACGTAACTTAAGCAAGGACAGAAGTATTTTCAAACTAGATAGCTTTTCACCACAGTGGTCATAAAGCCAATGATATTAAATGTATTGTCAAAACAAACAAAACAACCCTTAGTTTTTATTTTCTTGACATCGTCATTTCAGAAGTTACCCCAGTCACTCATGGAGCTTTTAAACCTTAAAGCCACAACAACTGAACAAGTTCTCCCTCTCCCCATACCTTTCCTTACAAGCTTCTTGATATTTCATGTTGCAAGAAGATCATTGTTTTAGTCCACAGTTTTCCCAGAGCCCACACAAGTGTACAGTAGGTATGGACAAAGCTGTTTTGACCTCCTGTGACAGAGATGACATGAAACCCAAGGAAATGACCTCTGCCAGGCCAGTGCAGGGTCACTGCCAGTGTTCCCAGAACAAATCATGCTGGGCGCACTCCAGCTTGTGCTCACCTCTGGCACCACAGGAGGTGGCTGCAAAGATGGATCCAGTGAAAAGGCTGGAGGTGAAATTCCCCTCTTTCTGTAAGGAGAATCTGCACCTCAGCACCGCCTTTGTTAAGGGTGCATGCTCTGGGCTCTTGGGCCACTCACCTTTGCAAACCCACAAGTTCATGCTGGCTGTGGAAGGTGCACACTCATGGCACCAGAGGCAGGGTAAAAATGAAACAAGAAAATCTTTAGCCAAAGTCTTGAAGTTCTTCTGTCCTTTTTTATAGTGCATTTGGTCATTTCTATTTTTTAGAAAACCCTTGTTTCTACCAGATGGTACAGTACCCTATATGTTATTAACATTTATGTTAGCAGCTTCACATCTAAGGGAAGTTGTGATTGAAGATTTTGAATTTCACCAGATTTAGCAATCCATTTTTGCTGATTGAATCAGATATTCCACTGATTGACTATAGATATTGCCTCAGTGTCACAGAGGTGTTGCCACATTTGTATAACTAAAGTTATTTTAATCCACTTATATATCCAGATCTACCCACACAAATACATATATGTCTTTTCTACAAGAACTCACTGTGTTGAACAGAAAGATCCAGAGTATTCGTTCATTGCTTCCAGGCCAAATACTACCAGATATTTTGTTATGCAGATGTAGAGAGTGAAAGCCAGTATTTGTCATTTTTGACAACTTTCTCTCAGATACACTCTATGCCCTCTGCCTCCTTAGCAGGTCTCTGACAGAAACCTGCTCAATCTCTTGTGAACCGTATCACTAAATAAAAATGAATGTGTGGAACAGGAAAGGTACATACACATGGTGAACAAAAGTATTCTGCAAATGTCACAGGGAAGTTCACTCTTGCCATCAAGGACAGTGCCTGCAAGGGCTCACATTCAACCCTCTCAGTGAGAAGCTTCTCATTTGTGATCCTTTTAATGTGATATTTAGAGGCTTCAAGAGTCATGTACCAATGTAACTGATAAGAAGATGCCTTTTGCTCCCTCTGCCAACCAAGAGCTCTACAGATGATCCAGGCAGCTTGTAATTCCATTTCCACTGTTAACTTCGGCAGGCTAACAGGTTTGCAATTTTCCCATCACCTGAAATCTACTTGTGTTAGCTGTTTTCCATAATGAAATTAAATTGAGCATAACAACATTAAAAAATAATAATATTTGCAATCACATTCTTACAAAAATTCTCATTGTGGGTTGTCTAGCAAGGACTTGTGACCAGCAGCAATACTCTCTAGCATAGGGTTTGCTCCAATTTGGAGTGTATGCAGAAAAAAAAGGTGATTTCTCATCCTTCATTTATATTACCTCTCCTGCAGCCACTTCTGCACATGAGGATAGTCTGATACACAGGGTTCAAAGGAGTCAAGAGGATTAAACACCAGAGCAATAGCTGCCTACAAGGTGAAAACCTTACATTTAATCTCTTTAAAAGATAACACCTGCAAAGGCTCTCACACACACCTGGATGAAACCACACTAATGGAAATCCTCAGACACAAATATTGAGAGTCAGGGAATGGAAGCTTCAAACATATCCTGTTACAAATGATACAAGGCTGTGGGAAGTTTGAAGGGCTCTCTTACAAAGTTTACAGCATTCAAATACGTACATGTACACAGAAACCAAGGCCTCTATTTGCTTTCTTTATGTAGCAATGGGCATTGCTGCAGGAGCCTCTGTAACTGTAAGAAGTGATGCATTTGAAACTGATTTGTCACACAACACATTCAGATGGATGAAACAGACCAAATATAGTGACATCACCAAAAGTAACATGCAGGCTGATGCTGGCAAGAAAACCTCCAAAGAAAACTCTGAAGAAATTTATTTTTGCCCCACTGCAGGTGAAATCATGAAAACATGGGCCGATGTGACATGTATTACACATGTACATGTACATCCCAGCTACTCCCACCAGCATCTGAACATTGTTGCTCAGACAGAGCAGTGTTCCACATTACCATAATTGTAACACTTCTCTTATGGCCTTGGGCCTTCCCAAACAACATTTAACAGGTGCATTGCTGGCACTGATTGCTCAGGGTGCACAAAAATCCCCTGAGAAGAGGCCCAACATCACAAACATACCTCCCCAGGTGCCAGACCTCCCACTGAGCCCAGTGTCCAGCCCAAGGCTTCCGGGAAAGGCTGGGAAGCAGAAGGGTCTGGATGGTCCTTTCGACACCTCTACCAGCGAGGGGCTGGGTCATGCATGGAGAATGAGGTGCCAAACTTTTTAAAAATCCAAGCCCAAAACATGGAGCCTCTTCAATGTCACAGCCATGCAACACCTTTGTATTTTGTGAATCAGCTAATCAGGAATGGATTACTCACATGAAACATGGATAGAAACATGCTGATCTTGTGGCTACATAGGCACCCAAACCAACTTTCTTTGTGCATGCTGGGCAGAGAAGACTGCTTGGCTTAACTTTCATTTTTAAAATGTAAAAATATAATTTACAGGAAAGGAATTTTACTCAAAAATATCTACTTTAAGTTCTGAGTCTGTCTGAAAGATTTTGATTTGAAATTTCAAAGGAAATTCACACCTGAATACACATATAAGAAAGTATGAATTTTTGAGGCAGATACTCTGCTGTGAATAAATAGAAAATTGTTAGACAAGCAGGGAAAGGATTAGGATAGAAATGGAATTAACATGCACTATTTTTGGCTTAGCTTCAGATAGCTTATGAGGGGATCTAGGCTGCTTTCACTAATTCCACTGAACTACTTTAAAGCAACAAATGTGTATTTTGCTATGACTTATGATTAAAGTTTTGACCTATTTAAAGCACCAGTGAATTAAATCTCAAAATATTAAATATAATGTATGTTATCAATTGAAAGACATTCACTGTAAATTAACTATGATTCTAAAATCTTTCAGTATTTTTGTATTCCACACATGTACTTTAATTGAAATTTTGACAAGCCTCTTATCTCTTAGTTTGAAACTGTTCCCCCTTGTGCTATCTGCCCATGTTAAAAGTCCTTTTCCCTCTTTTTTTAATACTTTCTGTACTTTGTTACTATAGTAAGTTAACAGACAGTGAGGCAGTGAGAATCATCTGACACACTGAACAACACAAGTTAGTTGCAGAATTTGGGAAGAGTCAGAGAAATTTAATACTATTTACTAGAAATATGCATGCAATGCCAGAGACTTCTCTAAATCTTCCACAGTTACTTTTTATTTATATAACTCTGATGGTCAACCCAAAAGTCAAGAACATTTCTAATAATGACTGCAGCTGTTTCACCCATCTTCACTTGGCTGATCATACAATAACTTTTTAAAGTTTATTTTATCTTAATTTTATGCTTTCAAAACCAGCATTTGACTGCAAAATAAGTTATAAAATCAAAGCAAGTTTCAGGGGTAAGAGCACCAGTATGCACATGTGGAATTCAGAAAAACTAAAGCAATCTGATCCATACCAACATTTTTGGATGATGACTGTTATTTTTGGATGCTGATCAGGACCCTCCATGGCAGCACTAGCCCTTTCAGAGAAGACGCTTTCAGAGAAGTGTTAGGGGGTTGCAAGGTCTTTGTCCTGAATTTGCTCTTTCATTTGCATCATTCTGCCCTGCTATGCAATAATCTGCTCCACAAAGCAAACACAGAATTTCTGCAACAAGACCAAACTCCAAGACAAACACAATTATATTTTATACTAGAAGAATAGTGTCATTTTAATTAATTTAAGACATTTACTTGAATGTAAGGCTGCTAGATAGAGGTCCTTAACTTTATTTAATCTTATTGCAAACACCATGGTTATAAATTTGAAAGTTAAGAGCAGTTTATGGCTAAAATGATAGAACTTTAATTACATCCTAAGGGGCAGCAGTCACTCAGTCACTTAGCTATAAACACTGCTGACCCCTGCCTGGGGCACAAGACAGCACATACAGGAAAATCTGCATTTCTGCCCAGACAGCCAAGCTCCCTCAGGTATTCCTTACCGCAATCCATGACTAAACTTTGAAGATACATGTTTAATGTGGTAAAATGAGAAAAAAAAGGAACATTATCTAATATGGCATTCATTTCTTTTAGAGCTGTACTAATTTTAAAGAAACTTATACCATCGAAATAAAAAAAAAATAAGAGTGCTTATGTCTAAAAATTGTCCTTGTTTGCCCACATGGAGAACTACTTGCAGAAGATAAGAAAGATCTGTTTTGCTTCAGACAAAGATTGGCATGATAGCATTATGAGATCTGATGGCCTCTCCCTAAATACTACTACTACTGAAGGAAATAGTTCATTAACAGTAATCACTAACATTTACATTGGGGGGGAGTCAAACCACTTGAAAGGCATTGGCAAAACAGGATTAGCCATGGTAAAAAGCTTAGAGATTCAAGTGTCTGGGATTAGGAGTTTTGCTGTTACTGTTTTTAATTGTTATTTTATTTTGGTGAGGTGTAAGTGAAAGGAAGAAATAGAGGAGTTACAGTAGGGGAAAAGGTATCACTTGTCAGGGAACATAAAATTTTTCTGTAAATTCTGTCAATACAAAAAATAATTTCTCTAAATTCTGTCAACTAGATTAATAAAGACTTGGGTTGAGACCCCAATCACTTAACGTTTAATCCATCATCTTTCTGTAGGCTTTCCATTTTGGAATAGCATTATAAACAAACTATGCCTTGTTCAGTTTAACCAGCTAATGCCCTTTTGTAAATATTTTCTATCATCCTAAATATTTCCAAGTCTCAGCCAGATCTACAGGACAGACTGGTTTGGGCATCTAGAGATACCAACAGACAAACACAACAGACAAGTGCACACTTTGTATGCAAAGGATGGGGTTGATTTCCAGTTCTGCACTGCAAGAAGCACTGGGGACAGTGGGGCCATGTCACTGGGACCACAGTTCACGGGGGGGAGCACACTTGACTAGGCTAGAGAATATGAGAGCAGGAGAGCTGTGACCCTCAGTGCTCAGCTCTGCCAAAGCACAGCCCGTGTGTCTGATGCCCTTACAAGACCACTGGGCAAAGGCTCGTTAGTTTCTGCTAATTACCTTTGGCTGCCAGGCTTTTCTAAAAGACTTTTGTCTTTTGCCCATCCTGTGCTGAGCACACTGGGCAGGTCTCTCTGCAGTGACTGGTGACAAGACTGAGGAGTCCCCTTTACCCTGAGTTAATGAACCTCAGCTCTCCCCTTCCTGGGGGCCCCAGCAGAGAGTTCTCTCTCAAACACTGAGGGTGCCACGGGTGTCCTGGTCACAGGGGCCTCAGAGCAGATAACAAATGAGTTGCCACACCAGAAAATGAATAGATTCCAACATTTGCCAATGCATTCACCTCAGCGTGGCATGACAAGGCCACTGGCCACAGTGCCCACAGTTATCCCAACAGCTCAGGAGAGCCATGCAGGAAGGTCAGCATTCTCTTTTAAGGAGCAGAGACAGCCCACAGCCCAGGCACAGTCTGAGCCAGCAAAGCAGAGCTGACAGCTCTGAATCCTAAAACTGAAAAAGGCTAAAATGAAAGTGCCATGAGAGAAAAGCCTGATAGGGATGCACCAAAGGAGACCATTTCAGTGACACCTTCAGCTGAATTCCCAGGAAGGACAATTCACATGGCTGTAAATAAATTATTGGGAAACCAGAGAGAGGTGCACTCTGTCACAAGGGAGGCATGTGTTGGGACATTGTCCTGACACCACCACATGATTAACTACTTCAACATGTGGCATCTTCTTTGCCACCTTTTTTATTTAGTCATCTCTCCCAGAAACAACTTCAAAAATCTCTTGGACTTCATCTTTTTTTAGAAGAATTTTATGAGCAAAACATTACTCCCACTATATCTCCACGTGGAGATCTGCCTCAGCATACAAACTACCCTACAATACACCCAACAGAGCTAAAATATGAGATACTGTACAGTCATATTTGATGCTCACTTTTACTGTTTGACAGCTTACTTCTTTAAAGCTCATCTCTTCAGTTAGAAGACTTAAAACTTTAATTACAAATTAAATATGATGACATGGTCACGTAATCAGCTGTTTTTACCAGCTGGGGCTTAGAAAAAATCAAATATAATGACAGCAGGCAAGACTGACCTAGAATCATGCTTACAGTGAATAGTGTGTGCCTAAAGAAGTGGTATATTAATATAATTGTCTTTCTGGCTTAAGCAGAACAGAATTAAGCAAAATGAAACTGTTAGTTCAGATGCCAGGATTATGCTGCTAAGAGCTGATGGCCAGTGATATCCACTGGTATTGCTGAAGCCCTGTGACAAAAATATTTGATCGTTTCTTTAAGAATTCATCTTTAATGCAGAAAATACACAGTGGCCTATCCTCATGTGGATTTATTTCAGAGAGACAGACACTAGTGAGCCTTTTCCTCTTCACAGCAGGGGATCAAATCCTATTCCTTCACATGTTCCAGCTTGGAGGAGACAGAAATGGTCTGGTGTAGAACAACTCATGCTCCTCAGAGCCCCACTTTTGTACCCACTCTTCAGTCCTGAGCAGACCAGCTCCAGGGCAATCCCACTGATCTGGAACTCTGCAAAAACACATGGCCATAGCTTTGCTCAGTAAACCTCTGCCTGTCAGAGGCCCAAGCCTGTCAACTGTGTCAATCACAGCTGCCTGGGCAGCAGCATAAATTTAAAAATCATACAGAAAACCAGAAGCTTGCTTACAGCTTGAACATTTAACAGTGACAGTTAGAGGGAAGGTTCAAACTTGGCTTATGCTCCCTGTCCTATGGACATCCCAGCTTTAATGGCTCTGCACTTCTGAGTGTAAGGGCAGTGGGATACTTCACCCTCCCTGCCAGGTGAAGGCACCCCTGACAGCTGAAGCTGTGTCCCAGCCTGTGAGTGGATGTGCAGTCCACGTGTGTGCTCTGTGCTGGCTGCAAGGAGGCAGAAAAGCCCAGAGCTGAGCCTAACATGCCCAGCCTCCCCATAAAACTCACTGTCTTGCTTCAGTGTTGTGCCAACAGAGATAAAAGCTTTACAACCAGCTGCAGTGGCAGACAAAGGAAGCTCAAATCTGCCTTAAAAATACTGAATAGATATAGCCGCAAGTACAGCAGCTTTTCATGTTCACATATCATCCTTAATTGAAGGATGGCAATTCCTACAGCAGCATCAAACAGGAATAATGGTGATATAAACAACAGTAATAGCAATCTGAAGTCTCCAAACACCTCCACTAGGATAAAGACAATATTTTAGATTGAAGGATGCCCCACCAAAAAAATTAAAGATGGCTCATTATTCTTCAACATGTAATAGTTGAATCTCTTTGCTACCTAGAAAAACCTGGCAACTTAACTAACAAAACCTAGAAACTTACCCTCATTGCTTGTTCCCTTGTTTTCCACTGTGATTGAACACTATACAAGGACCACAAGATCCCCCTCAATTCTTTATTTAAATAACAGCGTTTATAAACTATATGCAAAACGTTTGAGGAAAAAAGAATTCAAAACCACAATCCATCTACCTCTAGAAGCTGCTCTCAGTGGTGGCAGAGAAAAGACTGCCTTCAACATTGTGGACTGACAGAAAACTGACTTCCAGAATTTAAAAAAACAATTGCTCAGTAATTAGAAAGAGGAAACTGTTGGTTTCTAATTCTGTCTATGCTCATTGACATAGTGTATGACCTTGAGCAAGTCATTCCCTTTGTGAATTTCCCTCATTCCCTCAGTTTACTCATCTCTGACTCACAGATTAGATACAGAAGGCCCTGATGTAGGTATTTAAAGGCTTAATTCATGATTGCAGAGCACTCTCAAATCCTAGAATAAAAGGTATTAAATATAAGATGCTGAAGATAATGTATTCTGGCCCTTCTTTTGTAATATTTGGATTGGAAGAAATAAATAGAGCATCTCTACAGGAAGTTCTTGTTGCACTTGCAGAAAACTCAAATTACCAGTAAAGTTCAGACACTATCTCTGCTCCAGAAGCACATGTTTACAGCACCCCCTGCAACTTTCCAGCATCATGAGCATAAGTAATCTCAATCAAGGATTTCAAATACTCAAACTCTGCAGAGTTTCTCAAATTAGGTGTTGTAAGTATATACTCTCTATACAATATGCATGGTATATTAAGTAGCAATGATTAATTATTATAACCAGCTTCATTAAACAGAACTGTCACAACTGCAGACCATGTTGTCTTGCAGTGCCACATGCACTTGTAGGCTTTTATTTACTGTGATGGACTTCTCATGAAAAAGAGATTCTGTGACTAATTTAAGCCTTCAGTTCACACTGCAAGCTGTCTTTCATATATCCTTAAACTGGAAAAGAGCTCTATCCAACCTCTATCCAAAGGGCTGAGTATTGAAAAGAACTAAAAAGGGGACTAGCTAATCATGTTTCATAGCATTAAAAGTTGCCATTGTAGTATGAGGTAGATTTGAATCTATTTTAAGAAGGAATATGGGAAGAGGAAGTTTTTATTTCAAACTTGGTATTTTGTCATAAAAAACATTATGTCAAAGTGCCATGTCTGTCCCTCAGAAAAGCAACTGTCCCAATTAATCTGTGGTCAAATCAGACCTATGTGGGGAACTATTATCTTAAAGCTATTATATAGTTTTCAGAGAAGATCTGAAAGGGAGCATTTCCCTACTTTCTCAGGACTGAGAAAAGAAAAACATAGAGCTTGACTAGAGGAGAGCCCCTGCCTCCCAAGGCTTGACACCAGAGACCAAGACAGAGAAAGTAACAGTCCAAAGCATCAGACTAAAGTTTGCAAATACTTCATCAAATCCAAGTATGTAAAGGACTTCCTCTAGAACTAATGTTTACACTCTACTCTATGTACACAAACAAATTTCCCCTCCTCTTGGTTAATCTCAATCATAAACCAAACTGCACAAGTCTCCACTTCCTTACTAACATTTAAAAATGTCAGAATCACAAAGTTTTGAGGTATAAATTTGGAACAACTCAAGAGCCACAATACAATTCAGTTCCTGTCATCATTCAGATAGAGGAAGATCCCACCTGTGTGACATGGACAACAGAGAGTAACTCTTCAGCCTAGCTGCTATTAACTGCTAGCAACAAGATACTGATTATAAAGGCTCTGCTACAGGAATTCTTTGCTTTGGAAACCTTGGTTTGACCATATTCAAGACTCATGCAGACAGAACCCTAAGAAATCTGATCTGACCTCACAGCTGTCTCTGCTTTGAGCAGGAGATTGGAATAGATGAATTTGCAAGGTCCCTTCAAAAATTACATTTTTTATTTTGTTCATAAATACGTGCTTTTATCCATCAGTGCCAATGAATGTCATGTACCTTCTCAACCTGAGAAGCTGAACTGTGTGGCCATTTTGCAATACTGAACCAATTTTAGTTGATTAGTGAAACCTGTACATTTTACTGAAAACTTGGTACCTTTTACTGAGACAGGAATGACTTTGCAAAGGAAGCACAAAGGTGATGCCCATATACTACATTAAATGTGATCTATAGGAAGGAGGCAGTGACTCCAAAAGTTTCTTTCCAACCCATTAGCAGCTCTCTTGTTACTAGATCAACAAAATCACTCCACCCCTTTCACAGTTTAGAGGCCACTGAGAACCAAATAAGACTGACATAACAAGATTTATGTTTTTCCTTGATGTTTCAAGAAGTACTGATCTACCCTGCTCAGTCATAAACACTGAACTTCCCCAGCAGATTCTCTGCAGAAATCAATAATTTTAAAAGTCTTTAAAAAAAACCTGACAAAAAAAAATCCAGTTTATGAGAGTTAGGGTGGCTTTGTGCATTCACCATCTCTCCAGTTTCCAGGTTTGCTTAGCTTGAGCTGAAAAGGAGTCAGATCTTTTACTTCAGCTCAGATCTGGGTTCTGTCAGTCTTCTGTGCTACTGACTGGAGTAAAGCCCTGCAAGTCAAATGAAGGTCTTACAACTGCTCAATCCCATTAACCTTCATTTGCACACTCAGGTGTGCCCTTGCTAAAGCTTAATTAGCAAATATTCTGCAGATGGAGAAAGACTCCTGCTCCTTTCTCTGCTTTGTATTAAATCCACACTGCACACAAATCAAGCCATCATTTTGCAAGAACTTCCCCACACAGGGACAGGCCAGTTTAAAGGTGATCGTTCTTATGAAAAGACCATAAGATTTCTTTTTATTGGTGCAGAACAGTGCTTGGCTACAACTCACATGCTTAATGCTCACACACCAAACTAGGAAAGACCTGGCTGACAGCAACTGCATGTAGTTGGCCTGACCCAATTCCCATGCTCTGAGCGCATCTACCTAAGCAGCCCCAAAGTGATTTTTTTTGTGGTTCCTGTTGCTAAAGATAATTTCTCAGAGTGGAACTTTATTCTGAAGAACTTTAATAGCCTTTCTAAATGGAAGAGGCCATCTTCTTCCCAACAATGTCCTAAGCAATCAGAGAATACTCCTAAAAGAGAGTTCTTAACATACAGATGAATTATTACCTGCACAGCTATAGATTAATTCAATTGTTATAAAGCATCCATAGGAAATATGGCATCAAATTATCTTAAAAAGAGAAAAGCTCAGCAGTATCTTTCAGTTCACTGCCTGCTCATTGTATCCCTCATGCAGATATTCCTGACCACTATACTCCAACATTTATTTTCATTCTCACGCTCATTTTGCTTTTACAGAAAAGAGTATCTCTCTCACCACTGAAACACTGCCCTCAACACACCCTCCAGAAAAAAAAAGGCTATTCAAAGTTTGGATAATTCACATCTTCCAGAATCTTAATATCCCAGAGAGATACTGTGGATACATACAGCTTTACTGTTTACACCAGTTAAAACCTCTTATTTCTGTACAATGAAGCTGCAAGAATTAACCAAAAGGCCAGTGCCTGCAGTCCCTACGGTGTGGCTCATGGCCATGTGAAGTTATTAATAAAAAAATAAAAAAAAAAGAGTTCAAGGCTCACAAGGAAAGTAAAGTGCAACATCATTTGAAGCCTATGATTCCTGATTGCTCTTGGGCCAAAATGGTTTGAAGACTAGAAGCAATGAAATATCACACAACTGCCAAAGATACTTGCTGCAACAAAAATATTGGTATGATAATAAAAATAAGACTTTTTTTTCCCAATTAATTGGAAAAACTACTTGCAGAACAAATACCATTTACAGGTCTCTTTCAAGTCCCTAACCTTGGAAAGCATCATTCCTAGACTGCATTCTCCTGCAAACCGTGTAACAGCTTGCAATATCCAAATACAAGGGACCAGTGAAATACAGTCATTAAAATCCTCATTAAAAACATTAACTCCAGGGCAAAGGAATGAACAATTCAGTCTCTCTAACCTCCAGAAGAGTCCACTGGAGAAGAAACAGGATTTTGTTGCTGCTGTGCTCAGAAATAACCTGCAGTCAGGTGTAACAGTATCTCACTGGTACAAGCAAATACCTCTGCTCATCCGCAGTGGTTAAATTACCTCAGATTTACCCTTCGTCATTGCCCTAACAGGCAAGAAAGAAAATCAAACTTCAGAAGTCTAATGATCATCAATAACAATTTTCCTGTTTTACCCTCCCTCATACATTTTTATTTTTCAAGTGCAGTTTGAACATGCAGTTTACTGTGGAAGGAAAAATGTGGATTTGGCACGGTTATCTGATGGAAATTTATCATGTTTTGTATTATAAACCAACTCTGACACCACAAGGCCATATACAGTTTACTATTCTTGTTTATGCAGCCCTAAATAACTGTCAGATAAACTGAATTGCAATTCCAGCTTTCCCAAGATAAAATGTCTGGACAATAAAAATCAACAAAACCCTATAAGTGGAGAAGTGTTTATGGAGTAACCAAAGCACAGCATGAAAACATAAAGCCCTCCTCTAATCCTCCCTCCTACATGAAAACGTCTCAAAACCTAATTGTTTCACAGACCCCATGCAGAGGTCTCCAAACCCAGATCTTATCACAATCGATGTCCTGCAAACATTCAGACATACACAAAAACATGCAAACGACCATCTGCAAGCTTTCATCAATGTCTTGGTGCAAGAAAACCACTGATATTTTTATATTTTTGTACGAGAATATTACTTTCAAGCATGAGTTGATGGAAGAGAGGTAGGTTTTCATCTATATAAGGTCCATCTCATTTATGCCTGAGATCAACATCTTGCAAAATATATTTATCACATGGCTACTTTTCCCATCACTTTCCATGCTTAGAGTTTTCTAAATGGAAATAACTGTTTGCTCCCCCTCCCCTTTCCCTCTTCTCCTAAAATCCAGGAGTGCATCAGCACAGACTTGTTTTTAATCACAACATATACACAAAATAGTCTTCTACTAAGGATTCTGATATAAAATATTTAATCTAGTGACAATAAATAGCCAAACCAAATCAAATTTGTGACTTTAGAAAAAAACTGCTTCAGTTTAAGAGAAAAATTTTATTTGCCATTTTAAATAGCAATTGACCACTTATCTAGGAAGAAAAAGTGTAAAACAAAGGTGATATGCAGAAAGCACTAAATATTCCTCAGATTTTTCTAGTGTTGGATATTCCTAGGAATTTAAAAAACACATGGTACACATGGTGGAAAACAGTAAGGTAAACGATTCTCTGGCACATTAGTACTAAAATGTAGAAATTTAAAGCAACAAAATTTATTCTTTTCTCTTATTTTTAGTATCTAAACACTAACATACACACAAGAGATAATCAAAAAGCATCTTTATACACTCGCAGTTGTGCAGAGAAATAAGATGAACATGCCTATGGGGGTTTTTCTCCCCCAAAGAAACAGTGACATATATATTCTGGAAATATTTACTAAAAGACAAACACATACACATGTAAGTGAAAGACATCAGCACAAGAAAAACACCTTCTACATAAAATTCAATTAAAGCTCAGAGTCATAGTTCCCATCATTTCAGAAAAAGAGAACGCTACCATTTCCTGGGATTTTCAGTCCAGCTATCAAGCCCCTGCTGCCAACACAGCACTTACAGAAGCCTGGGTCTGTCTCTGTGCAGCTCCTCTCCCTTCCCTTCCCTTCCCCTCATCTGCTTTGTTGCTCTCCTGGCAAAACAGAGAGGACTCGCTGTCCTTTCAGGAGACAGAGAACGGGCAATGCATGACTTCTGTGGTCCTTACCTTCCCCCCACTCAGAGATTGCACATCCAGCTTCCCTGCACAAGTTACTTGGAGGGTATTTAAAAACAGATGCTCAGAAATCTGAGAACAAAAGCGCAAAGAGTTCAGATTTCCTCTCCTTGATCCGCCTGATGCTGTTGACACTAAGGTGAGCATATGATAAGGTGAAGGAGGTGGGATTGTTAGAGAGCATCAGAGGCAGGGGATTGGGAGATGGGGTTCCCTCTGCCTCGACGTGGTGCCCCTTCCTGGCTCCCCCCTTGGCTGGAGAGGAAATAAAATGGAGCCTAGGAGGGAGGGAGAGAGATAATCCTGCAGCTTCATCTGATTAGAGAAACTGGGCCTGTGCAGAGCTGGCAATGCGGCCAGGGAAGCACAGAGAGGCGAGGCAAACAGGGGCAGGAAGAGGAGGAGCAGAGGGGGAGGAATTAAATTGTAAGGGTTAAAGGAAAATTATAAAAGGTGTACAAAGTAACTGATTCCTGGGCCAAGGCATCCTGGTATGTGTTCAATATCAACCCTCATATAAAGGTGAAATCACCAGTAGGAAACACCCATTGCTTCTGGTAATGTGGAACAATCAGAAAGAAAACAAATCAAACCCCAAGCCCAGAATGCATTATTCCGGTAGGCACGGACTGGGAACAAGGATGTATCCATGAACTGCAAAGAGTGAGATTGTTTGTGCTGAGCAGGGAGAAATGGAAAAAGCAGTATGCTACAGATAATTATCTAATTTGTGCCAAACAGGACACGATTTAGAACGCATGTTCTATAGGAAGTCATTTTCCAGAACCTGTTTCCACTTACTTAAACACATCTTAGTTGAACCAAAGCGACTTCCAAGGAGTTCGTGTCAGCACAACGTTGGTGCTCACAGCTGAGGCTGCCCTTCTGCAAGGCTCCCACTTGAGCCATTCCTCTCTCCCACACCTGGCACAGGTATTTCTGGGCTCACAGAACTGTGGCCATCCCCACCCCTGCAGTGCTGCAGTCCTCAGGAGATCCCAACCTGCTGGAGGCTGTGGCCAGCCTGCCCTTCCTGCACACAAACGTGGAGGCAGCACTGTGTCCTCGCCCTCAGCCTGACACAGGGGCTCACCCTGGCATGGGCAGGGTCCTCAGGGTGCTGCTGTTGAGTATCCCCCACCCTATCCCTGCCCAACAGGAATATCCTGCCTTGAGGAGACAGGCACACACGTCCTCTGAGCTGCCAGGTATGACCTGTGGTGCATCAGGGAACATCAAGGACAGATGTGACCAGAGGAGTCTCATCCCCATCCACAGTGGCCCATTTTTGTATAGAATCTCCTCTTTTGCTCACCTTTATGAGGGGCTACACTCAGTCCTTTCCCAAAGATCACTCCAAATTTCCATATTGTGAGCTGCTTTTTTTCCTTTCTGGCCTATTCCCTTCATTTAAAACTTCACACAAGGGAGGGTGGTTGGATCTCTAGTGGGGCAAAGAGAAGGATGCCAAAACATCAGAAAAGAACCCTTTCAAGTCCTTTTTCTTTCTGTTCAGGAAGCAGTTAATAATTCTTGTAAACCACTTACAGAAGTTCCCAATTTTTTCCTAAGCCTTCACCAATACCCTCCCATCAGGCCCAGCTCAGCTGAGAGAGGGGGAACAACATCCCCCCCAAATGCTTTTAGGAATGTACAATTGCTCCCTGGATCTTCAGAATGGGCTGCAAAACCAGTAATTTCCTATGTGCTTCCAGGCTTTGTTCCTGAGATGCACACCCCCACAGACTCAGTGAGCAATCACACCCTCGGGCTGCAGGTCAGGAAGCATTTCGGGGTTAAGAGCCACACACAGGTCAGCAGCACATTTCTGTCTGCTTTATTTCACCTGCCATGTATTACAGCAGTGAAGCAGGGTAGGCACTTGCAGGCAGCTCTTCATGCTGACCTTGACATCTTTCCTGCCAGGCTGGAAACAGAAGTTCCTTGAACCTCTCCCTTCCAGCACATCCTTATCAGCATTCCTGCTGGCCCAGGATCATGCCCAGGCAACTCTTCCCATCCCATGGTATAGGACTGCAGTGGGGCTGCAGGGAGAGGGCAACTCTGTATCTTCCTTTTTTACTCCAGCAAAAGACTGGGATGACAAAGGGCTGAGACTGTGAGACACACCCCTGGCACCTGTAGCTACTCCAAGATTGTTCCAGTGCCAATGGCCAGCCATGGAACAACTCAGTATGATCCTTCCACTCTGATGTATCTTCCAAATGAGTGCCAGGTTGCCCAAATGACACCCTAAGTACATACAAAAGATAAAATGAGAGGACAATACTGCACTTAGCTTTTCCCCTAAACCCTTTTCAGGGCTTTCTTGCCCCAGATTTTCTATGTCCAGCAAGGTTGAATATTTTCATTGAAAACATCAAAATGTGCTTACTGGAAGATACTGGTGACCAACTTTCACATCAACAGGTCACAGATCTAGGCATCCATAATGATGCAATTGGCATACAGCCTTCTTATTCTACATTTGATGAGAAAAGGTGTGAAACTGCCTCAAATGCAGTTTTGGAGAATTTATTCTTGTATCTTTCTTTAAGAAAGTTGACAGTTAAAGGAAGCTGAGAAATCAGTAGCCTACAGATCCATTAGGCCAAATCCAGACAATGCTGATGAATTTCTTTGGAGAAGGACAGCATTATTTTTCAAGAGAATGATTTCAGAACAGTTCTGCCACTGTGGCTCAGCCTGACTAGCATACATGTTTTCCTGAGACCTTCACCCAGGGCTTAGACATGTGAGAATGTGTATAATTTCATGAAATTAAAGTCCAATGCCCAGCCATGGAAGAAAGCTTTCAAAATTACTGTTTGCTGATTTGGGTGCTTGAGGGTCATATGAAGGCAAGCCACCAGCCCCTTGACTTTGAGTCAGCTCGTGTGAGGAGAGGCATTCAGCTCTGCTTGCCTGCTGAAGAAGGCACCACCCAGGCAGAGATGTCACACCTGCAGGCCAGCTTTGGTCAGTCTCCATCCAGGCAACCAGAGCTGCCACATTCAAGAGAGGAAAAGTCCAGTCCTAACCCAAAAGCCCTTTATCTAACCTAAAATTCACTGGCACACTTTGGCCATCTACTCTTCTGCGAAAGAGGAAATGGAGTAAGAAAACCATCCTGATTGCTTGGTGCCTCCTAAAACTATGTACTGAAGTCCTTCTCTCACCCCTTCTCATTTATAACCTCTCAGTATTTTCTTGCACTGCCTGGTCTGCTGTAATTTAGAACAACTTTTTCCTGCCAGGTGGGTGACCTGGACATGCCCAGACTGTGCCTTCTGAATTCCTCCATCAGCCCTGAACCTACCCAGTTCTGCTGCTCTCTAGGGGGCAGGTCTGAGTGCCCACAAACACTGCTTGAAATTTGTTTACATCTCTGTCTGGAGGCTCTGCATGCAAACCCTGGAAGGCTGATATTTGTTGTCTATTGATTCAAAGCCACTTAAGCCAGTGAAACTGCACCTTCCACCAGGCAGATTTTATCTTAATGCATTTCTGGGATATGTTCTAATCTTCCACAATAAGATAGCCCTCCAGGAACAATATGCTGTCTTGTGGGTAACACTGCTCATTTGCCTGAATGTCATCTGCCACAGCCAATTTGGATCAGGTTTTGGATATCTCCATTGTAAAGTATTTTCGAGTGTTTCTGAAGAATAACAGCCCCTTGGCATACTCTGAGAGAGCCTTCAAGATAATAACTAGTGCACCATGGGCAAATTAAACTTTTCCTATGCCTAAAACCAGTCAGAAACTCTCCACTCCAGATACTACTTGTCCCTTGTTGAAATTGGCTTTCTGTATGCAGTGCCAGTTTTCAGTTTTTGCTTATACTGAGGCACCCAAAATAATTCCAGTCAGTCAGGTGTAGGAGCTAACATAGCAAGTGTTCACACACACACTCGAGGCAACCGAAATGCACCTGAGACTATTTAAAAACATGAAACTGACCATCACCTTCCATTTGACATAAACAGCAGGGTTATTTCTAGCAGAGTTCTATAAAGAAAGCAATTCTCTCGGGTAAGTGATATCACATTAACTTCAAACTTTCCAGTACATCCCAATTAATCACCACAAATATCATTCCATTAGGCTGTGTGCCACATGTCTGACATGTCTGTCAACCTAATTTGTCTATAAACATTCTATATAGAATTTTGGGTATAAACAAAAACATTCTATTGAGTGTTTCTATCCAACAAGCATCATGACAAGTTCTGCTTCATGTGCCTGGGAGAAAACAACTGCTGATTAGACATCCCAATTACAGCAGGCATGGCCTCTGAATAAACCCCTATTCTGCAATTTTATTTTTCTGTAGAAAGAAAGATGATTTGTATGGGTTTGTCTCATAAAGCCTCCATGAAATCTGCCAGGTCACCTACATTTATCTTCATTGGGAATAATGCCGTAACACTACTGACATGACTTTTTTCAAGGAGCAACATAGATGCAGTTCTCTTCTTTGCAGAATTAATCTTTTTGAAAGCTGTCAGAATTTTTAGACCTGTGAAAACTGGTGGTTTTGAGCTCTGTCATCTCCCTTCTTTTTCATCTTGGATATAAGAGCAACTTTCTCAACAAAGCAGACCAGTTCTTTTGCCTTTATTTTACCTTGGCAGTCAGGGAGGCAGCCCACTGATACAAAAAATCTCATATATTTCAAAGACTTAGCAAATCTCTACAAGGCACTATTTTTAGTTTGGTAATCAAACAAATAGAACAGTAGCTTATGGAGAATGAAAACAAGCTCCCTTTAAAAAGCATGTTTTGCAATAAGCCAAAGATAATATTGCACAAAACCTTACACCTCCTCTTAAATCAAGAGACTAACACGTGGACATTCTGCTCTACTTCTCCCAGATGTCACTTCCTTCCATGCACAACCACCAGAATACCTTCCCTACACTTCCTTAATATCCATTAGCAAAAAGCAATAAATAATTACACAAAAAAACCAACCCTTCAAGCCAGTTTTGGGGGTAGCTTTAAGCTGCCTTTCATGCAGTAAGGGCTTTGCCGTTTGATAACTTAATCACATGTTTAGCTTCGTCCTGAATTTGATTGCTAGTCTTCCATCTGTTCTGTACTCTCCACTGAAAAGGAGGCAAGCCAGGACCACATAAGCAGGCAGGGCTCCCAGGGCCTGCTTCCAGAAAAAAACCCAAAACACTACAGAACATCACACTTTGAGAAGTCACCACTAATTCTGTCTTTATGTGACCTGCCCACCAGGACACTCTTGCAAGTTTGGATCTGACTTTTTTTCCAAAACTACATTCATGTAGATACTAAACCTCCTTGGTTTACTTTTGTAGATGGTGCCATTAAAAAAAAATTACTTGGTCTTTGAACAACAAAGTATTGGAGTCTGTTCTAGGTGTTAACTGGTGCCCAGGGCTGAGGGCTGTGAACAAAGCCTCTGTAGAGAGTTTGCTTTACTTAAAGGGAGTTAAGCATCTAAATAAAGACTCGAAATTTGATACCTCAATTCCCACATGTAAAAGGATGAAATGGGATCAAGAAGGTGGGGAAAGCACAAAGGAAAACACTACACAAAAGGAAAGTACTGCAGCCTGGGAGCATAATTTGCCCTCATGGACTTCAAAAAAATGCAGATCTGTGGCTCTAAGAAAGGCTTTGTTTTCCCATATGACATGAAATATTCCCAAACAACTCAGACCACAGCCATCATAATGTCTCATGGCCTGTGGATCAGCTCCAGTCCACTCAAAATTCCTAATCCAGACTCCCTTTCCCTGGAAAACAGGCCTGGGTAACATATCCATCCTCATTTCTGCCCCATGCAGCAGGAGCTGTTTATACTGATCTCCCTGACTTCATCCAGGATATTCTGGGGAGAGAGTATGATGGAAGGAAGAGAGACAGGGGCTTTTAGGATAGTTGGGGGGAAATTTGAAGAGGATCTGGATCTAGTCCCTGTGGCTGCCTATAGTGGACCAGTCACATAAGAGGCCTGATGATCCTGGGTTAAATGAAACAGAATTCTTGTGCAAACAGAGTGACATCCCAAATTAGACAGGAGCTGAGAGCAACACCACTGTATATTAAATAAGGCTTGCAGCAGTGAGACCTAGATTTCAGAGGAGCCCCAAAGCAAGAGAACAATGTTATTTCAAATGTATCCAGTGTCAGAGGCAGTCCAGCAAGATGGACTGCAAGCCCCAGGCTAGCTCTGCCTGCAATAATCTGCAGGCTTGACTCTGTGACAGATTGAAATGCAGTAACAATGTTTATGCAACTAAATCTTGTTCTAATCTATTAGTTTATGTAACCTTTGCTCATGGACATACTGACTCATAGGTCTCAGGAATCTAAAGAAAATCTCCTTTAACTCTCTCCTATCCTTTAACCCCTGATTGCCCAATAAACAGGTTGTCAGAGACATTGTTCATTCTCTTTGAGGAAAAATTATGTTGGCAATGGGAAAGTATAAATTAAGTTTCTGAAAACCAGTGTACTTCTCCATGCATACAAATGAAGTTACATAATAAGCTCATGGGTGGTGTACAGGTGTCCCTCAGGTTAGCATTTCCAACCACAGCATGTAAGATTTGAGCCCTGGGCTGGGAAAGGCACAGCAATTGTTTCCTTAGCTCCTACAGAGAAAAAATACTGCTTTCTAGCATTTAGAATTTTTTTTTTTCTGAGTAAAGCAAGGCAACAATATCTGTGTCAGTGACACTTATTCTTCTTAGCTTGAAAGATTTACTATCACCCTTCTCATATTTATTCTATTCCCTAGAACATTCTCACATCTATTTTAAGTGAAGAGCTAACCACAGGAACAGTGTGCACCACTGTTTCTGCAGCAGTCACAACTCTAGTGATTACCACACAAAACATGCCCACATCAGCATATTTTATCCCTTCCTGGCTAGGCTCTAACACAGATTTTTGAAAGGATCCGAGTTAGATCAACCCTTTTTGGGATTTTTGGGTTGTGGGGGTTTTTTTGTTTGTTTGGGGTTTTTCTTGTTTTGTTTTGTTTTTGTGGGGTTTTTGTTGTTGTTTGTGGTTATTTGCTTTATTTTGCTTTTTGGGTTCTGTTGTTGTTTTGGCTAGGTTTTTTCGGGTTTTTTTTGGTTTTTTGTTGCCACTGGAATAGTTCACACAGCTGCTGCCATGTTGCTCTTGTGACACTTGTTAACTACCCTACACTTGATTTAATTTCTAACCCCTTGTATCAAGGATTCCTACACAGGCCAAACCTGATTGATATCACCTGAAATCAAAAGTATTTAGAGCCAAACCCCATGGTACTGGGCGCATTTAGGAGAGATCATCATGTATTTTTGATGCATACTGGACACTATCAGTACTAGATAAACATTCTGTAAATGGATCAGGCATTCCTTATTACTTGTTGCAAAAGCAGTGTAAGAATGGGCAGAGTGCCTCTGTCTACGAAGTTCCTTTGCACGTGGGATGGTGCCCAGTGGACTCTCGGTCATACTGAACCCTTTGCCCCGGCAGAGCCAGAAGTTGTGTCCCAGAGAGGTCGGTCACGTTCCAGCACCGCCCTGTGGAGCTCCTGGCCAGGGAAATCCAGCAGCGACAGCCCCAGGATGGCGCCCGCTGGCCACCTCCTGGCCACTTGGCAAACACAAAGGCATCATTTACAACGTAAGTGAAATAACGACTTAATTATATGAAAGGTTTACTCTTCTTTCCCTACACTCCGCATTTTAATTATTTTCTTCTTACATCTTTGACCCTCAAGATCTCCCTACAGTCTTTCCCAGGCTTTTGAGCAATCTTTATTTCTTTTTAAACACAAAAATATATGGGAAGACACCTATAAATCTGTTGCTGCTGTACAGAGAGTGGTTTTAGGTGCATGTGCCTGCAGAAACATCTTTAAGTTAGAGTACACAGATCTGCAGCTTTCAGTATCCAATTCCAGATGTAATTGCTTCCAGAAAGAAACATCACCTGGTGCTCCCAGTTAAAAGTTCGCATCCCATAAGGCTGTCCCAGTTAGGGCTGTTACACATGATGTAACTGCTATGCCACACGTATGATTTTGTGCTTCCCTGCAAATCTTAAAATGGATTAGTGTCTACGGATTCACCTGCCTGCTCAGCAATCCCTCCCCATTTGTCTAATTCACACTATGGCCTAAATTCATTGCCCCCTTACTCAGAGAGGGTGAGGCTTAGGAAAAGCTCTCTAAAATAAACACCAGTCTTGCCTTAGAGCAACTTCTGTTGTTCACTACAGCTGTGTGAACAGTTCATTTTTCATGTGTACACACGTAATCTTGCAAGGCCCTGCCAAAGTTACAGATTAGTTTTATCAAGGGCAGGAAGTGCACAAAACTGGAACAAAAAGCCAGATATTGCCCCCAAAAAGCTTTAAAACCACCCAAACCAGAGCTTCACAAGTGGTTTTCTCTTCAAAAGTGTCTACTTGTGCATATTATTTCTGAACTCGGATTTTATTAATAAAGTCATTTTTAAAGGAACATTTTGTACTCTTATTTTCTTAAAACATCAACAGCCAGCTACTAACTTTCTTAATGCAATTTACATTAGCAAAAAACCCTTGCAACCATAAGAACACATTCTAGTAAAAGCAAACCTGAAATTCGTATTATAAAACACAGGCACAAAAAGCCATTTGAAAGGAATAAAAGTTCACATTTTTCCATTTTGCTTCATAAATTAAAAAAAAGGTCACCTTTAAGAGAACTTTTTGCTCTGCTCTATTATTTGCACCAAAGCCCAGCTTTGGACAGGAGGTGGTGCTATAGCCTGTGTAAATTTTGTTATTAGGCAACACCAATAGTTAACGCTTACTAAAAGCAAAAGGTAAAAAAAGAGAAACATTCTGAATCCTGTAGAGGTGCTGGCATGCAGACTTTACCTACAGATGCTTTTGTATCAGTAGGTATTCTGTAACAGTGCTAGAAAGATTTGTAAGATGGCATTAAAGTGTTTGTGTCTGTCAGGGATTTCAAATACCTAGCAAAAGATGACTCAAAGCACAGGAAAAAAATCTGCCTTGCACAGCTCTGTGCATGCTGTGACACTTTTTATGTGGCTGAGGCTCTGCTGAGCAGTTCTGTGCCATGAAGAAACTGTTGGAACAGTGGAAGATTTTTGCAGGTCCAGAGAGTGCATTCTGTCTGCCTCTCCCTGAAGAATGTCAAGGTTAGCTGCAGGGTCAGTTTCACTGGGCTGAAATGCCAAAGCAGGAATACAAATCCCATGGCAAGGTTAATGCCATTTCCCTCTCCCTCCTTTTGCTGTCTTTCTCCTCATGCCCATCTAGAAGCACCAAACACGGCATCTTTTGAAGATTTTTTTCTTGTTGTCCATGTTGCCCTGTCCTATCCCCATAATATATATCCACCTGTAATTTTACAGGGAGAGCTATTCTGGATTGCAGTCTGCTTGATGGTGACTACCATCAACAGCCGAGCTGAGAGAAAACAACTGTGGAAGACTCTTCCCTTCTGGATGCACTTCCTCTCCCATTTTCATCTTTTCTTTGGAAAGGAAACTAACAAATGACTCCCAGAATGGATCCAAAGGGTATTTTGTAAGAGAGTAGGTCTTTCTTTCACATATTCTTTTCTTAAACTGTCAATTATCCATAGCCTGCTAAAGCCAAGAACTAGGTGTCAGACCAAGGCCAACAGTAGATTGTGGGAGAAATTCTTATCTCAGTTACACAAGTGTGGATCTGGAGGAACTCCAGTTATTAAACAATCTATAAAATAAGGATAACAATAAGTATTATTTCAAAAAGGTTTGTGATGGTTAACTACCAGTAATTAATGCTGGTATAGAAATCAGGAAATGATTGCCTGGAAATGAAAGGCACTATAGAAATTCTAAGTACTCATTATTTCTGCCATTTGCAATTATACTTTTCGATGTAATCTATTTGTTGTAGTCAGGGTGCCCATCAATGCTCCCTGCAGACCCTAATCTATTGTTCCTGTACAATTCACCAGTCTCAGTAACATTAGTTCACATTTAATTGGGAAAAAAAATTTACCTCTTTCTAGATGCTATTATAGATGAAGGTACCACCAACATGAAAGTCAAAATTCATAAACATAAGGGAGTGGGTGTGAAGGCAGAATAACTTGAACATACTTCACCTGATATGGAGGGACTTGAAGATCATTCTACAGCCATAAAATCGGGCTAAAAAGAAATGAAAACCCTTTTATTGAACAGGATCTGTTGAAATTTTAAGATTATTAATAAATTATAGTAGGAGTTAGACCTCAGTGTAAAATGATGTTATAATTACTTACCTTTCTAAAGACCTATTGGTGCTTGTGATCCTACAGCTTTATATTCTTTAAATACTTTTCTATCCTTTATCAAGGGATCTTCTTATAAATAGCTTTAAGTAATTACATGCAATCAAATTAATTGTAAATCAAAACTGGATAAAAGAGTTTATATGTCAAGCAAATATTCACAGATTTTTTCAAAGATGTCCGATTTAAAAATACATATGTTGAATTTTGCCCAATCTAGTAGGAATTACATGAATATATGACAAATTATTTGCTGTTACTTAGATAGGTGTCAAATGACCAATGCGACACCTGGTTTTGACAATGTGAAAACTGTTTTTAAGGTAACACACTTTGGAAAATCGTTTTGTGACAGAATTCTTAAGTGCCCTTTTAAAGCTCAAGGTTTGACTGTAAGATGTCCCTGCATAGGGACACTGAAAAATGTGTATGTTACAAAATATGCACCAGAAACGTGGAATATTTATAGTACAATACTTAAGTCCACAAAACATTAAACTCCCAGCTGTTCCAGGGATTTAAGCTAGGAAGGAGGCTAGCAACCAGAGAGAAAGGAGGGTATAGTTGTGTTTCATGTTCTGTATTTATTCTGATTTCCAGCTGTTGCAAGAACTCATCATAGAAAGACTGGAAACAGGAACTTCACAGTGGAGCAGAGAATCAAAATGAAATCTCCCTGCTCAACAGCTTTGCCATTAACTCCTTCCACAGGAGTTTGGGGAGGGCAAGATCTGCCCCTCCAGGTCACACTGTCCCAGCCACGGGCTCACTGAAACAGGAGCTGAATCAGCAGATGGGTGTCATTGGGCATTGCTTCCCAGATGCCCAACTTCCCACGCCTCCACACGGGCAGCACGGCTTGTATGGGAGGCAGAGCATCTGGCACGGGTCACTCTGCGGTGCTCTGGAAAGCAATCAGGTGTTTAAAGCAGCTGCAGCACTCCACACGCAGCCATAAAAGTGAGCTCAAGCAAGAATACTGCAAGAGAAAGCAGACAGTTGTTGTCCTGCCACACAACCCAAAATGTTTGGTTGCCTTAGACATGCTTATAGACATTATCCTGACCAGTGCAAAACTGCTGAGCAAAAAACCTCTACTTCAGTGTTTGCACTAATTCAATGAAGAAAAAAGAGTAGCAAAAGCCCTGACTGTGCAATATTTGTTTAATAATTAACTATCTTACAAGCATAAAACTGAAATACACGAAGCTTTTTCTTATTAGAGTAAAAATTATCTAAATACTTTATTTTTTTCCAGAGGACTCAAAATTAATAGAAAAAGCTTAACTGTGCTATATCTATAGCAGAACATTTTAAATGCAATGAAAATAATTCTAAGATTTCACAGAAACAGAGGATACCTCATTAGGATCCTACCGGTGTTAATTCCTTTGCATTTCTTTGGCTTTTAGATTAAGTAACACTATGCAATGACTGTGAAGAAAACATGTAATACAAGCAGCTATTAAATTTAAGGTATAGGTCCTGTCATACTGGCTATGAAAGCGGCATTAGTAGACAAGAAGTGATGGCAAATACTTTGTTTCTGAACTATGAATGAGTAATTTGGTTGGTTAAGATCTGGTTGGTTGTATTTATTACACAGTCAGAGATTAAAGATCATTACGTTCATAAATACAAATAGGAAAGGCTGTGATTGCAGTTATCCAAGAACATACGTGTTCCTTTGTGCTTACATATTTTGTAAAAGATATAAAAGAAATGTGTGTTACCTTCTTGCCCTCACGAATATTCAGAATTAAGCTACTAATAACAAAGAGTTTTTCTGAGCGTAACTGTAGTTTATGGAGTTGTCTCATACAGTCAGTGTGGCACAGGCACCTTTTTAGGGCTGAAGGAAGATTTATGCAGCACTATGGTCAGTGTCATTCCTGCCCGATCCCAGCCCTCCCTCCCCAGAAGATCGGCAATGTCCGGCCGGGCTCGGGGACTCCGGCACGGCGCGGAATCTTTCCCGAACGGGTCCCTTTGCTTTTCTTCCGCCAGGCGCCAGAGCTGCTTCTCTCTGAGATCCTGCCCGCAGGCTCTGCCTGTGCGACCCGCGGGGCGGCGGGGGCGGGCCGGGNGAAGGCTCCCTAAAGCATCAGCTCAAACCCGTCCAGCCTTCCTCCGGAGCCGGCCAGGGAAAAGGCAGCCTGGAGCTGCTGGTCTGGCAGGCACCGCCTGGCAGAGGAGAGCTCGGCTCTGGAGACAGGCACAGCAAATGCGGAGTCTTGCCTCCACTGCCCCTCGATTATTTAGTTTATACTGTACACGTGCTTAGGCTGTGTCTTTATATGGGGATTAAAACTCTTGGTGGAGAATGGGCTGATCATAACTCTGAAAGTTACTTACTGCAAAGTTTACGTAAAGCTTATTAAAAGCATATAATCAGACAGTGAGCAAAAAGGGATGCAATCCCAGAGGAGACACCTCCTCTATGTTAGGATAAACCTGGTACCTATTAGCAGGAGACAGTCCCCCTGCTCAGGTGGGGGGAGATGAAGTGAGTGGTCCAACAGGTCTCTTCCATATCCTGCTGCCATGATCCTGTACCACAGCAGAATACAATACATCAATTTCTCATGATCACAGGTAGTTATTTTAAAAGATACGTATTTTCTCCCTGCACACAATGGATGCAATTTATCACAGTGGTCTATTTTGTGATTAATGCTGCATTATGCCCTAAGCCACTGGTTCTGTTGCTGATCTAATCAGATAAGATGGTCTAAAAGTGAGACAAATTCTCCTTACTCTCATTAAATTACAGGTAACTACTGAAATGAGTAGAACTTTACCTTATATCCACAGCTGTGTAAAGTTAAATAAACCCCAGAATTTGAGTCAATTGCTATGGGTGTGCCATAAATACTTAACACCATTCCGTAGTGAACAAATTCAGTACATACAAACTCATTAACTAAGAGACTGGAAACTCATTCTCTTACTCCACTCACACCTCTCATCTTACTGTCTTTAATGGTAAATGGTGACAAACTGGCTGTAGGGGAACACAGGACTGCTGCTGAGAGCATCAAAGACTTGTGAATGAAGAGGACAAGTTAAACAAAGACCTGTATAGCTTGCTTGAAATGTTAACCTTTCAGATACTTATGTCAGGCAGTAAAACTACCAGCCATATAGTTATTTGTGTTGTTTATAGTGCACCTACATGAAGGAAACCATTAATTTCTATTACATTCATGGGCATTGACCTGAAGCATTTTTTCTGCATCTGGTATTCTGAGATGCAACAAAATGCGAGTCTGACTGAAGATAAATTTGAGCATACCCTGCAAAACTCAAAGGAACAAACACCCAAAATTCCCATGCTCATATGCATTTCCTCATACTGTGCATTCTTATCAAGGAAAACCAATTTACCCATATGGCACAATCAGGCTTGTCTCTGTATTAATATTAACCCACACCCAGTAGGTGCTTGTTTCCTGTTCCTCAGAATAAGGACTGTACTAACAGTCTGAAGGCTGGAACTGAGCAGTTCACCTGCCAGTGCAAGAACAGCAAAGTGCTGTTGCTGTGAGCAGGGTGGCTGCTCCGTGCTGGTGCTGGGAGACAGGAGTGATTAAGTGACTCAGGGAAGCACACAGCCAATTCCTGCTGAGGGCTAAGGCAACACACCTGGAGGGGAGCTGCAAAACCAGCTTGGCTCCAGTGACTTTACCAAATGCAGGAAAATGAGTCAGGATCAGATTAAGACCTTTGAGGTGCTATGGCCAGGTTAATTTTGTAGCACAAGGTAATTACTTAAGTGTTCTGTAGCTGAAGGACATTTCATGTCACTTATTGCAATAGGGCAATGCTGAAAAAGATCAGCAATACATGTATATGTAACTTGCCTCATGTACTCCTTATAGCTCTCATGAATAAACTAAAGTAAATGAAATTAGTGTTGAATTATTCAAAACTATCCCTAGCGTTAACTGATTATTTTGTGCTTGTATTGTCTTTATTTTACTTGTACCATTGTATAAAGATGACTAACTGTAAGGTAACCTACCAAGCACAGACAGATAAAAAGAAAAAGGAATAAAGCATAATCACAGTTATCTCTAGCTAAAAGCAGGTAAGAGGAAAAAATTCAGTATCAGTTGTGAGAAAACGCCAGGTCACTTCACTACTTCAGTTTCAGGGGAGACCTGAGAACTGTCAGCACCCAGTACTCACCTGCTCCTGAGCTGCCCCCCATGGCTGCAGAGTGGAAGATAAATCTGGAGGTTAGGTACAGAGCAAAATAATCTTTGCAGCCTGTCACTCCAGCATTCTCAGCAAACACGTCAAAGCAATGAACTGAGCCCATTACCAATTGTCTACCCTTGGTCTAACGAGAAACTCTCACAACAGTATTTCTCATATTAATATTAAAAACATTTATTAAGTTTTATTTGGGTTTTGGTTTGTTCACAGTAATTATACAAGATTTTGTTGTATGTTAAGTACTCATGATTCAGGAAACGGTGTTTAATGGATATTTACCTTTGACTTCACAGATCAGGAAACACATGCATCCTTAAAAAGAAAACAACCCATAGAAGAAAACAACTTTGTTCCTTGTGCCAGGGTCTAGATTCAATTCAACATAGATGAATAGTTGGAAGAACAAACCAAACCAAAATAATGGTACCTTTCATATTAGGTGCTCCTGGGTTCTCTTTTTCTTCCATTATGCAAGCTCTAGCACTTCTGCCATGCTAAGGTAAATGCTAATGCAAAACAAGAGCCTGAACAATTCTTTGGCATTTGGGTCTTTCCCATGTCTGTAGTCTCTTACACTGCAGTAATTGCCAGTGCTTCTGAACACTGTAATTTGCCACTGCCATTGTCATGTCTTCAGGTGCTGCACCATGCTATAACCAAACAAAAATGTGCATGTGAGCTGAATGCTCCATTTAAAAATAATTTTGGAATGTTGTTAGCTTTAATATTTCTGTCCACACTCAAAATATACTTAACTTTGATCTTCCTGTGATGTTTTATGTGCTTTTATGTTTGAACAGAACAAGCAGTTGCTGTGGCTGGAGGTATAATAGGAGGGATCCTTTTATTTGTTCTCCTTGGAATAACTACGTATCTGCTCTGGAAAAAAATTTTCCGCCTCTTTTCTTATGAAAAACTCATCAATCCTGTCAAAACAACAAATGCAAATGCCATTTTTCAGGATCAGGCAAATTCTGAAACTCAACTAAAAAGCACAAGGTACGTATTTTCATTTTTAAAGCATACACTATGTAATTTATTTCAACTTGTCAAATCTCAAATGAGCAGGTGATCCAAATATATGCATGTACAGAAATAAAGGTGATCCCTAAATTATATGAAAACATCAGTCACGTTCTGTTTCATTCCTTTAGGAAAAGGATAATCTAACTATGAAAGTGATGATTATTTCTGATTTACCTAAAAGAGAGAATATATTCAAGGGTAATTGGTGCATGGATAGCTTTATCTGCAACTTAGACAAACTCAGCCTATGTTCCAGAGTCATTTCTAGTCTAACAACAAAAACAATAGGACTTCAGGAAGGAGAAACTCTTAGATACTTAATCATTGCAAGGGTTTTGGGCTCTAAAACAAGCAGCTGCAGTTAATTCTTCCTTTCTTTTGAAAGATAAATTCTAAAGAGAAGAAAAGGGGGAAAGAGAAGAATCTGTCAGAAGAATTAAGACCTAATGTGCCTCACTGGATTTTTGTGCATTAAGCAATTAATTTTATATGCTTTTATTTTTACCTTTGCATGTCTGTAGAACTTTTACATTGTGACATAAGAACAGTAAACTTACTACTCTTACCAAGTTTGGTTTCCACGTCTAAACCAGAAGAGTCAATAGATGCTGTTGTCTTGAGCAGATCCAGAAGTGTTCCATTTATCATTCCGCCAACACTGCGTGGGCGAGACTGGGTTCACCTGACAAATGAAGAACAGGTTCAGGAAGACAGGGACCCCTACATGACCCCTCAGTCTGGGCCACGGTCATCATTTCATTCTTTGGGTATGGCATTGCAAAAATGGGACTATTTCTAAGGGTAGGGTGACGTTATTATTATGAAACATATACCCTAGGGGCACACCAGAGATAGCATTACACAGCACAAGTCCTAAATGCTCTATGCATTTATATATTTTATAGATAAGACCTGGGCAAGAATGTAGTCATTTTGATCCCAGTGCTGTGGTACCTTACGCATCTGGCAGACAAAGCAATCCCTCCTCCCATATTTTGTAAAGGCCAGGAAGTATCTATTGTCCCCAGAAACAGCAGAGCCACCAGTTACAGACTGCAACAACAAATACCTAGAACTAACGAGGTACAATCACAGGAATAAGAGAACAAAAAGTGGTGCAGCCTACAATTACTCCCCCAAATTGGAGGGAAAAGGAAATAAAATATTAAATTCTGACAAAAAACAGATAGTTAATGAAGAGGGTAATCTGATTTACCCAAATACAGGAGTGGTTATAAAAATGCCTGCAATGGCTCTTGCGGCTAATCTGAGGGTGCTTGTTTTGTCTTTTCTTGAAGCTGGAGCTTATGTTGTAGGGACCATTAACCCAGACCTGTACAAGTTTCCTGAAGACAAAAGTGAAACAGATTTTCCTGATGGCAACATTGGCCGCCTGTGGTTCTCCATAGAATATGAGCAAGAGTCAGAAAGGCTCCTGGTCTCCTTGATCAAAGTCAGAAAGCTGCAGCCTCTTGCTGATTCCTGTAGTCCATTTGTGAAAATCTACCTGCTGCCTGATGAAAGAAGCTACCTGCAGTCCAAAACAAAACGTAAAACTCTTAACCCGCAGTTTGATGAAAACTTTGTTTTCCAGGTACTTTTTCTTTTGATGAGTCAGATTTTTGTTTGGAAACATTAACCTGACAAACTACAGTGCATGTCTGTACATTCACAATGCTTCTACCACGACAGAAGTTGTTTCCACTAGATACAGGGTTTTTTACTGGGGCTTCAGGAGATCCTAGGCTACAGAAGCATATGGCTCCAGACTGATCTTACTTCTAGTCTGTACAAAAGTTAAGGTTTCCAGAACTTGCCCTGGGAATAATGCAAACTCCAGTTTGAACTACAGCTGAGCAGTTCAGGCCAGCAGTTTGAGAAGGCCAGAAAGAGCCAATACTGAGATAATGCTTTCACAGCTTTTAGTTTCTTTGCTGTGGAAGTAGGCTAGGCAGGAGAACCTGGGAGGGATGTCTGAGCTGCTATTTGTACAGTATGGTACAGCTTGGCTTCCCATGCTAAGACGTTTTCAGCACATGTCACAAGCCACCAGCTTTAAAACCAAAATAAGCTTGTGTTTCAGATAACTGAAAAAATGTTTATAGAGTCTAAACATTTGTGTCTGAAAGTGAATGCATCACACAGCACTAGATCCACAGGAGCTAAAAAACCACTAACTTCATAGCTTTCAAATGAACTTGTATTTTGGCTTGGATCTTGACTTCTGCATAGCTAAAACTTTAGGCAAATTTTAAAAGCAGACCTCAAATAATTAAAGGAAATCTCCACCTATACTTAACACACTTTGAAAAATATTTCTTTTGAAGTCATGCTAGAGTAGAAAAGTGTCAGATGTTTTATAATTATTAATATTCTTCCTTTTCCTGTACAGGTTTCCAGTAAAATGTTGCTCCAAAGGACATTAAAGTTTTTGGTTTATCATGTTGATAAACAGAAGAAGCATCATCTCCTAGGCCAAGTTATCTTCCCACTAAAAAATGAAGCATTAACTGAGGACAACAAACTAGTCATATGGAGAGATCTGGAGAAAGAAAACTTGGAGGTATGTGATACCAGGCTGCTTGGCACTGTGGAACTTCAGTCATCTTACAAGTATTGAAAGGATATAGGAGAAGTAGAACTATGTTCTACCAAGTACCTCAAGTGCAAAAGTACTGCATAAACATTTGGAAGCAGAATTCCCATCTTACCAACCTGCAGATCCATAGCTGTTGCAAAGGAATTACCAAGATGCTTAGAAAAAGTCAAATGAATTAGGCGGTTGTTGCATAAGAACTTTTGCTATTTGCTTCTCCTTTGAATTAGTAAGAGCAGAAAAGAGCAGAAGAGGCAAGGAAATAGATATGCCCTGGAAAAGAGCAATTCCGAGGGTTAGGAAGGCTGATTAATTGGTTCCATCAAATGTTACAACAGCAAAAATAAAGCCATTACAACTTGCTCACACGCCTTAGTGTGACAGAAACCATTAGCAAGAAAAAGGATTTTTCTCCCCATTTAATCACACAATGAGAGTTTTTCAGACATATTTGACAAGTGTTGTTCTGCTTCCAAAGCCTCCTTCAGAGCATGGTGATATCCAGTTCTCCCTGAGCTACAATGACTACTTGGGCCGTCTCACTGTGGTGGTTCTGAGGGCAAGGGGATTAAAGCTCCAGGAGGAGAGCCCTGCTGTTGGTAAGTTGGATTTCTTCCCTGCTATCAGCTCCAAAATTCCTGTTTTAATTTGCTCCTTCCTCATCTGTCCACCCAGGCTTGTGCTGTGGGACTCTGAACAGGAACAAATAAACATCCTGGTGATTTGAGTGGAAACAAGCCATATTTTACCCTAAGGCAATTAGATTTTGATAGCTTGGTTTTGCTATATTTGGGGTTTGTTTCATAATAAATGGTTTGTCCTGTGGCAATTAGTGATAACTTTTTTCTCCTGTTTTAGTACAGTGAGCAACATCATTTTGCTGCTCTCCAGCTCAGAGAAGGCAGCATTTCAGCATTTAACCAATTGACATAAACAGTTGCCTCACGTCAAATTCCCAGAGGTAACAGCTGCAGGACAACTGCTTATGCTGAACAGCTGTCCTGTGAGGAACTGAGTTGGGGGAAAAAATCCCAGTTTAGTACAGCCTGGCTATTGTTCAAAAGACCATGGCATGGAGTCACAATTTTCTCTCTTAGTGCAGAGTGCTTTTTCTGGTACATCATACTCATGTGTCCCTGGTCTCAGAGATTACCTCAAAATGCTGTTTAAAATCCAACACTCAAAGCAAAAACAGATGAAGAACCAAACTTGTATTTTAGTCTGTAGTGACTTCTTGCAGGGCTTTGAAGCTAAACAATATAAATGCAAAACACACCTACCATTTAAAAAGAAAAGAGGTTTAGTCCTCTATATACACACATCAACTATGAACAAATTAAGTCTTCAAAAAAGTCTCCATCAGATGAAGGGAAGGCACAGAAACATAAGATCAAGGATGAAGGGTAAGAATATGGCTGCTTATTTTAACAGCACTTAAATTGGAAAGTGCATTGCAAAACTGCACCCTCAGTACTTTGTGTACTCCGTTTATGTCATGGTATCATGTGTGTTCCATGAATCTTTCACAATCTGATGTTATACTAGATATTGACTCCCAAAAGGAAGAAATTCCTTAAACCATCTCCCAACTGCTTCTTGAAGATGTCTTTTAGTCTTGAATTTCTTTTTCTCTAAGGTGTGTATGTCAAAGTCTCACTAATGAACCATAATAAATTCATCAAAAGTAAAAAGACAGCAGCTCTTCTGGGAACTCCCAATCCTGTGTACAATGAAACCTTCAGTTTCAAGGCAGATCAGACAGAGCTGGATACAGCAAGCCTGAGTCTATCTGTGCTCCAGAGTAACAAAGGAGAAAGTAAGTTACATAAATTATTACAGTCATAGAAATTATTACAGTCAAGGTGTCAAATCTCTTACATGTTTGAGACATGTTTAAATCTAAGAGGAAGTAAATCCTTTTCGGCAATAATCATAAAACAGGTAAGAGTTTTGGGGTATTTCAAAGGGTCTTTAAAAGCAGAACAACTTATTTGTAGTTAAGCATATGTCTCTCTTTCAGAGGCTAAATTTCATGGAAGACATGAATAAAATCACTGTAGACTAGTCAATGCCAGTACAAGGTGCTGTGCCGTTGTTTCATTCCAATATCCTATTAAAACAAGCTTATGTGAACACTTTTGTGTATAACACACAAGCTCCAATATTCTGTGGCCACTCACCCTTTCTATGCAAATTTGAAAGACAAATAGGAATTTCAATTTTCTCAGCAGTGAGAAAGAAGAGAGATTAGCAAACATCCCCATTCCCTGTCAGAAAACCTGATGCTTGAGGCCACCTCTTACTAATTGTTAGAGAATTTATTAAGGAGTTCTGCTTACAGAAGCAAATCAGAATTCAGTATTTCCACTGCTCACAAGAAAAACATCTTCCCTGCAGTGCAAATATAATCTCAATAATTTTCCCCATTCATAGGTGAAAAGTCCAGGCATAAATAAACAATCTGCTCCTTGGCAGTGGCAACACACATATTACAGCTTCCAGCTGTCTCAGTAACCGCATTTATTTTTTGTGAAGCCAGAGCATCATATGAATTCTGAGGTTGCTGATGCTCAAAATTAGGGCACAGTAAACCTGAGGCAAAGGGGCAGGGCAGATACAGATACCTGTGACTTAAAGATGCTTTAGTTTAACTGCAGGAAAAAGGACAGGCCTGCATTGACTAAACACTCACTTACTGCCATACCTTTTAATGCTGAACCTCAGCAGGTAGAAGCTGCAGAACCTGAAGTCCAGAGTTATTTCTTTGAGGAATATTTTGGTTTAAAAATACCTTTCAGAATAGGCATCACTTGGAGAAATACAGGTTGATATTTTAATTTAGGCAAGGATTTCAGAGAAGCACCACAGGTGTTTATCACTAACTGCTTTCTTTTTTTCCCAGAAACGCTTCTGCTGGGACGAGTGGTAGTTGGGCCTTTCATGTACACACGTGGCAAAGAACTGGAGCACTGGAATGAGATGATCAGCAAGCCCAAGGAGCTGGTGAAACGATGGCATGCTCTCTGCCACAGCACGTGAGCAGCACTCAGAAAAAACCAACCTTAACATGGAAAAGCTCTTACTATCTTTCTCATATAAAAGGTACAAAAATCTTTGCTAAGATTTTGTACCTGAAGTAGAAAAGAATAAAATAATTTATTTCTTTGACCAAACACAGATATAGACTTGGTCCCTGGTAGGCTGGGAGTCTCTCTTTCCTCTCTTCAAAATAAATGTTAAATTTCATTAACATGCAGCTGAGCAAACAAAACAGTCAAACACGACTTCTCAATATTAATTATTTTGACTAGTAGATTCCACTTCTGGGTCATGAGTTCTGGGCACAAATGATCACACATCACAGACAGAGCCCAAAATGACCCAAGCATTTCAAGTGATGACACCAGGCCTATCTGCCCACTGCTCTAGATCACCACAGTGTCTTCACCAAAGAAGCCAAGGAACATGCCAAAACAGACAAAGCCCAAAAGATACTGACTAATACATGTGGAACTTCTTTAAAATAGCAGCATTAGATTTAAAACCTCTTTTGAACAGAAAGGGTGAAGGCACTGCTTATTGGCCACACACCTAGAAGCAGCTTTTCACATCCCTCAGTACGGTGTATTTCCTGCACTCACTCAGTTCAATGTTTTCAGCTGACCCCAAGTACAGCACTTTGTCTTAACACTAAGGGACAAGCAGAGAAGTCAGAGAGTCAAGTGACTGGAGACTATTCCAGTACTGGAGTACTGCAATACTCTGAGACAGTAAGATGAGGACCTGTCCTGTCCTTTTATATTTCTCTCTGAACACATCTCTGCCAGAGACAGAGCATTGATTACAAGAGCCTTGGGTTTAACCTAGTATGACCATTCTTACTCTGAAAAGCCAATTAGCTTAAGCTCCCTGGGCATGTGTCTGTTTTAGTAGTAGAGTCTTCTTCATTAAGTAAATTACTGCTCTGTAAAGTAATTCGGAGCAATTATTCCTAAACAAAATAAAACAGGACATTTTTCTCTTCTTGATTGTTCACTGGGGACCTGAGATCTCTACCCTTTTCACTGTACAATCATAAACCAGACACACAGACTACAGCAGTGAAACATTTTGCAAAATCGTGTTCCATAACCTCTAGAGCTGAAATCAAGCCAACTTCCTTTCAAACAGGATATGACACTAATTAATTCAAAATATTAAAAAAATTAAGCTTCTCTGGGGAGATGAAACCACTTTCCATTTTGATAATACTGTTATTACCTAAAGGAAATATTATGAATGAGAAGATACCACAGAGGAACTGTAAGATAACAGATCTCCCTGATCCACCACATGTTACATGGTACCTTCAGTCTGTCTTGCTAATTACACCACTGGATACAAAATGAGCCTAAATTCATTACATTAAACTGAATTTGACAAAGTGCTCAACCCTCATTATATCTTTGCTAAAGGAGCAATACCAGCAACTCAACCCCAAAGAGCTGTATTCAAATTTCAGCCCCATGAAACTACTGCAAATCAATCCGATAAGCAAAGTTACCATGTTTGTTCTGGGAAGAAAAACGACAGTTATCATACAGTTTACATATTACTAGAATAAAATGATTTTACCAAATAAATTTTGTCTTTTATTATTTCAATCACACCAATAAAGATCTTAAAAGTAAGCTGTTAGTAGTGCTTCAGACAGCTGGTTTATGAGCTTGTGCAGAAGATGCATGCAATGCCCAGTGTCTGTTAATGAACACCTCTGAAGTGGGAAGTCACCTGTCCGACTTGATGTACAGTATGGTCCTCTTTTCTTCTTACACATTAAAGTAACAACACTTCCAGCTTGTGTGTTCAGTAATTTCAGCTAAATTGTGAAGAAACACATTCTAATGCACCTACCAATGTACTTGTACTCATGGTGATCCAAGTGGAGCAAATGAGAAAGGCCCTTTCTGACTCTTCCTGAAAAAGAGCTATTTGAAAGTGAGAAGCATCATAAAATAAGGAGTTCTAATACAGCATTTCTAACTGTCAGATAATGAGCAAAGTTTTTTACCTATTGCCTTTTATATAACACCCACCTGATCTTGTGCTTGAGACTTATCTTGAGCTGAAGGAGGTGGAATGATTACAGGACAGTTCTGTTTTACAAGAGAAAAGAGCAGCAGCAATTGCTGAGGGTAAACAGCAAAAATCCTGCTGTTAAAAGAAGGAAAGCAACCACAACAGCAAAACAAAAACACCAAGCCACAAATAGCATATGGGATAAGACAAACAAAAATTGTATAACTAAAATATTACTGAATTCTGTCTGTCTTCCTCTAATATGCCAGGTCTAAGGAAAATTCAGTCTGTCAATAGTAGTGAACTTTACTGTGGAGAAAAAGGAAAACAGATACGGAAGAAATTTTGGAGTTTATTAACATAATTATTAACATAAAAATACATGTATAAAAATATACTTTGTGAAAATCCATCAGTAGTATTCCAGTAGTATATACTATTAGTAGATATTCCATACCAGTCCTTTTGATGGTTTTGCTTTTTTCATAAGTTAAACCCAAAATTGTTTATTATAATTTTTTAAGAGATTTGCTTCTTTCATTTGCAAAATGAGCAAAGTAATTTTGCTTCTGCTTCCCATCTGTATGTCCTTATGGTCTTTTTACTCAGTGCAGAGGTGAAAGATCAGCATGAAAATTTAGCAGATGGAAATCCTTTTGCAAAGGATAGCTGTTCTCATCTAGCACAAAGTGGCTTCTGATTTCCAACAAATAGGATGCTTCTGTATCTGCCAGCAGCGAATGACACAGATCTGCTACTATTGTGCCGTAGGTTATATTTGAAGAGGGCACTGCAAAACACAAAACAATTCAATCTACACTTGATTTTCACAATAGCACCTAACATTCAAGTTCCACCTCTATGAATCTCCACGGAATTACTGGAAATGAAGTTCAACATTTGAATAGAAAATTAGCTTTTATTTTTAATTACTTTTTAAAAACAATGAGCTGAGCCTGTTTCTCATTAAACTGCTAACACCTGTGAATCATATAAAACACCTCTGAAGTCAAACAGGATGTATCAAGTGAAGCTTGTCTGAAACAGCTCAATGTTTTATATCATGAAAACATGCCACTTCTAAGAGCTACTTCTAAAAGCTCCTAAGAGATTCTACTTTGCACATAGGGAATCAATTTAGTTATTGAATATTCACGTATATAACTACAACTATTTAGTTATATAATAGGTATTCATACCATCTCACCTCCTGTTGTTGCAACCTCTCCCCTGAAATTCTGAATTTGTCAGACAGCCACTGAAATATTCTTTGATGTTGGTTGTTTAGGGCTTTTTAAACTGTCAATGATTAAAAATTTTGCTTCCATTGTGAACTTTTCTGCCTGTTTCTATCACAAGTAATTAATGAGTCAGTACCTACTAATCTCTTCAGCCAGTCTGCAGGAATATTGAGGAAGATTTTTTCCACCAACTCAGACACCACATGAACATAAATTTCATATCCTTCATCTTCTACTGTCATCAAAGCAGGTCTAGATCAGAAAACAAGGTTTCATGAAAGTTAGCTGCTATGCTTTTTTATTGAAGCAAAATTTTACAAAGCACTACAGTTTAATCTCACTCTGCAACATAATACCAAAAAACAGAAAAAATGAGAAAATCTCTATGTACTCATCTGTCAAATCTGTAGCACTGGATTCAGTTTGAGGAATATATAAGGAAATGGCCTTAAACTGAGACAGAGAGACTCAGATTAGACATTAGAAGGAATTTTTTCACTATTAGGATGGTTAGAATTGCCCATGGAGGTGGTGGAAATGCAAAGTAGGGAGATAAACTTAGGTGTATCACTTGGAATGATACCATCTGTATGAATATCACTCAATATTATCTGTCTTAATACATCACTTTATAGCCACATAATATCAAGGTATATCTCTTGCATTGTAACAAATACCAAATGTTTTCACAAACCACTGAACAAAAAAAATCCCTCTTTGGAAATACTCCCAAGGTGATGCATTCTTACTAAACTGATCAGAAGAAAATTTCAGGGCAATAATGTCAGGCTTTTCTCTGAAAAAAATGGACATGTAAATTCTAATGCTGAGAATACAAACATTGAAAATCCTTATCATTTTTCTACTCCCTTTTATGCAGGAGCAAATTGAGGTCCTTCATGCCCACTGAGATTTTACAGTCTTATGAAAGACTGGCAGAACCTTTTCAGTTAAGGAAAAAACCTGTTTGCACTTAATCCTCCCTCACAGGAAAACAAATAGCACATAAAGATGCAAGACTATTTTGCTTAGAGGAAAAATACTAAGTCACTACCTGGTTAGATAAATAGGATATTTAAGTCATAGTTCATTAAGTAATAGTATTTAAGTCAATGATTCATAAAGCTCATTATGAAAGGGTTTAGAAAGAATTTGAGAAAAAAATTAGATAGAAAATTTACATATTCTAGAATTCTATTACGTCCATGGCTGTCTCAACAAACATTCTCTAGCTACATGTCTTTCAAGTCACTATGATAATTACATTTCAAAAGCCCAAGATAAATGTGAGAATTGAACAATTAGTTTATAAAGATGTACCTACATCAACTGGATCCACTTAGAGAAAATAAACTAAGTCTTAATATATGTGTCTCACAGTGCCATCTGGTGATAACTCACTATCTCTGCTCTCCGAGAATGTTTATAGAAAACATTTGTCAATATTATTTCTGCACAGCTGAAACTGACTAATCAGTTTAAAAACATGGTTCTGCATTCACGTGATTTAAGATTTAGGCTGGAACAAGATTCTTGAGGAGTCTTCCTTTGGTCCTCACGCTTTACACCATCTTAGCTTTATCTGACACAGTACTGGGTAAACATCATTCCTGCATGATATAGTATTCAAAGAAATTAAAAAGTTAGATTTAAGCTAAGAATATCATGTATAAATAATGACAATATAATACAGCAATTCAAGAACAACAACTTGAAAATTCATTAGAGAGATGGGGATTGCTAAACACACCTTAAATAAAGAATTTTAGATATGGGTGAAATTAAAATTGAGAAAGTTTACCTCCCTAATAATACACATTTCTTTAGCTCTATTTTGTTTACCTGTAGAATGTTTTTACTTTGCTGTATGGCAAACATCTAATACATTGCTTGTAGATCATGTTCTCATCTGCCTGTAGCTCCAAACCACATTTGGCACAACCTGCATATGTAATCATAGGCAGAGAAGCCAAAACACATTCCAGTGAAGTGTCAGCAGAGAAGATAAGTTGCTTGTACTGACCAGTGGAAACTGTAAACTTCAATTCCAAGATATGGGCTTTCACTTGAATCACTCCTACAAAAAATTAAAATCTGAATTAATTTTTATTTAGAACTGAAAGCAAAGTCAATGCCCCTTTGTTAACACATGCTCAAAACTGTAGAGATATTTTATTCAGTGAAAAATCCTGGTGGTTAAATATTATTTTAAAACGTATAAAAGTACTACATTTTCAGGTACTATATCAGTAGATGCCACTGTAGAAGGCGTCTGAATAAGAGATCAAAATCGTGTGTAGAATTTCCAAGTGATTTTCTTCCCACTGTTTCAAAGACACTGAAAAGCACAGCTTTAACAACTTAGCTTTTCACTATTTATATATAAACTAGAATTAAATACTGCAAGAACAATTTTAATCACTTCCTAGAATTTAACACAAACCATAGCAATCTTCTATGTTTATCTGGGAGAGTATAACTGTGTAAAATGTCTTCTTTGTCCTTTTGTAAGAAGTTTTCAATAGCAGTAGCTATTTTACTCTTGCTTTAGAGATTTCCAGCTTTTGAGAAACACTGATAAACTTTCAGTAATTAGCCACATCATTATTAGACTGGTTGGTGTGGACAACAAAAGTCAGCATTTCCCTCTGTGTTTGCATGGCACCACACATCACACCTATCTCTCCCTTGGGCTCATGGAATGAAGGCTGCATAAAGTTTGGCCAAGTACATAGCAGCAGCCTCCAGAATAAATTCAGAAACAGACCTGGGCTACCTTAAAAAAAACTCAAACCATCTTACTTCATCATCAGAGCATCTATTTTGCCTACTTATGCATGGCACAACAGAAATTACACAGCTATGGATAACATTTACCTGAGCATTTCTCTTCCAGGTGTGCTGAGAGCCTCGTCAACTCCATGGGGGATGTTTGACTTTTCTGAAACTTTTCTTTAAATTCAACTGCCCTTTTGTCATCATCAAACAAGCACTCATAGGATGACCATGGAGTTGTGTGCAGTTCCAAGTCACCTGAGACAGAACTACATCGGACCAAAAGGTATTTGAAGTCCCATATGTGGTCTACAGAACAAAAAAGCAAACAGAAGAATTTACTTTCTATACCATGGTTAATTTATAGGAAGCCAAGGTCACTTACAAGATTGAGAAACAAATCAGAAGACATTCTCATATGGTCAGCTCTGGCAACTTCATTTTAAATGTGATGACACGTAAGGTTTTTCCTTTCCCTATAAACTTTGCATGAGTTGTCCTGTAACAGAAATTTCATTTCACCTCTACCAAATTCAGCTGTCAAGACAATTCAGCCTTTTGAAAAAGAAACCAGCTCTGAAATTTGTTGTCAGCTCTAATCCTGGCAATGTCTCAGAGAAAAAAAATTCCATGTTATTAATCAACTTCTATTTTTTAATATGTTCCTGTTTTTTAAACTTCTATCTCCACAATTATCAATTTAACATAAACCAAGTTTAACTTATCTTAAAAGAACAAGATTAGCAATAAATAAAAATTTGGTTGTAGTCACTGCTGAAACACAGTCTATGTAATTCTTGCAAGAGATGCTTTTACTTAGTTACGGCTGGACTTGATCTCAAGACTATCAGGATATAAAACCTGACACGAGTAAGGTGGAAAGCAGAAAGTGAAAAAGAGAGTAGTAAAAACCCAGCAATTCATGCTAAACCAGACAATGACAAGGAAGACCCAGCAAAACTGCTAACACAGTTAACAGTCACAGATTTTTATAGCTGCATAACTAGGCACTATGCAAATAAGTGCATCTGGTATATAGATTCAAGTTTTTAAATATTTATGTCTTCTCAGTCTTCTAACATGCATTCAAATTCTGCTGCTGATGGCACTACTTCTAAACAGAGGAGACATGTTAGAATTAGCATAAAATATGTTAACCCTCCAAGGGGAGTATTTAAATGTTGAATGGATAAATGTTACCAGTTGAATGCTTAAAAGGTACTAACAGCTTCACAAAAATCCTTTTACACTTACCAATAGGGACAAGGACCTTACCTTTTTTCCTCTGAAGCTGGGGGCACCAGGCAGCCCCTGCTCCCCACAGAACCATCCTATAGTGTTGATCTCTGTTCTGTTCTACTGTTAGAATAATTTTTCTTTGGTTGCCACCTCTGTAGCTGTACACAGATTCTGAAAAGAATTGAAATTACATTACTTCTACAGTAAAAAGAATATAAGCACACAAACCCCATGTGCCTCAGTATTAGGGTGAAATCATGATGTTATCACATCTTATGCTACAATTAAAAGCAAAGAAGAATACATCTACAATTTCTTCTGGACAGAAAATAATCTGATGTCTTCTGTAACAGGAATCTAGTTTGAGGGAGTGCAAAAAGTACATTAATTTTCTTTTATCCATCTAAGTACTCAGTAATTGGACAACTCCCTTTGAAGAAGGAGGTATCTGAGCATCTTTCAGCTCCCATTCATCCTGACTTATATTGAGTAGAAAGAAATTGTACTCAATCTCTCAGCAACTGTTGTCAGTGGAAGTTCCCATAATTTCTGTAGAATACAGTGGAAGAAACATTTCTCTAGGAGTTTTCACACAAAAGAAAACCATAGTCATGTAAAAGGCACACAAAAACTATTAGTAGCAGTACATACAAATTGCAACAATTAACATCTCTACACCACTATTATCCAGGACACTGCATGTTTGTTTCAGTTCTACACTAAAACTACAGCATTTTTCATGAATAATTTTTGAACAAGAACCCCTTGATGAAATATCTAACTAACATCTAGCTCCAAGATTTACTACAGCAAATTCTGCATTTAAAACTAATAAATATGATATTGATGACGTGGGTAGAAATTTGTATCTTACTAATTCAAGATGATAGTACAATGTGATCAAATTTTTGTGCGAAGTTTTAAGTCAAGCAGTGAGAAACATTTTGCCTCGCAAGATTACTATTTAAGTTCCACCTATTGCAGAAGTTGAAGTTCAGTGCATGAACTTACCTGTTAGCACAGAAATATTGATAATTTTCAGGATTGAGTGCACCAAAGTATTTGGCTGGAGCTGATCTAGCTGCACATACTGAACATCATCCAGTCTCTGAACTTGTCTTTGTGGAATGTCTCTGAAGTGTGGAAATTCTGATGATATGTATGCCAGTAAGCCATGGAGAACATCACCATCCACTAGAGGATAAACTTACATGGAAAAAAGGCAAAGTTCCATACTGTTTTCTATGCTTGGAAGTATAAAACTTTTGACTTGGAACATTTTTACACTGACAAAATCAAAACAGCTAAGAATAATTTTAAGGTAAGAAATTCCTGAGATCTGAACTTGATCTGAAATTAAACTAACACTTGATCTGAAATTAAACTGTACTTCGGGGTAGTATCAAGAAGAGGCAGATGAAGTTAAGCTAAGTGCAATACTTTAAAATACACCTAAAAAATCTTGTATCATAGCTTGGTAAGAAGAAAGCTGCTCTTTATCATTGACCTCAGAATGTGCCTAAAGAGCTGGCATCACAATAGTGGACATCACAATGACAGTAAGAACAATGGTGACACTTCCACAGTATTTTCCCCTCAGTCTCCAATGCTCCATGGCATGCAATTAATCATTTACCCTGAATGGATCTACTTACTCCCTTTTGCAAATTTAATCCTCATGAAATCTCACACATTACACTGGGGTCCTGGGATAACTGCTCTTTCCTAAACTAAACTTTTTTTTTTTAGAGTTCAGAGTGGTAGACACCAAACTTTACCATGATCTCCACATGCCTATCTAAAGTCATATCCACATCTTGTGCTCATACCTTTTGTACCTTGCACACATTTCCATTTTATCCCATGTGTGAGGCATTGCCAACAAAATGGAGTACTTGAAATAGCTCTTTTACTGTGATTTTCATGGCAACTTATGCACTACAATCTTACATTCTTCAGGATTGAGAGCTGAGCAGTTCCCCAGATTCAGTAACTGACTGGTAAATGTAGACTGAAGCATGACCTCTCCACACCAAGGATTCTCATACATTATCATATCTGCAAGAAAAAAAGCAACCTTATCAACTCATGTGTTGACAATATTGAAGTGCATCATATTTTTCTTGACTATATAACCATCTTACATACAGATGTGCAAGGCACAGTGTTTGAAAAAGATCACTTGGAAACACAGTGATTTTTTTTTTTTAAATCTACCAACACCATTTACAATGAGTTAATAAAATTTTCTCATTAGTTTGATGTAATTCTTAAATTCATTAGCCTCCTAGCAGACACTGCTTAGGTCTGGTTTGTAGCAGCACTTGTACTTTTCAGGAACAACTGTTTTAAAACACGGACATCTTACAGAACATCCCTGACTCCCCATGGCTGAGGGTGAAAGCAAACTTCCACAGAATAGTCACTGTTTCAGTGACAAGATGACTGAGAACTTAAATGATGTAAGTGATGTAAGAAAGCAACTTACAAATGCTTAAGCATAGTTCCAAATTACTTGTTACATTCTTCTACTTTAAACATTTTTAAGTAGAATTTTTGGCATTTTAGTAGAATTTTTAGGCATTTTAAAGATCTGTATTTTAAAAAAGGCAAACAAAAAAACTCTCACCTGTAACCAGTACAATATCCCCAGGAAACACAGTGAGGGACCAAAATGCAGCATCACGCCACAGCACCACCTTTCTCTCAATTTCTGACTGGTCAATAACAACAATTGTTGCTACTGGAATTTTACATGAAGATTTTGGTTTAGTCTTCATCTGTATTTCTTTGATATGACAAGGATGTACAACTGTGACCAAAATATTGTACTTTTGATCTTTGTTGCAGCAATTCTTAAGTAGTGATAGTTTCTTTTTGAGTTTCTTGAACTCTGTCATCCTGTCTGGATACACTCTCACCCCAGAACTAGGTGGAGAAGAACTCAGTTTAGCTCTCTTGGATTTCAGCTGTCTTTTAAATGCTGAGTGAAAAAGATGAAAGGAATCTTCATTCTTGCGGGGTCTTTTAGAAGAGTTCTTGTGAGAACAGTTCCCTTGAGAGCACAGTATTCCAGAGCTCAATGGCTCAATATGGATTTCATTTACAAATTGCTCAGCAGGAACATTAGGTTCTTGAAACTTTTCTGCATTTTCCTGAGTACTTTCTTCCTGTTTTGTAGCATTAATCCAAACGTTTTCCCCATCATCCTCAGAACTGAAAAGTTCAAGAGAACTTGCCTCCTCTTCCTCATACTCATTTTCAGTGACATTAGTAATACATGTTCCAATACCAGAATCACATTGTAAGTCATGGTACCGTTGTTCTTCAGCTTTTTTGCCTGCGTCTATTTCTGGTAGTTTTGTAATTCTTTCCTGCACCTCATTCTGTGCAAAAACAGCCACTTGACTTGCAGTCACTACACTACGAAATTCAGTGTCTGCTGACACTGCAAAGTCTGCACAGTCATTTGGTTCTTTTGGTTTGGACTCCTGACTTTTTTGGAAAAACATATCCAAGTATTGACTGAGACATTCATGATGCTCACTTCTGTGACTTGCCTGAAGTCCCACAGACTTTAGATGGATGCTGACCCGCTCAGTACTGGCAACCAAAGCAGAAATGTCAGAGCTGTTCACTTCTAAAGGACTGGCTTTTCTCTCAGTGAGCTCTGGGCAGCAGGCACGTGATGGTTTCTCTTGTCCAGCTGATTCTGCACAGCTCTGGGGCAGCTGTTGATCTGCAGCCTGATTTACCTCTGCAGGTGTAAATCTACCTTTGGATACTTGACAATCAGAGCAAGTTAAACTCGTGTTCTTTTTAGGTGTGCTGGTACAAGTTACTGCCCCAGGGGCACCAGATATCAAATCCTTTCCTTCTCTTCCCGTGAACCTGTCCTGCTGAGCACTGTCCCCACTTGCAGGGACTCTTGTGAGTGTGGAGCTTTCTGCCTGGGGCACTGAGGGGGCAGCAGCACCCTGGACCTTTGCAGAAACAAACCCATGGGTATCACACAAACAGTGCAGCTCTCTCCATTTCTCACCAGCAGGGGATGAACTATTTTGCTCTAACTCCTCCAGTGGGCTCGGAATACTGGGTGCTCCCACAAAAATATGAATTTGAGGTCTTTTTGACATTTTTGACTGCTATGTAAGTTTGACTTAAAGTAATGTGGTTTATGCAATAAGCACAATAAATACTAGCAAATGCAAAAAAAGATTTTACTTTTTCCTTATAATTTTAAAAACATCTAAAATTCATGGGAGTATTTCATAGTTTAACTGATTAAAACACTACTTGACTACTTAAAGCCTACAAAAATAGACAGACAAAATCTAAAAAGGGAATTTATTTTAGAAATATTTGACATTTCTTTGTGTCAAACTTACATAGAAAAATAAATTTACAGCAACACCTAATTTCTGATTCACGGAAACACATTATAGTGAAGTTAGAATTAAGTTTAATTATCTACCTATTTGTCTTCATTTATTATTGCTAATTAAACAGTCAAATGTGACTTCACTTGATTTTAACTCATCTGAAATAAATGTAAGAAATCTTCACAGCATGGTTAGGAGATAATTTCATCTCCCAGAAAATTACAGTTTCAATTAAATTATTAAAACACTACAGCTATTTAAAATTAAAAGTTTGCTAGAAATGCAATATTTTACATGCTGTTTTGGCATGAAACTACTGTTTCAGGCTATTACTGATATATTATTATATTATTTATTTTATGTATTATTACTGATAAATTATTATAATTATTTAATAACCAGTAAGAGGTCAGTAAAGCTTGAGCATGCAATTCAGGATTTGCTTTAATTCATTTATGTAGTATCAAACTACTCAAGAAATTAATAGCTTTCCTAGCTAATTAAGCTCACCTACACAGCACACAAAAAGAAGATCTTTTATTTTTAAAAATTTCTGCTGTGCAATTATAATTTTAAAATATGCAGACACAGTTATAACTGTTCCTAAAAATGCTGATTACAGCTACTTGTTTTGGGAGTGCTGTTGCTAATAGAAGTTGCTTCAATAGGCAATTCTGCAGATGTAGAGAACACCAGAAAAAATTTGAGAGCTAATCCAGCTGTAAATAGAAGGAAAAGACCATTGAAACAAATGCAGCTTTGAAAAATATGCAAATTTTTAATTTAGCACTAATTAAATTAGCAACCATTTTCCTAACAACCCCACTAGGGGTCGATAAATCTGCACATTCACAAGGCTCGCTCTAACATGGAAAAACCATAAACATCCTGGAATACTGATCTCTGGTATATCACTGCTGTCACTGGGAAAGCAATATACCATCACTAAAATCAGATAGGGCAAAATACAAAGAAAAACAAAACCCAGTGACTGGTATTGCTCACTTTCATGTTCATAACAAAATAAATGCCACTTAAAACATTGGAGTGTCCAAACTTCTGCGGTTGCACATTTCAATTTAGTCCTAGAAAACGATAACTTTTAAAGGACAATACCCAAAGCTGTGAAAGCATTGAGTTATATAAAGAATGGTAATATACCATTCTGGTAAATAACCAGAACAGAATTTACAGTCAATACTAAAGTAGTGGATCAGATAAGGGAAAGGCAAAGCAAAGTGATACTGAAGTTGAGTCCCTACAGAAATCATGTTAATAAGTTTTGTAGATAAAAGGCTACCTAACACATGATGTAAAAAGCTCAGTAACAGATCTGTGACAAATAGAAAATGTTACTATAAGTTCAAATGGTAACTTGATAAATGTCCAGTTATATGGTAATTTATCAGCCCCTCATTTTAAGTATAACTTCTCTTTTGCTTTTTGACATGTTTAAAGGTTTATAAGTTACACAAAAATTCAGAAAGTTTTCCTTAACTTTCCACTTCTGTAACTTCTCTAAACTTAGGATTTGCTTTCCTGTGTCATATTTTGCAGCACCAGTACATTCAAGGTTGGATGGGGCCCTGAACAACCTGGTCTAGTGAAACATGCCCATGGCAGGGGGTTTGGAACTTGATTTTTAAGAACCTTTTCAACCCTAGCTGTTCTATGATTCTATGATCACACCGAAGGAATTGAATCTTGATGTTATTTAATGAATGTCTGCAATTACAATATAGTTTATATTTTCAAAACATAAATTACCTTAGGAATGGTAAGTGACCTCTGCCATCTTTCTGATTCATGTAATATGTCCACTACTAAATGGCCAGCTTTGGCAATTTCCGAGTGACTTTATGGGTCAAAGACGTCAAACTCCTTCCTGTACTAGGAAACATCAGTACCTAAAATCATTTAAGTCTGTAAATCAGAAAGAAAAAAGAATTAAAGTTTACCTAAATTCTCTGTATGCAAAACTGTTTAAAGAACCTTTGCTTTGCTGCTTTAGAACAGAATTACTACTCACTTAATGAGTTTTGTTAGTGAAGTTCTGCACCTTGTTATAAATAAAAGCCTGAAAGAACAATGCACTACAGATTTTAAAAGGTGAGCAAAAGAACTATCAATCATTTTAGTAAAATTCTACTGCCACAAAAAACAATCCATTTTATACTGTAGTCAAATGATCTGTGGGCAGACGGTGGGTTAACTAACTACACCAAAGATAACAGGAGCTAAAACTCATAAAGACACAACTGAAACCTGAATGCACATATCCATTATACCTGTTAATAATTACACCATTTCCTAATTTGTGGAAAGGTACTCTATTCCTAACAGCCAATGAAAGCCAAGCTTTTTATCTCTGAAATGGTCAGAGTCTGATTGACGGGTCAATGATCTATTAAAAAACAGTAACTACATCAGCAAGTTTTACATTTGCAAGACACTGCAACTGAAGTTTAATATACAGAAATATATTATGCTACCTAGTGTATTTCCTCCAATATAAGCAGTAAAACAGGAATTCTAAATTAAAAGGTTTTTAAAACAAACTGTCACTAACAGATTGTTGGTCTCTAGTGATTTGCTGCACATAGAACAAAATCAAAAATAGCTCTAAAAATCCTCGTCCCATAGTTACTCTAGAAATGTTCTGATGCTACATATATGACCTTAGGGAACCCCTAAAATACCCTAGAAATACTCACTAATTTTATTACATATTTTTCTACTCATTGATAGTATTCACTCACCAGGATAATCATTAAGTGTTATGCCAAGGTAATTTAAGAGGGTGACATAGCTTCAGCTTCCTATCATTCCTGAATATTCATGGTAGCCACATGCCTAAATCTCTGAGATTCTCTTCTTCTCTTCGAGAAGTTACATCCAAATAGTCTTTAAAAGTCTCTAAAATAGTACACTAAAAGTAAACCACACTAATTCAATCTCTAGTTAAGAGTTTATGTCTGTTACACACCTCAAAGTTTCAAGCTACAAATAAAATTACAGAAATAAAAGACACCAACGTATCAGAAGACAAAGCACTATAGCAATATAATGCAAAAGTGTACTTTTCCCTCTAGAAACACTAAAGGTTTAGGAGATAAACAGTATTCTTTTACCTTCCTACTTTGATTTGCTGCAGCTTGACGATGAACATCCTAAATGGTATGTGGTTAATGACTTGATCCCTAAAACATGCAAGAAAACATTATATTGTCCTTTACCTGCTGAAAAGCTGGCCCAGTAAGTAATAAATACATAAAGTAGGATATTCCTTAAATTCTGAATTTTAACTTCTGTTATCAACTTTACCCTCCCTTATTTGCATACTGGACTTTATACTCCTCCTATATGTAGTATAAAAATTTAAAGGATTGATTAATCTACCTTACAACAGAAGAAACTGAATTATTCATAGCCATCTTCAGAGTATTTAGTTTCAGTTAAATTCAAGCTGTAGGGTTGTTTGGCTGGGCTTTTCTTTTTTTGACAATTCAACCCATGTGATTGTGGAGTAGAAAATCTACTAAAACAGCTGCCAACCAGAGGAAAACCAGAAAAACTTCTTGATGCAGAATTCTGACTAAATCACAGGAAATTCTTCTGGCAGTTTCACATGGTGCTCAAATCTTCCTCCAAAATTCAACGTGATCTTTCTAAAAAGCCAGGTAGCGCAGGCTGTAGGGTAACTCTGCAAGACGAACCAGCAAGCAGTATAGTAACAGTTTCATATACTTAGAAACTGAAACAACCGTGGGATGAAGTGATGAACACATTACACCTTGCTTGCAACCTGCGCAAGCAAAAGAAGGGTGATCCTGCCAACAACTCCTGCTGGCACTGCAAGTGAATCAATATACCAGCGACAGCACCCATCTACTAAATCAATAAGCTTGGTCCAAACACATATTAAGGGGAACACAATGGAAAATAAAAACAGACAGAAGAAGTAAATCTAAGCAACTTGTAGCTGAAGCAAACTTCCTCTTCGTAAGAGTGAGAGATGTATCATGTGGGCTTAAAAGCCAATAACTGTGAATAAGGGAGGGTAAAGTTGATACTAGAAGTTAAAATTCAGAATTTAAGGAATATCCTACTTTATGTATTTATTACTTACTGGGCCAGCTTTTCAGCAGGTAAAGGACAATATAATGTTTTCTTGCATGTTTTAGGGATCAAGTCATTCCCACCAAGGCTGGTGGGACCTAACAGGAAGTCAAGGGAAGATGTGGGAGAACATACATGCACACATGGGCAACTGGGGAAATGAACAGGATAGGTCTTACTTCTGTCATCCATTGTTTGATACCATAAAATACCTTTTATCTGAATTTCAATACAAAGTTCCGGGCAAAGACTGTACTCCTGTCCGTAACTGACCCGTTTAACCAAATGCAATTTTACACCAGGATGGTTATTTGGCTCACGTAACACCATGTCTGCACATTGCATACTGTGTACAGAGGCTGCTGTCAACCAGACCTGTGGTAGAGCAAGAACCCTGCTGGTTGATATCAAAATTGATGAAAATCACAAGCCTTCATTTGCCTATAGCAGTATCTGTAATCATCATAAAGTTACTCCTAAATGAGGTACTCTAGGTTATTATTGGCCATAAAATAACTTCTATTAGCACCTACTACTGAAGTTAAATAGCAGCAATACTAATCCATGCAGTATTTAGTTCCTCTCACTGGCTATTACCAGAGGACTACAATTGAACCATTTGAACTCAAGATAGGTACAGCTGGTTTACAAGTACATAAAACCTGTATTCAGCAATACGCAGCCATAAAACATGAGGCATCCATTTTTTTTTTCCTTATTTGGAGCACTTTCAGTAACAAGATGATTTTTAGAATACGGAACACCTATGGTTTAGGTATCACAATAAAACCTTCCTAAATACTCCTCCATCAGCAGGGAAATAATTTAAACTAGAAATCAGCGTTCTAAGCAGTTCCATGGCATGACACTGTAAAAAATGTTAAATCAAAATACTGAGTAAGAAAAGGCAAGTTGTTCTTCATAACTATTACTCAACTATTAACATACAAAAAGAAGGCAAGCAATCAAATGACATTGCTATTGCCATTTAATGTGTACCTACTTGCCTGCAGGGCCTGTGGTTTCTAAAGTTGGGCTCTAGAAGGAAAATATTTCCCTGGATCTCAAACAAAGACATTTCTTCTATAAATATAAGCTTGGATCATAAAAAGGCATCTACTGAGCAGTTGCATCAGCCATTTTATTTTACCATTATTATCTTTTGGAACCAAATTATGCAAAAATCTGAACACTTATAATACACTTTCAATTCAGCCACTGAGATAGTCTTCATCGTGTTTGAAAATTGGAGTAAAGGTATTAGGCTTTTGTGATTAACTTGGTAATTTTTTCTTCACTGCCTTTGTGCCTTTCGAGATGGCCCCTTAAGTAAATGCTATTTATTGATTTTTGTTTTGCAATACACAAAAACATATAATAAAGGAGATATGAGCATCCAGTGTCTGCTACAAACAAAAGAAGTTAAAAGTTCTAGAGAACACTGACCTTTTGAGTAGAAAAGAAAGATAAAGGTAAAAGGTCAAAGATACACAAACGTGCCATGCACGTTTCGTTGAAGAACATTCATTCCTCAAACCCTTGTTTTTGAGAACTATTTAAACAACTAAACTACTATACCTTCTGTCAAGAAAGATATTGTTCCATATATTTCAGCATATTAAAATACCACACAATATTAGAATGGCATCATTGTGGCTTTTTTTTAGAAAAACTATTTAGTTTGCAGAAAATTTTCCACAAGTATCATTACCAGTGAAAAATCTATGTTGGGACTGAAACCTGATAAAGAGGTGGATAAAACAATACAGGACCTAAGATGAAAGCAAGGTCAAAGAAACATCATAATAGCCTGATTTCCATCAGATTAACTGCCAGATTTATTAGGACCAGAAGATAAATATACATACATAAGAAATATTTAAAATACAAAGCCACCAATATTATTTTCTCATCTTTACAAAAGCCTTACTCAAAAAAGATGAAGCTTTACAATGAAAACCTGGATGCTGACTGCATGTTCATAGTCAAAAATGGGATATTGTCACTGTTTTGGACAACAGCCACAGGTAAGATTATCCTTTTGCTTTTGTACTGGGGGAGACAGGATGCTGAAAAGGTGTAATTCTCAAGTTTACCATGTAAAGTAACCTACTTTATTTTATTACCATATAAGTAATCTACTAGTGTCAGGAAAATGTCTTTCACTCTCCCCCACAAGTGGTTATGTTAGCAATAGACCTTAACTGAAGCTACACTTCCTCTTGCCCTTAGGACAAGTGGGATACTTCTCATTTGTCAGCATCACTAAACACTCACTCCAAGACGTCATATTGGAGTACACAAGTCACCACTAGATCAAGTCATGTTCCAAGGCTGTTCAAAACTACAAGCTACACAAGGAGCTCCAGAAGAAGCCAGGTGGCACGGAAGCCCACAAGACACCTTTAGACCAGCTCAATCATGACTTCATTTACTTCACCACTGTTTATACAGGATCCCTCCAAAAGAGCAAACATTTAACCTTCCTGCAAACATAAACGGCAACAAATACTTCTTGCCAGCACTGAACCTATGGCGCCAGTCCTATCTATTCCCCCCCCACCCCAAGCCACACTGTGCACATTTTATCTGTTCCTCCAGTGCGCAACTACATCCTTTCTGTGGTAGCAGTAGTGTATTTCTGTGAGGTTCAAAGGAGCTGGCAATCCAATCCCATCAACAGCTGATCTCCTCAGTACTTTCAAATCTCAGGAAGATAAAAGCTGGCTTTACATGCTTCTATAGATCCAATGTCTCAAAAGAAAAGTTCAAACACATGCCTTGTATGTGACTGCAATTTAAAGAAACCTTTTGAGAGATACTAACTACATGACAGAACTGACTTTTATATCCAAATCTAGAATTTCAGTTCTTGAAAAGGCAAAGGATTTTAAAGATTATTTTAGTATTTCCCTTTTGCACACACCCCAGGAATACACTTCAGCTGTAAGTGAAAAGAATTTGCTCTTCTATCTATAAGTTGAGAGGTTTAAGATTTTTTAAGAGATAAAGCCCCCTTAAGGAAACATAACCTTCAGACTTGGGCCAAACTGTCTCTGTACACTGGTGAACAGCATTACAAAGATCATTGATGGTTCACTGCCCACACTTGCTCCTTGTTGTGGCCACAGAAGGAACACACCCACCAACTTCTTTGCAGAACTGCATGAATGTCAAACACTCTTCCACAGTTATTCCAGCTAAGTAGTAAAGTTGTTAATTTACTAGAGCACTGCAGAAAACCAAGACAAAAAATTCAGATTATTTTAAGTGAGAAAGAACTACAGTGAATCTTCTGGAAACAGAAACAAGTTTTCAAGTCTTTTGGCATTTACCTAGGAAAAATTAAGATATGATAAATAAAGAAAATTAGCATTAGCTTTTTAATATATAAGCCATTATATTTAAATGGTTTAGATGGATATTAGTTTAGCAAACTGGTTAAGCTTTAACAGGGAACAGGTGACACTGAGTAACCACCAACATAGTTGACTGAGCCAAAGGTGCCTTTTAGATGCAAATTTCCTTATTTCAAAGAGATAGCCTTTCTCTCAGACTTTAGGGCAGCAATGCAGTTTGACTATTTATTAAAAATAATTTGACTGATTACACTTCAAAAAAATTGTCGATCACAATTTCTATCCTACTGTGCCCCGAATAGTTAACGGAAATCATCACAACTGCACAAAATGTGAATGAAGTGTACTAATTAAATGCCAGAAAAACTGATTTGGCCTTTTCCATGGTAATTCAGCTGTCTGAAAACACGCCAGGCAAAATCCAAAAACTCAAGGTATGATGTAACAAGTCATCCTGGGTCTCCCTCTACTGTTCCAAGTCATAGTGTGTAGCAGCAGGGCACAGTAGCATAACCACTGATAAAAACCTTCTTGTACCTTTGTTCTCAATCAAAGTGTATCATTTTCTTCACTGTTTCCGTTCCAGGCAATACCTCAATTATTATACGTACTGTGCTATTATTGCTCTGTACCTTCACTCAGCTGCCTTTGATTCAGCAACTTTTCTGAATGTTTTTATTACCTGCAGTACTATGTAGTCCTGCCCCTGAAATTTTAAGTTGTTTAACTTCCAAAGCTCCTGAAATATGAAGAGTTAAGAACGGAAACTAAAGAGATTTATCTAGTTATTCATTTGTCTTTGTGCAGAAGCTGCTCCAATCTGAAGTAAAACTACAAATTTCTTCTTTTTGCAATATAATGCAGAGAAAGTAGAGATTAAAGAAATGGTCACCTCATAGTTTAACATCTCATGTACTGGAACTCTAATCCTGTTTGCAGATGCAATTTCTTTTCTGTAGGCCAGGTGTTGCAAGTTCTATACCTGTTTTTCACTAGAATAGAAACAATAGGACTGATGTACACAAGGCCAATATTGGCTACTAGCATATTAGCTTATTTGTTATCCAGAAAAGCATGTGAGCTGTCATACAAAGCTAGAATCATAATAGCCTTCAAAACAGATTTCAAAAAACACTAGCTGGAAGTTTTCACATAGAACAGAAGCGGCAGTGGCAATGTTAGAAATCTATCCTTTTAACAAGAGTTCTGTTTAATGCCCCAACACAGAAATGAGTTTGGTACTGAAGTAGCTCTGAAGAGTGTTTTGTAACCCATCCTTATTCCATGTCACGTGACATGATCTACAGAAAGACTGCTCCGTGTGACTGTGTGACTCGTGGTGCTTTAGTGCCACACACACCCACCTGGATTTTACATTCTGTAAAAACATGAAAGAGGAAAATCAGAGGTGAAGGAACACAAGGAACTTGCAATCCATTGGATAAAAAGTACTCTTTGTATCCAACTAACGACTTGAGTAATTCCAGGTTTAACTTGCTTGTATTAGGAAGCACATGGAATATAAATAAACAGCTACAGTAGTACTGAGCATATGACAGGAAATGAGTAAATACATATTGGTTTCCCTTCCAATAAATTTCACATCAAAACCTGTTTATATGAGCTTACTTTAAAAGATTTTAAAATCAGCAGATAAAGCAGAAAACCCAAAAAGCTATTACACTAAACATGTGATCCATTATCTTTCTCTGGAGATTAGTAACCTTTACAACAGACCAGAGAGACAGGAATTCAAAAAGCAGTACAGTTTGTTCTATCTTGGCTAATGTTCTGAGTTACCTGACATTGCACTGCAAGAACTACACCTATGTTAACATTACATTTTATATAAAAACTTTCTTGCAGGTAAAACTAACATACCATCTAAATGAGTGTCAGTTTAGGAGCCACGTGCTCATAAAAAACATTAAGTGAGGTATGGCAACATTTCATGTTAACCATTATGAAACACTGGAGCAGAAGAAAAATTTGATATAAATAAAATACCTAAAACTAAACCACTAAGACATCATATTTGCCAGCATAAATCTAAAAAGCAGCAAAGGGAGATTTAGTTTATATGATGGAAACCAGATTAAAAAATAATTGAAGGTATCTTTTCAAAAACAAAGATAGTATTCATTCAGTAAATACAAGGTATTCAGAGACAAGTGAGAATAAAAATAATAACATATTTCTATAAAAGGAACTTTATGATATTACAATATATAAACAATATATTATTAACTTCAGCTGCTAACAGAAAAACCATGCAGAAAACTGAACAGTCTGATCACAGTGAGAAAAAATTAGTAAGTGTTGGGTATGGATGGAAAGTTTCACCAAATGAGCAAGTGCAAGAATTTGATTTGATGAAGCTGAAAAGAAAAACATCCAAAACAATGTCTACTTAAATTGCAGTCCTCATTAAAAAAGGCAAATATAGAAGAGGGAAGAGGTAACATAATTAGAATTAAGAACTGTGCAATCATAGTTTTTAATTCCTTCATAAATTATGATGTTACTTGTCGCTTCTTTCTCCATATGGCAAACAAGTAAGTTTTACTTTACCAACTCTCAAGGAAGTTGAGATTCCAATCCCAAATGGGAACCAGCTGTCAAGTCCCTTTACCTGTGCTGATCCCTTTAACTTGGGAAACACAGTGTTTAAAAAACTGTGCTACATTTTATATCCAGGTAAGTTTAAAGGATAAAGTTCTGATCCTGGAAGCTATTCTATGCAGTTCCCTTCTCCAGGCAGCTCTGAAGTGATAAACTGTTTAGTGGGCATCTCAGCTTTCCCTGGGCATGCAAACATGAAGAAGGAAGCTGTCCATCAGCAGCATTCTCCACTGCTGAGCATTGCAAAGCCACTTACACTGTACTGCTGGATACGACGGTGGTGTTACGCGAAGTTTTTCCTCTCCAAACAGAGCCCAGCTTCCCAAGACTATAAATACAAAAAAAATGAAAGCCCCTTAAAAATGTCTTGACTCACATTTACCTTTCAAAAAAGAAAATTTCACTCTTGCAGCCAACATCAGTATTTTAGAAAGACGTGGGGAAAGTTAACCCAAATAGGTCAAACCCTAATCTTTTAAATTTTCAATAGTTCGTCTTATATAAATCAAAATACAGTTTAGTGGGGACTGAAGCTGTTCCAATGTAAAAGTTATCTAGGCTTTTCCACATTACATTGGTTTTCCAGTCTAGTTCCAGGCTCCATGACAGAAATTTGCCACCTTGCTCCACATTAATAAGAGTACTCATGATACTTCAAGAGTAGTTCTATCCCATTATTCTAAAAATTAAATAGTGACATCTCAGCTCAGAAAGTAGATGACAGGAGCAGAACTGTTGGCAGAAAGCTTGCCACTGATCTTTAGGATTAGTACTGCTTCACAAGCATTGATGCAATGAGGGGTTTGAGCTTACAGTAGGAATGAAAGCCTCACACCCTGAGAAGCCAGAGCTCTGCCTCCTGGGGTTCCATTGCGGGGCACAGGAAGGCCAGGGAACAGCTCAGCTGCAAAGTCTGTATTCCCAACAGGCCCCTTAGAATCAGCAATCCATGCAATTACAGAGCTAATAAAGTCACCTTCCTCCATCTTATCTCAATTTAATGCTCTTTTATGATCTAGGGTGGGAAAACGGGAAGAAACAAACAAGTCTAAGTTCAAGAAACTATACTCCTTTAAACAAGTTGATCTGACATTCTCAGCAAACAAAGCACAGTCATATCTACACTGGCATATTCCCAAAGAACTCATGCCAACCCCAGGATTTATTTTCTTTGCTTGTTGAGTAATTCCACCTTACTTGGCATTTCAGAAATTTTTCTAACAAATATAGTCACAGGTCAAATTATATTACCTACTCTTCACCTGCCATCATCCAATTTGCTGGATGAAGACTTGCTGAAAGACTGACTTCTTTTCAGACATATCAAGCATACAGTATGAAAATAATTGAAATAAAATCTGCTGGCAAAACATAAATGTAATGTATTTGACAACCATTCCTTTTATCCAAACTGACCCATTAAAGTAGCCTATGGATGAAGCTATGGATAGTATTTGTTATTCCAAGAGAACTTCTGTTCATTCCTCTATCACTAATTTCTATAGATTCTTTTAATCCAATAGAACTTGCAAAAGCCTACATAACTTATATTTTTCATCATCTCCTACATAAATCTAATGAACTGCACAGTTCCATTAGACCTCACTATTTCTGTTCCTAGGAATGAGTAAATTGAATATGCTCTGAAAAAGGATAAACATTCAAGACAAGAAGTATTTTACTTATCACTTTGAAAAATAATCTAAGACTTTCCTATATTTCTTGAAGAAAATCAAGTCTGATAGCAAAGAAACTGTATGAGCTTATTAGAAAAGCAAATTCCAGAGATACATACTGCCCATGCTCCATAATTTCTGGCCTATATTCATTCAGATATGAGGACCTTACAAGTTTGTGTAACCAGCTCAGTTCCAAGCAATACTTAATGTATTTGTCCTCCCCATATTTTTAAGAAGTTGGGAATAAATTATCATCCGGATTTTTTATGGGAAGAGAGGCAATGAAAGATTAAGTAATTTACTTTTGCTTGCACAGTAAATTGAACCAAGTGTAGAACTCACTGATTTAATCTTACATACTCATCTCTTAAACATTGCACTGCCATTCCCCAGTGCATAATCCTTCACCTTTTTGATAAGATATAAAACCCATTTCACCCCAGCTTTTCATTCTGTCTCTTGAGATTTTTAACAGTCATCATCCCAGTTATATAATTTCTGTATCTACAATTCTCTCTTCCTGCAATATGAGATTTATTGTCCTCCTCTGCTTTTATTCCTTACTTGAAGTCTCAGGTGCTGGTTTACAAGCACAAAATAATCAAATGATTCAAAGTCAGGGTTAACACAGGGCAACTGATGTAACTATTTTTTTCATTTAGTTCCTGAACCTCAAACACTTTTTTAAGGAACCTTATATTGTGCAGAACACACCTACACAATGAAGCCTTAGTTTTCAAAATGTTAAGAATTACTTTAAGTCCTGAGGCAGCACCCTATATTCTATTGTGACTTTAGGACTCAATCTGGGAGAAAAAAGATGAGTGTTTTGTCACATAACAGACCTTTTTTCTTTTAGTTAACAAGGCCTGTTAACAAGTTAATGAACTTCTTTAACTTACATGACCTTCACTGAATTAGCCATCTAATAAACAAGATTAAATTGCACCTAAACCTAAGTAACATTAATGGACTTTCACTACAAGCATGAGTTCAGCATAGGTGAGGGGTAAAGCATTTAGGGAGAACAGAACAGTGAAAAAGAGTGGCTTCTAATTCCATCCTTCACGTATTAATCTATTACTTTGAGGTTTTTAGTCACATGAGGAAGAAGCTCAATTTCTGCTTAGGTAAATGCCACAGTGATAATGTAGCCTTAAAACCTGAGGTGAACATACAGCATCCTTTGTTCAAGAAAGCTGATCTCTAATGATAACTGAACAATCTAAAAGCACACATTATTTAGATTGCCATTTAGTGTTCCTTTACTGAACTAAAGAAAAACAATAGGCTTATGTGAAAACTGGTAAGATGAAAGAAACCAGGATAAGCTGTTAAAAATTCCATGGTGTTTTTAACTCACTTAGTCAGAAGACCACAATATAGTAGTCCTGAAACCAGAAAATCTCTTACTAATGATATGCAGAGACCCTACCTTTCCAGTACTTCAAAATAAGCTTAATTTCAACCTACTGGCTTTCAAAAGAAAAAACCAGAAGAGATGAAGTAGAACAGGTAAGTTAGACATGATCTTGCCAACACTGACAAGATTAGACAATAAATAATAATCAAGAAAAACTTGATACAGTGTTTTCAAAAACTGTTCAAGTGTGCTCAAGAAGGGACAATTTAATTTAAAACAGAAATATTTCCTTTCCTGATCTATTTTCTCATTCTGAGAGTCCTCTGGGATGAGCTACACAACAGTGATTTTATGCTGGATCCCTACATCCAGTGGGCACCATGAACAATCCTGAGGCCTGTGAAAGATGACCAAGAAAAGTTATCACATATACATTTTTACACCCAGAATAACTAGGAAATCCGTAACGTGTTGAAAAATACCAGCCAATATACTCCTGGAGTTTTCTAATAATACCAATTTCAGTTATACCAACAAACAAAAATGGCAATTCTTAATGCTTTGTGGGCTTCATCCACCAACGTATTTCACAGAAGATTTAAGCATTCAAACATGTTTTAGCAATCTTGATTTCCATAACCACTCTTCCAAAGTGAAAGGGGCTAACGTTGATTTTGCTAATAGAAATGCAAATACACAAAAAGCACTACAGGAGACTAGTATTCTCTAGTTCATAAGAGCTTTAATGTTTGTTATTTAAACAATAGACACTACGTTTATGTCAACAACTTCTGATTGTCAATTGAGTATTAAATCAGGAAAAAACTGGTTTGCAGCCTCTGATGCTGTAATTTCAGGCTGGAAAGACCTCAGGTATAATTTTCAGCCAGACAGCCAAGGACACCAAGAGTTGCAAAAAAGATCCATTTCAATTGTAAATGTTACTTTCAAACAAATCGTATTTCACTCCTGCCAAACCACTGTCTACTATCTGTTATTTGCTATGTTCACTGAAATACAGGAATTTTCTAAAAAACATAATTTCCAGGAAACAAACTGACTAAGGTACTGTCTTTTCTTCCTAACCTTATTTAAGAGAACAAAACTGGCATGCTCACACTGCATCTGTGGAAGATTTATGTTTGTGTATCTATCAGTTTTCCCATTACTGGCTTTTTCATCAGCTAATTTCAAACACACTTAACAGTGAGATGAGAATCACAAATATTTCAAGATTGGGTAACTATATCATGCCCTCTTTTGTCTTTTCAATTAGAAATGAGGAAATACCAATCAAAAGCTAAAGATTATGCCTCAATAATACAAACCAACTGCTTACACAGATTCTCACTGATACAGGAATTGAGAAAGGAGAAGCCTTCACATTGACCCACAAAAGCCTCTATCATGAATGGCCTTGCTGATGGAAAGGTCATTGAAATGAGATTATTACCGACTTCAGCAAGCTTTGGGTCAGATCTGCAGTCCCTAGAGAGAGTTACTTTTTGTCCTACCCATCTGAAAACCAGAAGCAGTGTTACAGGAATAAGTGTGATTAAAAAGCATATTTATCAGTTAGATTATCTGGCAATACTCATTATCAATATATTGATAGTGACAGTACCGAAACATGGCACTGAGAACTTCTGTGTATATACAGACTGTCTGACCAAGAGATGAGAGCATCAGCTCCTCTCTACATGAAGAGCTTTTTATATCTGCTCTGTCACAGACTGAAGTAACCAGCTGGCAACATCAGTCATCATGCACGGCAACTATATAAAAAGGTGGAGACAGAAGGTCTTTAAAGCTAATAACCATAAGCACAACCACTTTGCATGACAATTAAAAATATTTACTAATGAAGTATTTATCAGAATTTATTCAGTATTTTGATTCCTGCAGCAGAATTGTTAACAAGTTAAAAGCTCAGAAAACTGCTCTGAACCACTTACTGAGGGTTTTCCCAAGTACCTTTCACTTACAAATTAGGAATCCTTGCGGAATTCACATCCTAAATAATGGAGTAATGGATCTATTACCAGAATTTTGAAATAAGAATGATACTTTGTTGAAGAAATCTTATGTTTGATTAAATAATAAACTTAAATATTATTTTGCTCAGCTAAAGATTATTTTTGTAGCAATGCCTCAAGTGAAAAAACAAGACTCACTTTAGCCTAATCCCTACTAGGCTAAACCTAGGACTTCCGACTTTACTTGCACAATTATGAGTTTCACTCATATTACTTTCACAGTGCTATAGACAAGCAAAAACATTACTATTTACAGATGAAGAAAATGATATCAGCTTATTACTTAAACTTAGCACTCAGGAAAAACTTCAATTTAATGCAAAGTAATACATAAAAACTTTAAATAATCAGACCACAGGTACCTAAGCATCTCATTAATAAGACAAAGTATTGAAAGGTTTAAAGCTTTTATCTCAACAGGAAATAATCTGAATAACTCTTCCTCAACTGTGCAACATTGCAGAAAGCACATCTCAAACTTGCAGCATGTGCAAATTAACTTCTGCAGCCTGCAGAAGTTTTTACGAAGGCAAAAAGAATAAATGAAGAAAACCTACAAGTGTGCTCTCCAGATCTGCTATAGCTCAACACAGCTGAGGTTATTTCTAGAGGAAAGGCTCTAAACCAACAGATCTCAGTATTGGTATATTATGCCATCAGTAAAAAGGCTTTTAATAAGCTTTGGTCTCTGATTGGTTGTAAACAGATGACTGAAATGAAGATTTCTAGTCGAGTGTTCATTTGGTAAAAGTGCTCATACAGGCAGTCACAAATTAAGGGAATCTTCTGGGATTACCTAATTCGTGTGCTGCCTGTAACAGCATCTCACAGGGACAGCCCTCCAGCAACACTGAAGCCAGACAATTGTTCCACACCTCCTGCTTCCTTCCTGTTACATCCTTGGCATAAAAACGGAAGAATATAATCAAGAAATATGGCAATTAGAGTACAACAATTTGGCAACTAATTTTAATTCCAATTCACAATTTTGGAATTAAAATTAAGATCAGATTACATTAATTATTCCTTAGACTCTTTAATCTGTAGTACATTTGTGTCATAACAAAATAAATCTTTGAAAGAACAAACACTGTACCAACACTACCTCCCATTACTCTGAAGACTGAATGCTGGTACATTCTCCTGCACATAAAAAAGCTGCCATACCTATTTTCACATCCTATGCCAAAACCAATTAGACATGAAGTTTTTACTCTAAAGCTTTGGGAAGGCACAAAATAAAACCCATGAACTTGAGAACATTTCAAGCTAAAGATCTGGAAAATAATTAGATTTTTATTTGATACTATTTTAGTACATTTTCCCATACTATGCAGGCAGTTCCCATGCAGAGGATTTCTGTGAAGTCCTACACACTTGTTGCTTACCTGCATCATCTCCATTTAACACAAACACACAGGATTTTAGCCAAGAGGTGTGTGAACAGTACTACACTTAACATTCCTATCAGACTCATACCCTCCCATTCACCCAGAAACTATTATGCAACTGTCCAGAGACCTGTTGCCTCAGAGGCTGAACAGTTTCTGCAGCAGTTTTGGGTAAGAAAATAACCACAGCTCTCACCTATTCAGTTACACTACCAAGGTCTATATAAAGCAGTACAGCATAACTTTTAAGCCCAAGAAAAAGAGGCTTTTTTTTTGAGAAAAAAAGTTGTTTACTTTTTCCCTTCCTTATTTCTGGAGAAATGAGGACGGGAAACATAAAAGCTCATACAGGCAATTCAAAGTAAACAACTTGCTTCAATTTTTATTTGGAATTTAACTCAACCAATTCTTAATCAAAGGGTGAGAACTGTCAAGTGCTTCATGTGGTATGGCTCACAACTTAAAATGAAGTTTTCTGGAATAACTGTAATTCCATTTGCAGTTTACTTCAAATGCAATTTGTCTTCCCAGAAGATACTTAACCACAGAAAGGAATTGGTCCTCTGTACAGATCAACCTTCCTCCTGAGTGTGTTGTCTAATGGAGGCTCAAACTCTGCACTGGAGGCAACCCCAGGGTTACCTTGGACTTGAAGGGCTCAGGCAGACAAGGGCAGAGTTATCCAGAGCCCTGGCAGGATCCCTGATTTGCAGCTTCTCTGCTCCTTCTCATCTGCTCTGGTCAGCTGGTAAGAAGATAATGGATTAAATCAGGAAATATTTGATTCTTGTCTTAGATCGCTTTTCTCAACAGAATTTTAAAACCTGACACATAAAAAATTAGTCCACCTGCTATGAAATTGCTAATATACACCTTAAAACAGCAGATTGCTTTAGGAAGGCAAAATACAGCATTTATTGTCCTTACCTATAATAAAAATAATCCCTTAAAATTTATATATAAAATGTTTTAGAAGCAGCTTAGAAGAAATTAAATCAAGTTGTCTCCCTCAGTTATGCTTCACAGATTTTAAATAGGAACTAATACCTTTCATATACACACAATTGAAAATGACCCTGCTGCAAAGTCCAGGAATCATACGGACAGTTCCTACCACACAGGCATTGAGTATTCTCTACTTATCTCTCTCTTCAGATGCAGTCCTAAGACCAAAACTTCATATGAAATTCAGGAAGCTAGTGAAACTTCTAGTTCTGAAGATAAAAAAGCTATCTTTTAATCCACCCCAGTGACTTTTTTTTACTGACGCTACTCAAAGGTGAATCTTCTGATGGCACCCCACATGCTATATGAGAGTAAAGAGTAAAGAAGATACAGTTCCTCTTTTATTATTGCAATTACCTCTTTGATGCCTGCTAGAAGTCATTTGAAGCATGCCATTTATAATTTCCTCTGGCAAACTGCTTTTGATTCAACTGCTCACTGCTTAGCACATAAGAATACTGGAATGGGGGACACAGATAGTGTCATAACTGTTGCCTCCAGGAAGGATTTGAATTAAACAGAAATATGGTACAGACCTGCTGGGTTTGATAAACTGCCTGTAAACTGTACACATTATTTCAGTCATAAAAATGTGCAAAATAAAACTTCTTAGTTATCTTATCTCTTACAATATTTAAAGACTAAGAAATCTAACACGCTGACTTAGTTATTCTCATCATCAACACACAAGGTTGTTAAATATTTTGCCGAAATCCAGTCTTGTTTAGAAAGGAGAGCAGGTATGGTACTGCCATTGCTTCAAATACAACCGTGCAACAGAGCCCCTGGAGAGATCCACGTGGTTCTCACATTGTCATGTCCCATGCCCAGTCTCAAATGCATCCACAAACATGTGCTACAAACAGCCTGATACTGCAAGCAGCTGATAATTGAGTGTGCTGGTAAATCAGAGAGAACACAGCTGAAAGCAGGATTGGAGTAAAGCATATTAACCTTAAGATGTAAGGCTACATCCTTGAGCAAACTGGCTAATCACGTTATTCATTTAACCTCTGTGTTTGAGCAATGATATTCCAACCTACAGAACAAGGTGGAAATAATTACCTGAAAATTGCCACAATACCACTCACCACCTTCTTCCCTATGCATTTACAAAATTTAAGAACTTTAAGAAACTGAGCTCTAGCTAATGAGAACATGCAGATGACTGAAATCAAGTAGCAGCTCAAAGCTGATACAACCACTAAGAACAATGCAATTCTGTGAACTGAAAATTGACACAAAAATAGAAGTTTTTCGTAAACCTCCTATACTATGGACAGAAAACCAAATCAGTAAGCTTGTTTCTGAAGCCCTGTGTGAACACCCAAAGAACAAACTGGCCTAAGAACCAGCTCCTTTCTTGCCTTTCCCCCCACCCCCGTTTCACTATCAAGGATCTTTGTTCTCTAGACTACAGTTATAAACCATCCTCATCACAGATAAAAACCGGCCTTATTAGTGGTCCTTAAGAGAACTTCTTCGCATTCCTAGGACAGAGAGCAATGTTAAATCAAGATAACAATTGAGCACCAGTTGCCTGAAGACTTTATGTGAGTTCAAGAATCTGTGACTAATCTTCCTGCTGACAAATACACAAAAAGTTAAATTGCTTTCCCACAAGCCTTGTAGCACAGCCCATAGTGGTTAGAGAGATTCCCACAGCGATAAAGCAACTTTCTGGTTATTCCTGGTTTAGGGGCATTGGCCTCCCACAAACCAAGAAAGAAAAAAACCCATTGTATTTTCCAATTAGCAGCCCAAACCGACAGAAAATGAACACGCCGCTTAATTCTTCTAAAATGAACCCAGTTCAATAGTACAGCACACTTTCTCAGATGCTCTGAAAGCAAATGTTACACAGTTAAAACTAATATTCTTAAGAGATGTTGCCTTAGCTACATTAAAAAGTGTACTTGAACGGACCAAGACCCAGGAATATGCAAAACAGTCGAGCAGACAAAGTAGATAAATCTCAAGGTCTCTCCCAACCTCAGTGATTGAACAGTTCTATGAAAGCAGCCATTTAACGAAGCTTGTGTCCCCTCTCGGCAGGGCAGCACTTAAACACACGTGGAAAAGCTGGGTTCTCCCCACAGGCTCCTTTCCCCGTGAGTGCCGAGCACTGGGTGCGAGCACGCCCCCACTTGCGCTGTACGTGCGCCAAGAGAGGCCTCGTTTCGCTCGCGGCTGAAGGGCGGCACGTGAAGGCTACTTGCCCCGGGCTCCTCACGGGCCGCAGCGCACCCAGCGGGCACAGGGCCCCCGGCCCAGGCGCTCCCGGCGGGGCGGGCAGCAGGCCCGGCCTCACGCTCGGGAACGGGAAGGGGAAGGGGCGGTGCAGCGGGCGCGCATTGCGCAGGCGCGGCCCAGCCCCGCCCGCCGCGCCCCTCNGAGGGGTTCTTCGATCGCGGCGCCAGCATCGTGGAGGACAAGCTGGTGGAGGGGCTGCGCACCCGCGAGAGCATGGAGGACCGGCGCCACCGCGTCCGCGGCATCCTCCGCATCATCAAGCCCTGCAACCATGTGCTCAGCGTCACCTTTCCCATCAAGCGCGATAACGGCGAGTGGGAGGTGATCGAGGGCTACCGGGCGCAGCACAGCCAGCACCGCACGCCCTGCAAGGGAGGTGAGAGCCGCCGCCTCCCCGGGCCCGCGGAGGGCCGGGCCGCCGTGCCCGCGGCCGCCCCGCCCCGCCGTGCCCCCGGCAAACCCCCCTGTCCCGGCCAGCGAGGGCAGCGGCTGCTTCCCTGTGCCGCCCCTGCTATCCGATACCCGGGGTAAGGCAGGCGCAGGGCGGTTCCTCCGCAGCCATTCAGCGCTCCGCTGTCCCGGCCCCGCGGGTGACCCCCGGGCCAGCCCCGGTACCGGCTGTCACTGTACCGTGGTCGGGCCTTCGCCGCACCCACCGGTCTGGCCCTGGGCATAGCGAGGAGAACCCCCGCCTAATTTTAACTCAGACCTCGATAGTGTTTGTAGGGAGACGTGGAAGCACCATGCTGGAAGTGCCCGCTCGAGTCGAGAGCTGGAGGAGCCACCGTCCCTTTTTAGGCTCAGCTTGCTGTGTTCGCGAAAACCTAGTGCTCACACAGAAAACATCCGTAGGAAAAAATAACGCGTTTTAATAACAAGTTAACTGTGTTTCCAGTTCCTGGCTGGATACATAGTTAGAAAAAAGTGATTTTTCTGAAGATAGCTAGCTCAACTTAGGTGAGACTAATTACATGCTGAGGGACCGAGAGGGTGAATCCCACTGGAGCTGAGCAGAGCTGGGCTCTCTTGGGATCAGCCGTGATCCCAGAGGAATCAGACTCCCTTTTAGTCTGGGATACATGGCATTTCCTTGAAAAACAAATAGAGATGTCCTTCAGCGTACCTTACTCAAGAGCTCTGATCTTTGTGGACATTTGAGTATTGGAAACCATTTCAGGTCTGTGACTCAAACGAGAGCCTCTGTAGTCTGTAAACACTTCTTTTTTTTTTTCAATGTACATCAGCTTTATGGTAAATAATGACAGTTACAGAAAGCAAGTGATTTCTTGTAAATGAAGTCCTCTAACTTCAAGACTAGATATGGGAGGGTGTTCTTAGGTAAATGTGTTTATGAGAATCAGTTCAGCTGGTGTATATATATGACATGAGGATTTCTCTCTGCAGCACAGTGTGTCCTGTTAATGTGATTCCTAACATTCCAAAAATCAAATATCTGGCGAGTGCCCTGTGACATGCTAAATTCTTACCCAAAAGAGGCTAACTCAACTTTTGGTTGTTTACTTGAAGCAAGAATTAGCATCAGACTTAGTTGTAGCTGAAGTTGGGTGTGGCTGAAGTTTACTCTGTGAATCAACTGTTTTATGCCATTGCTATAATTTCTTTTAAAATACTGATGGATATCACACTGCTGTTGTATCACTGCTTCAGTTAGGTTACTCTTTGCTGCTGCTTACAAAAACTCTTTTGCTGTAAAGCCTGTGTTACTCTTTAAGATCCTGCTTGCATAACAAAATGCAGTCCAGTGGCAAATGAAGTAATAAAATAATATTAATATACAGTAACTTCTGATATGTCACGTTAGTATTGCTCATGAGTGAAGGAATCAATGTTTACACAACATATAATTATAAAATGCACTGGACATGATCAAATCCCACCAGCTGGGTGATTGGACACTCTCTGTTATGATACCTACATTTCTAAATTCTCACCAGAATTTCTTGATTTTCGGTAGCATTTGTTATGCCTGTCTGCACTCACACTGAAGCAAACACTGGAGCAGTTACAGGCATTTGAAAATGACAGCTAAAGAAAATAGGAAGTCTCGGTAGTTTGTCCTTTTCTTCTTGTGCTGCTCCCCACCCCCTCTGAATTCAGGGAAGGAATTGCAGATGATATTTCCTTTCCATTCTTAAGCACAGAGATCATTAATGGATTTCACCTTCTACTGCTCTCTAGGAATTTGCTCACTATCAGGTGACAGATCTGAATTTTATAGTAAGTTTAAATGGGATGCATGATAAGCATAGATCAATTGCTTGAAACCTGCTATGAAAAAGGTGTTAGGAATTAGAACATTTCTACTTTAATGGCAAAGGAGTGGTAAAGATATTTTTGCATTTATAGTACATTTCACCCACCTGAAATGCACCAACAACTTGAGCTTCTGTCCAAAAGGGATTTTTAAACTAGAATTCCAGTTCAGTGAGTCCATAGGGATAAAAACACAAAGTCCAATGAAATACAACTCCAAACTCCATATAACAGTATGAAGTAGGGAAACTTGCTGAAGTGAGTGTCCCACACACTGTGGACCCCAGAGTACAATGCGAGTAATTCGCTCCGTCAAGAAACAGCAAGGGACATAAGGGTCCCTTTTAAAAGAAGGGGTGAGTTGACAAGTGGAAGGCTTGCAAGGACATTAGGAGAAACACAGTTTCCACATCTTTTCACATGCAGAATTGTGGCCTTTAACTTTGTGCTTCCTGAAAAGTAAAATTTGGTAAAACAAGGTTACTCATTCTCCTTTCTTTTCTTTTTTGAGTGTGTTTGTGTATTTGGTACTAAGAAAGAAATTGAGTTTATTTACTGCTGGGTGATTGCTAGCAAGTGGGGATGCTTTGTCATGTCTGTTGTTCTTTCAAAGGGCATTGTGCTTTAAGAGCTCATCTCTTACATTTCCTGAGGTTTACTAAGCTGAAGGGTAAGAGATGCTGGTTAGAGAATATTAAATACTGTTCTGTGTGCAGATTAGACAAATGATCAAAGTACACTTTAAGATTCAAGTAGGAAATGTAGGAGTACAGAAGTTTTTAGGTCTTTTAAAGACTGTCCTCCTTTAATTGTTCCTAATTTTTTCAGTACATTCATACCAAAGTACTTCATTAGCAGTTGTATGTTATTTCTGTTTGTCTTTCTGTTTATAAGGGCATTTACAGATTTAACCATGAGCTAATGAAGAATTTATGCTGTAAATCAAATTTTAAAATCTTGATTTAAATGCCCTAAAGTTGGAGACAGCTGAATTACTCAAAGGAAGAGTCTAAATAAACACTTTAATTATATGCACTTTAGCAGCACCTTCTTATTTCTACTAAAAATTTGTAGTTAAGAGTATAACATTTAGATGATGTTCCTTTGTCAGAGATATCTTCAGTTTCTTTGCCTGCTCATTCTCTTCTGGAGTAAAACCTCAATCCCTGTTTAGTGGTCCAGCCCAAATGTGAAAACTGCCAGATTCTAAATGCAAGGTTTATCTTTGTAAATCTCACATGTGCATGCAAATGATACCTGCTGGTACAAACGAGCAGTTCCTTGGCTAGTAGTCCTTCCCTACCTCCTCTGTGCTGGCTTCTCTTTTGCCTGCAAAGTAGAAGTACCTCAGCAGAGTGAATGCCATGAGAGAATTGCTTTGAAAATACAGGTCCTGAGTGGATGGATGTCTGTGGCCTGATACAGCTGCATGAAGGCAAATCCAAGATCAGCCTTACATTTTTTGTATAGGCAAACTCCTACACCTTGGTGAGAAACTTGACTGTTCAAGAAGTACAACACTCTTAATACTCTAATTCTAACAATCAAAAGCATTGTTAATAAAAATAGGAAGTTATTTAGAGGTTTGTCCTACTTCCTTCTCTCCCCCCAAAGCATATGTAAGAACACAAGTCAGCTTGGTAGTGTTGGACATAGCAGTCACTACATAGCAGTGCAGGTGATTCTTCATTGGGTGAAGAAAAGTGCTTTTCTGGAAAAGAAGCATGAGGTACTGTAGCATGCTTTCTTTTCAGTTTACAACTTTTGGTGGTTTTCCACCTATTGAGAGAACCCAGAAATAACACTTCTTGTTGAATCTTGTGGTGCTTACCTATTTAATTGTTGTAGAAGTTAATCCTTAATTCTGCTTTGGTAGTTGCAAACTTTTGCATGTTGAGAAGGTGGTGATGCTTTTTCTTAGCCATGCTTCTCTGCTGTCCTTTAGGAATCTTTACAGAACAGTCATGAATATCCCCATTTAAGTGGTAGGTCTTGCAGTATGTCCAGCATGCAAATCCAGGTTTTAAGGACTCCATTTTCTGCAATGTAACTGTTTGCTAGAAGGGAAAAGTCAGTTAGATGCCTCCTCATCCCACCGAGAATATGGAAGCAGTTTTCTTGTGTATTGGGACTCAGGTTGCTTACACTCCAGATGTAGTATTTATACAACTGGACTGATGCTGCCTGGTAGCTGAAGTAATGCTGTGGGTCACATCACTCTTTCCTTTGCTGATGTGGTGACTTGCATGCCAGTGGCCAGTACTAACAGGAAGCCACAGCTGCTCTTGTTCACTGCACTGACAGCTGCCTAAAGAAATCAAACAAACCAAATAGGGTACAGGAAATGAGATGTCTGAATACAGATGACTTTGTTGGAAAGTACTCTGGCAGTTCCTACTTAAAATAATAAATTCTTCTAAATAATTTCATCAGGTTCTATGAAAAGTGTAGAACTGGTTAAGCTACTTTTTATGTGGTTGCTGATGGCTATTTATCATTAATTAGTCAGTTTTAGAAAACAAAATAAACTTGCTGAATTTTTATATGCTTAGTAGTATGGAAGTGATTCCATGTTTGTTAGGCAGCATTTACTATGGGAATAATGCTGTTAAGTGGTTTTAAAACTTTTTCAAGCCTTTCCATGTTAACCAACTATCCAACAGGTCTATTATAAATGAAATTAATCAGAGCTGGAAACAGCCTAACTTTTGTTTGTGCTCACCCAAATTGCTGTAACCAAGTCTCAACTTCTTCCTCAGTTCAGAAAGGCTTTAAAACTATCCTCAGTTCTGGACTAGATTTAGTATAACTTTCATTAACAGAGGAATTTTGAAAAGCTTTGTCAAACTTTACTTCAGAGTTCTCTCTTTTATGTGAAAACAAATGAGCCTTACTTTATTTGTTCAGTTGACTTGGAGGTGAATGAATTTGATTTCCTGTGTGGTCCTGCCTTGGCTGGTGGAAGGAGCTGTTCTGCACTACAAAACTTTCCTGTTGTCTGGTCTTGGCTGCTTTTATTCTACCTATCAGGATTTATCCTTCTCACTTGGCTCGTGAGTTCATATTAATGAGTTTCTTACTGCATAAGGTGGCCTTTATTCATGCCACCCCTGCCTCAGTTTTCCAATTGCAGAGGTCCAAGGCTGGCACTGATCTCATTGCCCAGTCACAAAATACTCTCTGTTGCAGACATTTTTGTGGCTAAAACAGTGTACATACTGATAATGGAAACCTTACTTGCAGAAGAAAAACCTGTACATGCAGGACTCGGACCAGTACAAGCCCCTTTGCTGTCTCAACATTATTTATTCTTTTTCTAAGGGGGTAAGGAGTAGAGCTAAAAGGTATTTTGGAAACAGCAGAGCTGTTTATCTAAGGGTTGAATTAGTGGCTTTGCTTTTTGTAAGTCATGCATGGGTGAAAGTTAAGAGCTTGTACCTTCGGCCAGCGGTCTTTCAAGTAAGATATGAAAATGTACCCTATGGACCATGGAACAGATGGAACTATGACATGGACCATCTGTAACCTGAAATAAACCTTGGAAACTGATCTAACTCCAAAGGAGTGTGAGAGGTTTTTTTGGGGAAAAAAAGGTAATTAGCCTAACGGTGATAGCACTTAGTGTTATAGCTAAAGCTTGTATCAGTGCCTTACTTTCATAGAATCATTAAGACTGGAAAAGACCTCTAAGATTGAGTCCAGCCTTTGACCAATTTTCATAGTTTCTATTCTCTTATTGAGAATTTATCTAACTTCACAATTAGTGCAACAGGGGTTATACATTTAAATAGCAAACTAAAAAATAAGGAAAGGAATATGTGTCTTGTCTTTTACTGTCTTTTAATGTGCTAGTTGTAATGTGAACCTTATCAGGTTTTTGTTTTTACCTTTGATATTCTTGTAAGGGGCTAAGCCTTGCTCTTTTGGCTGTGAATCTTTTTAGTCTCAGCTTTTTCATATCAGCTCATACCATTGCTGCGGTAGCCAGCTTTGTCCTTGATCTTAAATAGTTGTTTTCCCGTGCTACTGTTGGCTCTTTGTCTATTTATAGAGAGATCATACCTCTCTCAGCATTGGGCTTTCTGCATAAACACGTGTTGGGGAGAGGAATCTCCTGTGTGATAGTGTCTCTCCTGTTCTCTGGGTGATCCCAGCAAGCACTTTTTTGTTGCATGAATTGCAACAGCTCCATCTTGTCAGGAATTAGACTCTTAGGAAGAGCATGGAATTTGCCTGCCTCATGTCAGCACTGTGGTGGCTTCTTTTGTGGCTCCTATGGCATTTGGACCAGCCAGGGCAAATTTGTTCGTTATTTCCACCCTCTGCGCAAACACCCCCCCTGCACGTGGTAATGATATCTGTGTGGAAGCAGTTTACTGTGTCTCCCTGTTTCTGTCCTTGTTACTAGTGTTGAGTGCACTTTAATGAGTGACCTAATCCTTTGGTTGGGGCTGAGGTAGTTCTGTAGGTGAGAGACTTTACTTCGTAGCCAGTTTCTAAGTGCATAAATTCATGTCCTATTTGCTTGCCTGGTAGTGTACTAAATTTGCTGTGTTCACATTTAAAACACCATGTCTTAACAATGCACCAGAGGTAATTTTTGAATTGAGAAAGTGCTTGGTTTTTCGTAGCATGGATTGAAATAAATGTATATGTTTAAGCACATTTCAAGTGCAGCTCATTAAAAACATACAAAAAGTGATACACTGAAGAATTCTGTCTGGCTGAGTACTTTATGGTCATATTGTACATACTGGTGCTTAAAGCAGAACGGTGGGGTGTCTCTATAGGGGAATGTCTCTCCTGCCTCAGCTTTAGAGCTGGCTAGTGCTGTGTAGAAAGAGATAAATATTTTTATCTCCTCTCTTGGCAGTTAGTGAATTGAATTTAGGAATTAGTGGTTCTTGTTGCTGATTGGTTGTACAGTGTTCTTGTTTTCCAGTACTGAATTACTCATCTTGCTTTGTTAGATTTATCTGGAATTTCTTTGTCTTCAATAATTACAAATTGGTCACTGTGCCGTTTACCACACTTTCCAAATGGTTAAATAAGGCTCAGCAGTTTCCTTCTTGGGAAAGTTGGATTGTTTTTCTGCATCTAGAAAAATGTGTGTGTTCTGAAAGAGTTTAAGAGTTGCTTGGATGATATGTCCTTACTGAGTTAGGTGTCAGTGAATACTTAGTTTGATGGTTGTACAGTCATGATTGTGCTTGTTTACTTACCAAACATGAAAATATTATACATAATCCAGAGTTAAAACATTAAGGAACTGAGGGACTGCAGTAAGTGCTGGGACTGATTTATGGATTTTGTGGAATCTAAATTTGAGGATCTAAACTGAAGCTCCTTCAGACTGGGCTTAGACTCAAGCCTTTGGACAGGGTCAGGCAAGTTGCTAACTGGGAGAGTTGCTAACTGGGAGATGAGCATGCCGCAGTCAGTCCTAGAAACTTCCAAAGGAGATAGTGACATCTGTGTTGCCCAGTGCTGTATGGGTAGTGTAGGATAGCTGCTGCTCTGGAAGGCTTCTTTTGATGGGCAGAATAGCACTTTGTAAATAGAGGTGAGCAGAACAAATGCACCTATTAACAGGAATTGTCATCTGTAAAGGACCCAAATGGTTCCAAAGTTCTCAAGAACATGACAACCAGAAGAAAACACTCAAGTCAAAGCAAGACAAAACCCTTGGTTAGATAGTAATAATTTAGGCTGAGATGCAAATGTGTTCCAGGTTCTGGGGAACTTGAGAGACTTACTAAGATTTACAAGATATTTAGTGCAGGAGGAATAGTTTACCAAGTGTTTTGCTTTGAACTGTTGCTATGGCAACTGTTTCCTTTTTTTTTGAGGCTTTGAATACCTCGTGTTTGCTCGTAGTGGGGGCACATGTAGGTGCTACCATTTAGGATCACTGCACCAGAAGCTCAGAAAATAGTGACATGAACTTCCCTAAATAGATTTGTAGGCGTAGTGGAAACACAGTAGTCGTCCTTGAAAAGTTGGTGCTTCTATACACCACATCTTCTAAGGAAGCATAATAAACACACTTAACATCACAGAACATACTGAAATCTGTACAATGTAAATTCTAGTAGGATGTATAACCAGTTTTCTTGGAAATCAAGGTCTCTGTTATGTGTGTGTTATTACACCCCTGCTATAAAATGATAAAATGATTAAAATGATAACTGACTGCTCTTATTATAGAATCCAAAGTAACCTTGCTGATAAAGACTACTTTGATGGAAGAGGTAACTGAGTGAAGTATATCTCCATAATACAGGTTGTAAAAAAGTTTTAAAAGTATATACACTGCAGTGTAGTGATAAAGCCTTCTCTTTACACTGACCAATACTAAAAAATTAAATTAAAACCTTGCCTCATTGAGATGCCTTTGTGCATAGAAAAACAAAGTCACTCTTAGCATACTGTTTAACTTCTTGGGGCGTGGTAAGGAAAGAGAATGCTCAACTAGAACAAGAATTCATATGTTTTCCAATGAAAAGTATTTTCCATGGCCGTGAGTCATACTGTAACTTGAGGCTTTATTCAATCTATTTTTTTGTAGCTAATTTGCTGTAAAAGGCACAAGTTTCCAGAGACTGCGTGGGACTTGCCAGGGTTTTAAAAAATTGTAATCTTGCTACATAACAGTGACTTTGTTTGCTTTTATGTAGTGAGAACCTTAAAAAAAAAAAAAGGTAAAAAACCAAACCCAGTATTTTATCTGTGCATATGGTCCGTTTTTAGGCTCAGGCTATTGAATGCATAGTTACACTGCCAAAAGAGTCACACAAATGCATGGCAATATTCCTGCCAGATTAGGAAGCTGTCAAACTAAATTTCAGCGATGTCCAAATAGAATAGAAATTAAGTAAGTCTTTTATCTTTGTGCATCTGCTTGCAGATGGAATGTACAGCATTGTCAGATGCCTGCTTCTCGTCAGTCTTAACCGCTTAGCACAAATAACTTCCCTGTCAAGAGGTGGCCCTCCTGTAGAGTAATTACAATTCCTGGAAAACAGTAACTGCCTGAATTGCGAAAAGGAATGAAATGTTAGTGCATCTTTAATGTTACATTCTCCTGCCGGGGAAGGGAAAAATTCATCATACCTGTCAGAGAAAAGGGTTCACACCGTGAACTTTACCTAATGATTTTACCACATAAACTAGAGAAGAGTGACCAGTACAATCATCACAACTCTCAGAATTGACTAATCTCCACTTAGGAAGATAAAGCCAGCAGTCAAACCATTTTAATTACAACTGTTTAAAAGCCTTGAAAAGGAGTTAAACCTTATTCCAGAAGTATGAAGTTTGTCCAGTTTTGACCTCAAGTCCAAAAGTTTTCTGTGTTCTGGTATGTGTACATGGCTGACAGACAGGCAGCACAGTTGAAAGCCTGTCAATACTTTATTAGTTTTGGGGGTTTTTCTGTGTTTACCTTGATATGAAAACTTAACATTTATTACATCAAAGTTTGTGGTAATCCTTGACTGAAATGCAAGGAACCAGAGATCTAACTGTTTTACATGCACTGGAGTGAGTACATGCACTAGCACTTCTAGTAAAAGTGCAGCTTGTTTACCTCTTCAGATCCTATCTTCTGTATGATTTGCAGAAGAGGCTTCCCTCTGTTTTGTATATTGCTTCTCTCTTTAAACTGTACAAGATAACTATCCCGAAGTATTTAGTCTTCTTGCTGCTTTTCATATATAAATAAACAACATTTTGTATGCCTGCAGGAGTACATTTATAGCAAAACTGCTTTGTATACACAGCTTGGAAGTTTAAATAAGTATATGCGTTGAATAAATACACAGTGATCTAGTTCAGCTGGGGGTGGAGGGGCAGAGTTCACTCCTGGCCAACATAGGCTGTGACTCCAAACTTGGCTGGCTTGAGCAATACGCAGATGAGACCTGTCCCCAGAGTACCTGCTCAACCAAGAGGGAATGATTTCCCCAGGCCTGATAGTCAGTGCCATAGGTAGTGCTCATTCTTGCTCAAAGCTTGACAGAAGGATAACTGCTCCTCTGAAGGATCAAAGTAAGACATATTAAAAAAAACCCCAATACATTTATGTTCTTATGTTCATTAACTTTGGCTGGTCTTTTGGGCTCTAATGGGTTCTACTTAAATTTTGAATATTCCTTCCCATGAGAAGGTATTGAAAGCTCAGATATTAACTCCATGCAGCTATCTAAGTCATAAACTACTTAGTTTGCTTTTGGAGACCACCCTCCACACAATAAATTTAAATTCTGTTCTGCAGAGGCATGGTACTTTCTTTTACTGATTGAATCCACATAAGAAAGCAGCACTTGGCCCTCAGCTTTATTTGAGCAGCACTTAGTTCCTTTGAAACTGGGATTGTTTCCAGAGCATTCAGGAATGGCTTTCATAGCAGCACAGTGCTTTAGTTTGGATAATGTATGCTGGCCTTTTTTCACTCCTGAGAACCTGAATATGGTCTTCTCTTTACATAATAGGAAATTTGTGGTGCCATGTTCTGGCATCTAAAGGACACTCTGTGCCTGCTACAAACCACCGTGCAACTTGGAAGAATCTACAACCAAAGATTTAGGGAGTAGAGATGTGAATAATAAATCATTCATGGCTCTGTTGTATGCTTAGTTAAGTAGGAGAAGCTTGGATAGAAACAAACATACAGCCATAGGGCCCTTTTGGCTGTGGCCACGTGACTTTGGGCACATGTTGATCTTAAACGTCATGTTTAAGTATCTCTAGTTCTTTATATCTTGGCCTATCAGTTTGATTAAGTATTTCCTACTCTGTAGCTACCTTCAGGTACATGAATCTTAACTTTGAGTTCAATCAATGTATTGGATTTTTCCGTTTTTCAGAAGACTGGTAAGAGTCAGGCAGGTGAAAGATCTCCTTTCCTCTGTGTAACCATTTTTTTACTCAGCTTTGAACTGCCTAGAATGCTGGGCTCACCCATTTTGCATCTGAGCTGCTGCCAGCACACAACAAATTGAATTTGCGTTTGTACCATGTGTCAGCACACACTTGCAGCCCTGCTGAGTGACTTGGAGCAGGGAATGCAGGTGTGGGCTGGCTTCCATGTGTGTGTGGGATGGGTGGCCTGGTCTCACGAGCTTGCTGGTGTAGGACTATTCCCTCAAAGTGTTTTGAAAAAATTTGAACTAGCGGAGCGGCTTATTGCTTTTTGTTTTGTGGCTGTGCCTAGCAGTGAAGGCCTTGAAGCCAAGGCTTAGAACTTAACAGGAGCTTGTATTACTGTATCAAAAAGACCTTATTATAGCCTGTACTTGATAAGTTATGTTGAGGAACAAAGTTAATCTTGTATATACAATGAATGAAGTCCAAAGCTAAAGATCTTGTGGAATGCTGAAGTGCTTTATCAGCCTCTTGAAAACTCTGCTCTTAGTTACCTGTCAGCTTGGTTCATCTTTATCACAAGGAATATTCACTTTTTCCCCTAAGGCCAAATGCTGCCATCAAGCTACTTCATAGAAAATTACTGAAATAGTGAATTTCTGCTACCTTTTCTGCTAAAAGGTAGATATTTAAGTAGGGAAACAGGATCTTGCTCTTTACCTCTTAGAGTAAATAAGTTGATAAACTACCTACTTGCATGTTAAAGATTGTTAGTGTAGAATTACCCTTCCCAATTTATAAATACTTATGAAGCTGTTTAGTGAATTCCTATTTTTTCTCATGTGTCTTTTGCAGGTATTCGTTATAGTATGGACGTTAGTGTGGATGAAGTGAAAGCCTTAGCATCTCTCATGACATACAAATGTGCTGTGGTTGGTAAGTGTTCATTTGTCAAGCAAGATTTCAATCTTCGGTTTCAATCAGTACTGATGTAATTACATAAAAAACCAAACATGTAAATTCATTAAAATTAATTTCAGACACTAATCTCTAACTTAAATCTGTAGCAAGGTGGGAAAAATCTGTATCTGTCTAAAAAATTATGTGTTCCCTCTGCTGTTAGTGAGAATACTTTAATAAGGTTGCATTTTCATTTGAAAAGTCCAAATTCTGCTAACTACCCTCTCCCATAGAAAGTACTGCATCTTGAGCTCAAATTCAAGTATGACAAACTTGGATTAGTAGGGGACTAATTTTAGGGGGAGCAGATGGAGGCTGTAAAGGATTCAGGCAGGGGACCTGCCTGAGAGAAGGATAAAATTCCTTTATGGGTTATAAAGAAGTATAATTTGTACACAGCTACTAAATTGCAGAGGACTTTGAAGAGAATCTGCTTATTATTTGTAAGAAAAGAAAATACTTTCCTAATGTATATAGATGTGCTTAGGACTGCCAAAGTAAAATTTTTGAGCTAAACCAGTAAAATATAAAAGGTAAAACTTATTATTTCTGCAAGTGTCCTAGACAAGAGATATTTAAGCATAGAAAATTTAAATAATGAACTTTTGAGTTCTAAAGACCATTTTCAAAGTGCCTTGAAAAATCTCCTATTTTTGTAAGAGTACCTAGATCAGATTATAACTTACACTTCAGAAGCCATAAACACAGCTAAACCAAAATCACTGCGAAAATCATAGATACAATTACACATCTTTCTCATGTGTTCTGCCTTTATTGTTGAAAAAGTAAAATTATTTTCCTTTGCATTTTTGTAGATGTGCCATTTGGTGGGGCAAAGGCTGGTGTCAAGATCAATCCCAAGAACTACACAGTAAGCCTAATCATAGATAAAAATTTGGTTATCTGCAATACTGAAGCCAGCCAGTTAATAAAGCTCTTCTAAGGGCATTAATGACCACTTAAAACCTCCTGCCACTTCTGCCCGTGTAAAGGCTGAATGTAGCCTGCGCATGCAATAGGTAGGAAAAGAATTTTTAAAAGGTCTGTGTTTCAGAGGTGGAATACTTCAATTACTTAATTTATTAGTTTTTTTTCTGAAAATCAGCAGAGTGCAAATAATTTGGAACTTGGAATTTTTAAAAAATTGATACTGTTAATAAAAGCTTAAATTGAGTTACTCTTTGAAAAGAAGTTAATATTTTTGTTTATTTTGACTAATAGTTTTATGCTCCATTAAACCATTCTATGCAGTGTTCCAGTGTGAATGATAACTAACTTAGCTTATAAAAGGTTTACTGCAGGCTTGCCTTCTTGCCCTAATTAAAACAACGTGTACAGAAAGGAATGCCAGAATTCATAACAGATATTCTAAACTCAAAGCTCCTGTAAGGATTTGTGTCAAGTTCTTTGGCTGTGGTGGTTACACAACCGGCAGGGCCAGCTCGTGCTGTTGCTGGTTGTAAATTGCTCACACAGGATATCAGATTTGTTTGCTGGAAATCTTAGCTGTGGGCACAGGTTGTTCTTCCTGTGCCATGCTCCCGACTTGTCATGGATCAGAATGTACAGAAAGAAAGCCCAATGTTTCTTGTGCTGCCTGAATGCCAACAGTCTGCTAGGGAGTGGCATATAAATTATGAATCATCCCTTCTTCTAAAAGAAGAGGGCATTCGCTTATGCTTGGGCTAAGTTCGAGCAAATACTCACAAGCACTAATGATTTCTTCTGATATTTATTGCCTTTTCTCTGCAGGACAATGAATTAGAAAAGATCACAAGAAGGTTTACCATGGAGCTGGCAAAAAAGGGCTTTATTGGTATGTTGGGCAGCTTTACTATTCAAATTTAGAATCTGATTTATTGTGCATTAGCAGTGTCCATTAGATAATATCTAAGTCTAACCTCACACTTAAATAACAGTATTTTTGGGAACTGTAAACATTTTGGGTACGGAATTTTCAGCAAGAACCACAAAGAATTGAGTCATTCAATCCTAGTGCGTTTTATAGGGAACTGTGTCTTAACTTTTTCTGGTGGCTGTTCTGCTATGAGAAGCCACAAAAGCTGAGGTCATGGTATCCAAAATGAATCACAGTTCTCTCAGAGTTAGATCATAAAATGGTGACCATATTTGTTGCAGTTTTAATCTCTAATAGCAAACTCTTCACTGTTACTGTTTCCGGTAGTCTCAGTTGGGGCTTTTGGCAGGTATCTGAGGAAAGAGAGGAAGGAAATAGAAGATCCACCCCAGCAAAAGTTGATGGCTTCACCCATGGCAACCAGAGGCTGCAAGGGAAGTGTAGGCAAGAAGCATAGGAGCCTGTTGTAACAGAACCTCAGCTCCTGTAATGTTAGTAGGGGCTTCATTCACACTCAGCCCTGAGCTGTTCTGGTAGCTTTGCTGTCTGGAGTTGCTGTCCGGACATCTCCTCTGCAGAAAGCTAAATATTACCAGCTCAACTTTTAATTAGAGGGAGCAGCTTTATCCAGAGAAGGTTCTTAGTCGAATAATGAGGCATGTAATTAGTTAAAGGTCTGTCATGTATTCCTGGTATCTAACTGCCTTGGGAATGTGTATCTTTTTATCTGCATTTTCTTGCTCTTCATCCAGAGTGTTTGTCATCTGCCCTTCCAGACAGAGTATTTATCATGTAAATTAAGCTCCTTTATAAGCACACTTACTGATGTTACATGTGACTATGGTTTTACTATACACAATGCAAGTTGTTGTGATAATTAGTTCAGTTACAATTAAAATGGTTTGATAAAATTGTCTTCCTTTTAGGCTCTCTGGGTGGTGCTACACAACTTTCACAAACCTTTTAAAAATGCTTAGAAAAAATTGTTGGGGCAGAGTTGCATATAATATCCTGATTAGCAAGTGTCTAGAATCTTATATAGTCTGGGGAAATACTATTTTTAGCTAGCTACAAAAAAACAGATTTTTTTTTTTTTTTTTTTAATTTCAACAGATGTGTGAGACTTCTTTTAAAGGTTTATTTCATCAAGAAAGAGAAATGAAACCTGTCTTGAAGTAAGCAGTACAATTAAATGCATGTGCTACAGTGCAATGACTAGGAACAGCCTACCTTCAATATTTAAACTCACCCAGGAACAGGAAGGAAATTCTTGTGCAAAGAATCCAATCAATGTCACAGTATATAAAAATCATAGCTAGATAGCACCCTCCCTGCAAAAAAACCCAAACCACTTTTGATGCACTATCCTGCTCTGACTTTTTATTGACAAACTGGCCTTCACCTTTTATCAAATGGCTTATAAAAAGGTTGGGGGTTTTGATAATATTGTAGAAAGGTGTGATACAGAATCTAAAACTGCATTGAATCCAGAAGAATGTGTTGCTTGCATAATAAACTGAGGATTAAACAGGAAAACAGTTCTTCTCTGCCAAGGCCTGCACAGTTCCCAAGGGAATAATGACTGAAAATAACTGTCTGTGTTTGATCCTTAAGAGCTGTTTTTCACTGTTGCCGACAGGACCTGGTGTGGATGTGCCTGCTCCTGATATGAGCACGGGGGAGAGGGAGATGTCCTGGATTGCTGACACCTATGCCAGTACCATAGGGCACTATGTAAGTCTTGAGCCGAGGCTTTCAAGCAGAAAAGCTGCCTAATCATATAAATTTGTTTACTTATTGGATCTAAAAATATTCTTGCAAACTGTGACAACCTCAGTGGTGTGAGGATTTTAGGGTACAGCAAAGGAAAAATAGCTTTAAGGTTAACATTCTTACACTAGCCTTAAAAGAAGCTTCTCTGATACAATACTAATTGCAACTGTTGAACAAAAAGAAAAATACATTGTTTTTAAAGGTATATAGTCTAAAATTAGTTTCTATTTCTATAATTTTCCTCTGTTTTTCATTGGTACTGTAATTACTAATTTAAAGTTGTTAACTGATAACCGTGATACGTGCTCATGGTTGTGTTCATTCAAGAGACCATGCAAATTAAGTTCACACTATTGGTATAACTTGTAAAAGTTTTGAGATTCTCTGCAGTCTCCTAGAAGTAACAAGTTTCATTGTGGACTTAAATTCTTCAAATTGTAAAGCAAAAGGACACTCACATAATTTATAGCCCAGGAGGCAATAAAAAAAAATAAGCTTTTTTTAAAAACTATTTTTTAATGCTAGCCTTTGGTTTGGCCTTTGTCCTTGTGTCAGTAGGGTTATTTGTACCTGTTAACCAAACACTTTAGTTGTGTACTTTCAACAGGTCTGTTCAAAGGAAAATGTATTTAGTAGCTGTGTTAATATGCTGATCTATTGCATGTTTGCCTATCCCAGCTCCTTTTGAAGTGAAAAGACTCTTTCCTTGTACTTTGTGCAGTCCCTTCCAGCAGCTCCCCTGAAGTGCAGCAGGGTGTTCTTCACCTCGGTGCCTCAGGCATTAGTGCCACCCACCACGTGCCACATTGCTCAAAATGTGCCTGGCTGTCCTCAGGCAGTCTCCTGGCACAAGACTTGTCTGAGGCCTCCTTGGACAGTAGGAGGTGGAGTGGCACATGTTATTCTAAGTCTAAAATACAGTCTGAGGTATCTTATGGAAGGAAAAAAGGAATACTTATGGAATCAGCTGAGGCATGCTGATTAGTTGAGTTAAATCACTTTTACACAGAGCTCTCCATTAGGGATATCACTGTGAAACATTATGTGCTTTTTGCTACTCATGTAGGTAAATATTTTAATTAAAACTTGGTATCTGATAAAAAGACAAAATTATGACTTCTGAAGGGCTCCAATATGCAAGGTGGCAACTAGTTCCCTCAGAACTTAAAATTCCAGTTTAGAGCAAAACTACTGCCTCAAAGCATTGAGTTTTAACATTTAACTCATTGCACTAAAATGTGTATTTCACTGTGATACAACAGCACTGTATTATTAAGACTGACAAAAGGATCACAGCAACTGACCTGCTTTAAGATTTGCTGTATTGAAGAGTTATCATACAGTTTTATACAAAAGCTCAATTTTTTAAAAATTAAACTGAATGGATGAATTTCTTATTCTTTCCACTTTATAATCTCACCTTATTGTATAGCCCTACACATTCTTAAGATCCAGTGACAGCAGAAAATAAAATAACTACTGAGGATTAAAATTGGAATTACGCTACAACAGCTTCTTTTTAGACTCCCTCTGTATGGCAGTATCCTATTGAAAAAATAAAAAAACCTGAGGATTCAAGAATACTTTTCTGCAAAGTTAATTAAAAAATGGAAATAAGGGGGTGGGGGGGATGGGAAAGTAAATGTTAGTTTACTTACTTTTGTGGGGTTGTTTGTTTGTACACTCAAGAGAGAATGGTAGCCACAGTGGAACTCCAGAGCTATTGTGGAGAATGACCAGGTAATGGAGAAGGAAAGTGATAATTCTGGCAAGACTATAAAAAGGGGAATAATCCATCAAAACCAGTTTCTAGAGGAGTATGTTTCAGATAACTATCTGATTGGGACACCAAGAGCAAAAAGAAAGGTGATTAAGGGATACTAAAAAGATAAAAGTGACCATGGGGGAGGAAGGAAAGGGAACTAAGAGCAGAAAATGAGCAATGAACAAAAGTGAAACAAGATGTAATTCCAAACACAGATGGAAGCTGTGCAAGGGACTACATTCAGTGGGGTAGTAAGATAACTCTGGTGAGAGGGATCTGTCTGAGATACAGACCTGATGGCTCTGTGCTTGCAAACTGCACACAGCTGTGTTCAGGGAGTTTCAAGTGGGGAGGATAAATCAAATAAGAGATATAAAAAGATAGGGGAAGTTTGCTCAAAACCTACCATACAGAGCCAGGAAGCTGTAGAGACTAGGAGAACATCATTGCAGGGGGGAAAGGGGTTAAGAAAGGAGCAGAAGTTAGTGCCTGAACATCACCAACTAACTTCATAAGCTACCAGTGCTGATACAGAAGTCTTTGGTGCTAGCTATAAGCCATTATTCAAGGTTCTCAGTAAAAGCAATGCTCTTTTGTTTTCACCCAAAATGTGTTAAAAGTTTTTGTTTATTGACTTAAAACCAAAGATTTTAGGACTTTGACATCAGCTGTGGCTTTTATATGTGACTTTAAGAAGACCTGGATCTGCCCTCACACTTCATGCTCTGTTTTCTTGACAAACCATGCAAGTTGGTAATAACTACCATGTTAACTGTTCCAGAAAATCCATCTGAAGTTGCTGGATCACTGAATTATATATGGCTGAAGTTTTTATTAAATTAATACTTTCCGGTCTTCTGTCCTTCCTGACACAATCAACTGACTTTTGGTACACAGGAAAGGACTTTGATAAATACATTCTTATATATGGTGGGAAGCTGTATTTCTTCACGTATTTATAAAATATATGTCCTCTTTTGTGAATGCACGAAGCCCAAATAAAGGTTTTTATTTAACAGAATAAAAACCTGAAAGTCCATCAAAACATCTGGCCAAGTCGTCCCAAGAAAACACTCCTGCCAATCCTTGTTACAGTTGACATGCCACAAGAGGGAGCGTACAGCTTATGGAGAGCAGCGAGCTCTATTTTGGGAGGCTGAATTAGGAATTCTGTGGCAAGCCCAGCATCACTTTTATTGTTCTTAAAGAGGGTTATATGTTAATACACTATCGTTTTCAAACAGTAAATAGTTTTAGTCTTCATTAGGGCTCTATTCTCCTCCAGCCATTCTGCCTCTACTTACTTTTGTCTGCTCCTTTCCTTCCTCTCACCAAGCATCCTGCACCACAGGCATGCAAATGCCTTTGGCACAAGGGAATGTGTGGCTGGTGGAATGGAAACCCATCCGGCTGCTGGCACACTCATTTCACTGGATTCTCTTTCATCCCTACTTTTTCACTTGTGTTGGAAGCCAAGCCACCGTGTGACTGTGCTCCCAGGGTGTGGGAGCATGGGAACCACTGGTGACAGAAGAGGGAGGTCCAGTGTCTGGTTCAGAAGAATTTCTTTCAAGTTATGAATTCCAATTGGAAAAATCAGCTATGGTTTTAAATAGCTATTTGATCTTGGCTGACTATCTGGCATATGGAAAACTTAATTTTATTGCCACCAAATTAAGAATAGAGGCTTGATTGAAAATGCTGCTTTTCTGAATAAAAGTAGTAAATACTCTACTTTTCCCATATGACCTTCAAACTGCGGATTTCCTTTGAGACCATCCCTGTATTCTGACTACAGACCTCATACCTCATTTTGTAATTACAAAATAACTGAATTTGTTATAAAGGAACAATAAACACTGTTTAAAGATGATTAAAAGCCAGTTCAAGGATATATTTAAGCCCTTAAAAAAATTAGGACATCAAAAGTAATGATATAAAGCAATTGTGGTTGTAAATAGAACCTGACTTTGAGAAACATTCCTGAAAGCTTTTTGATTTGTCTGCTTGTGGATATCACGGTGATACACAGACTGAAGTTAACATACACACTTAGAGGCAAGAAAAAATCATAGACCGTATCCACTATTGCATTACACAGCTTTCCTGACAGAGTATTTTGAGGTGTTCACACAAAGTGAGGAAGGAGATCATCTTTACAAACTAAATGCATTTAAGCCATATCATGTTCTGACTCTTAAAATTTCCTTTTTCCTTTGTCTCAAGTGTACAAAACTTCTTGTTCCAGCTGTTTTTTGTTTGATTAATTCCATGTCTCACAAGTCCTTTGCTGTTTTACAGGATATTAATGCACATGCATGTGTAACTGGTAAACCCATCAGCCAGGGTGGGATCCATGGACGTATATCTGCAACTGGTCGTGGTGTCTTCCATGGAATTGAAAATTTCATCAATGAAGCCTCATATATGAGCTTATTAGGAATGACTCCAGGATTTGGAGATAAAACATTTGCTGTTCAGGTAACTTTTTTCCTTGGACTGTAGGAAAAGTAGTACGCAGACTTTCGGTAGAGTTGTTTTTAAAACAGGCTGTAGCCCTTAAAAACTGAGAGAGCTTTAAAACTTCCAAGTTAACCTTTACTCTCAAACTTTAGAAACACTTTTCAAGCAACATAGGTGTCCTTTATTTTGGACTGTTTTTTATAAACTGAACTTTCAATTGCACTCTGCAGGCACAAAGCTAAATTTCTATAATGATCTTGTAAGCTGCAAATACCAAAATGAATACAGTTACAGGAGTTCTTTAAAGTAAGGCATAGCACACTTTTCAGTGAGTTGTGACGCTAGTTTTACCTACACAAAATTTGTTGCAATGTTTTACAATAAAAAATTTAAGGAGAGGAGGAATTGAGGGTTTTGTTCTTGTTCTATTATGGAATAAGCAGTTGGAAAAATAGAAACTATCTTATCCTAAATTCGTAGGGTTGAATGTACATTTTTGGTGTTCCTAAGACTTGGGGATTTATGTAGTTGAATTTTGAAAGGGTTTGATAGCCAGCAGTATGCATTATCATTCCTAAAATTTCAAAGAAAGGAAACTTGTTCAACTTTAAACAGTATGTTAAATTGAGAGTTTGAGGAACTGATTTGTTTTGTTGTTTCCAAAAAGTGCTTGTTAGAAATAGCAGAGTAATTGTAACCTCCAAGTTGTCTTCTAGTTAACCTGTGGGCTTGAACAAACATCTCTGCCCTGCACAGGCCCAGCAGCATGCTCATCTCCCTGCTCTTTGACATTTTTATGCCTGGCAGAGGACTAACCAACACACACTTAAGCAAAACTTAGACTGAAAACAAGGCCATAAGAAAAGCAGAACATTCTTGTAGGAAAATGAGCCTAGAGCATTTCAAAGAGACCTAAGGCATGACAGACTCTTATACCAAAGTTTGCTTCTAATACATAAGCAAAAATCCCAGGTATAATTGCAGCTGTGTTACACAGGAATTTATTATTCAGCTTTTTTTCCAGCACAGAATTGTACGACAGACTTTCCACATTGATCATACGACCTTTTGGTCTGCTATGTGTGTTCTTTTGCTTCCAGAACATCAGCATTCTGGAAGTAAAGGAACTTAATGGCCTGGAATTAAGTCAGTAGTCATACAAAAATCCACGAATGCCTTTAAGATGGTGCCAGTCATAAACACATAAACATAAACACAGAATGGTCCCAGGTTGATAAACATCAGAGTTTTGACATTTTCTTAGTAGCATTACCTCTCCCTTTCTGTATTTCCAGTATGAAACACTTATCACAGCTATACATTGCTGGCTACAGTGCATAATTTCTGCAGTGGTATTCAAACAAGAATTTGTAGATTTCTATTGTTTCTGTCTGTAGATTTCAATTGTAGATTTCTACCATCTTTCCTATACACATCATCTAATGCCAAGATGTGCCAATAGATGACGAACTATTTAAAACTGTATAAGCCTTAGCAGTAAATCATCATTTTAGCTGGAGGATTAACTACTTTTCCCTTTCTTTTTCCACCTTCAGGGATTTGGTAATGTGGGCCTGCATTCTATGAGATACTTGCATCGCTATGGTGCAAAATGCGTCGCTGTCGGAGAGTTTAATGGTTCTATCTGGAATCCTGATGGGATTGACCCAAAGGAACTAGAAGATTTCAAATTGGTATGAAACTTAGCTAAGCAGAAAGAGTTTAATTTTTGTCAGCTTTGCAAATACATAGATTGAACTGATGGCTGTAGACTGGTGTTGTGGTATTTAAAGCATGCTGCCAATAGTCCTTACAAAATGGTTTAGAAATGTTGATTCTTCTGACTTTTCCTTCTTATCCCCAACAAGAATGCAAATGCTGGTGGTAGCTTTTTCACCCTTTGACCTGACTCTCAAAAAAATGTCTGTGTGTGCAGGCGAATTATTTTGTTTTCAGATTTGGAATTACTATTATTATATTGCCTTTCTTATGCCTAAAGTAGGAAGGATGTCTTAAGGAACCAGAGCAAGGATGTTCCTGAAGGATTCCTAACTGAGAATCACAAGCACATGGTCATTTAAGATGTACAAAGTGTACTTTTGCTGTTTCATACCTATTGGACGTTTTTGAAAGAATGAAAGCCTACCTGGCAGTGTGACTTGAATGTGTAGTTTTTAATGAAAACTGGATGTGGTCTTTTTATTTCAGTTTCCAAGTGAAGCAGACTTGAGGGGACAGTTCACAGGCACTAAAATACAATCTTCTGCTTAAAGTTTCTTAGGTGTTTATTTGATGTGTCTTCTTTTATATAGAGAATACTTGAATTTCTTTATCATTCTTTCTCAAAAGAATGAAGATTCTATCACTAAACAAAGGCTATGGTTGTAGTACTGAATTTTAAAAAGCATTGGAATTGTATGTGATGCAACGTATCCTGGGTGTAGCAGATAGTGAGTCATTTCAGTTGTTTCAAAACTATTTTAAGAGCTGAGAGGAACCTTTTTTTGTCTTTATGCAGAGAGCTGTTATGCTTCAGTCTTGGGAACTTTGTTCCTGAAGCTTTGTAGCTTGCTTTTTATGTCTAAGTAAGGATAGGAATTATGTTATGTGCTGTCTCTCTAGTACTGTTGCTTCTCCCTTTTCTCTCCCTGAAAGTCAGAAGGGAAGAAATTTGTATGAGCACACAACACACTAAAACCACAGTGGTTTGTTTTCTCCAAACAGCAACACGGGACAATCATGGGCTTCCCTAAAGCAAAGCCACTTGAGGGCAGCATTCTGGAAACAGACTGTGACATTCTCATCCCTGCTGCCAGCGAGAAGCAGTTGACCAAGGCCAACGCACACAAGGTTAAAGCAAAAGTAAGTCAAAGAGTTCAAATGGAAATGAAAAATAGAGATGGTCTGTTTAAATACTAATATTCTATAATCAGCATGAAAAAACCCAAAGCTATACCTCTGAGTTACTCTGTGCTGTGATTTCTTTCAGATTATTGCTGAAGGTGCTAATGGGCCTACAACTCCTGAAGCTGACAAAATCTTCTTGGAGCGGAATATCATGGTTATCCCTGTAAGGTTCTATCATAACCTTTAATTTTCACTACAAAAGGAACATTTTTGTGAGGAGTACTAAGATGCAAGTTATTGAAGGCTTTTGTTAATAGCCATTCATTCTCTAAGAGTGGTTTTTAATAACTAATGTCTAGGAAATGTCTGTCAGTGTTGCTGAAGAATGATAATATTTATTGAAGAGATCACTACAACTGTAAATGACCAACGATAATGATCATTAGCTGACGTTTGCTCAGTCAGAAAGTGTACTAAGCACAGGAAGAAGGAAGAGTAAATATTCTGGTCGGTTTGTAGACATGGTGTGTCTGGGTGATGTTCTGACAGAACTGTGTACTGCAGAGTGTATAGAGTATGTGTAGTAATAATTTGAAAGAGTAAGACCTATCCAGCTATAATGACAATTTTTTCACAGAGCAAGGGTGTCCTGATCAAGTGATCTTGCTAGATAGAGGGGGTGATCTTCAGCCTTTACTCACTGAAATGGCCTAAGAATGCTGTAATTTTTTTAAAACTTGTGCTAAAATAGAAGTAAGTAGTCAGTCAAGGACACCTGCACTTGGTGTGTTCTAAAATCAAGTCCTATTTCAAATCAGTAGAAGTAATCCCTGAACTGAAGAAGAGGGTGTTGTCCTGTAAGAGTAAGAACTGGATTGTCTTCTGTACTGCAGTTTAAAGTGGTGCCTTGTACATAATACTGCTTACTGTTGCAGAACATGATAGTGCTGTCTGTGTCATGTGGTCACAATTCAAAATATTTATTCTTTCTGTATAGGATCTTTACCTGAATGCTGGTGGTGTAACAGTATCCTACTTCGAATGGCTGAAAAACTTGAACCACGTCAGTTATGGCCGTTTGACTTTTAAGTATGAAAGAGATTCAAACTACCACTTGCTCAGTAAGTGCTCACTTCTGCTTCCACACACTGTCTAATTAATAGACTGGACTAGCAAACCCCAAATTTGGGAGAAAGGAAAACAGAACTTTTTAAAATTCACCACAATTTCCCCAGAAGTCTGTAATTGCTGCTTACTAAAGAACAGAAAAAGTTGCATAGGTTAACTGACTTGCAACTCTAGCAACTCAAATGCATACTTATTTTGATTATCTTTTAATTCTTTCCTCACTTTTGTAAAATAGTAAAGTCAAACCACTTAAGTGAAATATTTACTATTTCTTAATAAATGTCTTTTAACTGTATACTTGGTATTTAGGAAGCATTCAAATGGAGTTCAAGTGGGTCCCACTGTTCTGCATACACAATAATAAGGGATTTCTATAAAGGCAAATAATATAATAGAGACAGGCACTGGAAAAACCTGATTATGGCTCACAGTTCCACTTATGGTCATTCTGTGCTGTCTGCTTTCTGGGAAACAGTAACAACAATTACATGAAGAGAGGAAGCTCAGTGGAGAAGAACTGGAGGACATTGCTCCATTTTAAACAGTACTCTATAGAAAACATGAGAATCTTGAGACACTGGACTTGACAAAACATACACCTGAATAGTTTTTAATATAGCCCTTTCTCATAAATCATACATTGTAAGGTGTTTCTAAAGTAGTGGAGAGTTATGGCAATTCTCATTTAAATCCTTCTCTTAATTTCGAGATTATGTAGTCTCAAATGCTCTTTGTTGCTGTTTAGGAATTTCAGAATTTCAAGAACTGAGATGAAATAAATATCTATGAAAATACCAAAGCACTGCTCATGTTGTAAGGAAAAAAAGAACTCTAAAATTTCACATTTGCCAATTACCTTGTATCGACTTTTTTATTTTTTCCTTTCTAGTGTCTGTCCAGGAAAGCTTGGAAAGAAAATTTGGGAAACATGGGGGAACTATTCCAGTTGTGCCTACAGCAGAATTTCAAGACAGGATATCGGTAAGTAGTTGCTGCTGGGTTTTTTTTACTGTTATGGAGCTGTACTCTGATATTATAACTGAAATCTAAATTTTACCATTGTAGCTATCATGAAGCACTTTTCCCCAAGCAAAGCATTAGTACATAATTAGCCTAATGACCAAACAAAGAAAGCAAGCAAATGATCTGAACTGCTTTGGAATATTGGAAATAAGATATTTTTGATTTATTTTATTTCAGCCCATGCAAAATACCTCCAATATAGTAAAAAAACTACAGTTTTAATACAGATGCTTTTTGTATTTTGGAGCTCTTATTGATATAGTTTGCCTGGTTTTCCAAAAAACTTTGAACAAGATATCACACCACAGACAGCTTGGTGTTTCTGTAACTCTAGAATTAAACAGTTGGGTGAAAAACTGTAGCTTGTTCCTTGAAGAGTGAATCGACGGGCAGGGAAATGTCAGGTAAAATTCATTGCTATCTATTGTGTAGCAATACATGGTGGGGAAGCTTCCATGTGAAGTGCTGGGTTGTGAGCTCATCCATTTGCATTTAAAAGGAAAGTTTGGAGGTGAAGTACAAGCCTAGAAATCCATAGCAATCAATAAGCAAATCCAGCATTAGAAATCGTTCTGAAGGTGTAAGACTGACTAATGATACAACCATATGAATTCGGAGTGTGCTGCCTTCTGAATACTGTGTGCAGGTTAGGTCTCTGCATCTTCAAACTTTGGAAGTGTGGAAGAAGTTCAGAGCAAGATCACAAGGATAGAAGTACAGGAGCTTCTCTGACACAGAACAGTGAGCTAAGCTAGGTCCTACTAGCCTGAATGAGGCCTGAGGTGGAGACAGTGGTCTGTAGGATGAGGGATATGGAAAGAGGTGGGTAAGGATAGATTGTTCACTGCAGGGAATGGTAGAAAAGAGTGACGTGTTCCCACAAAACCAGCACAGTGAGGTGCACAATGAAGAATAAGGGAATGGTTCCTAGCACAGCAGACAGTTCAGTTGTGCAATGCTCTGCCAAGGGATACATGGAAGTACATGGAAACTAAAGGCATTAGTTGGTTTGGTTTCTAAACTCTTAATTCAGGAGGAGGTGGGACAAATGAGGGGGAAAAAGTCCAGCAAGTTGTGAGAAACATTAAACCGTGATTCCTAGGGAAGAAATCCAGGGGAAGTGTGTATAAACTTGGACTACAGCCAGATGATAGCAATAGACTTTATTTAGACTGATCCAGAATGGTACACTTTATACATGTTAGGCTATATGAGCAGCATGTGTGGTGGGTTCTGTGGCTTAAAGCAAATGCTGGATCTCTTGAACACAAGCCATAGAAACTGGCCTAATACTTTCTACTTCCAGCCCAAATTGGTATTTGAGGGAAAGCAAGTATTTTGTGGAGCCAGATGTCGAAGTATTAGTAAATTACGGCAATCAGGATGATGGAACATTGAACCTGTAATGAGTCATCCTAATTCTTCAACTGCTTATTGTTCTATGTATTTAAATTTTAATGGAAATACAGTTGTGGAGTTGCTAAGGGCTAATATAATGTGGAAAGGGATCTATGCGCTTTCTAAAACCTGTCTGTCTTCAAAACAATTACAATAGGTTGTTGACTCTTAGAAACTTTTTTGTTTAATATTTACTGTGTGGTCTGAAGGCTGAAAACAGTAATTACTACATCAGTAGATAATGGTAGTATCATGCATCTAGAATCTAGGCCCGTAAAAGTCTTCAGTGCTTGCATCTGAGGTTTTAGAATTGAATTGATCATAGCTAGCTCTTCAAGTAATACAGTAAAGGCTATTTAGATTCTTCACCCATCACTAGAAGACAATGAGTGAGCAAGATTCAGTAATTATGGGAATCCAACATGTCATTGTCCCCAGCACACAATGAGGACCTTTTTGTGTCTTGGATTAAACCTTGATTTTATTCTCTGTTGTTGCAGGGTGCATCTGAGAAAGACATTGTGCACTCTGGGTTGGCTTACACGATGGAACGTTCTGCCCGGGTAAATACTGTATAACTATATATACTTACATTAAAGAAAACTCATGTGGCTTTAAGACAGTTTTTTAATTTTTACAGAATTTTTTTGCAATTAAAGGAGTAGATAAATAGGACATGATTAATGGAAGTCACTTAGAGTATGAAGAATTTCTGCTCTGTGCCATCATGGCCAGCTTTAACTGGGTATAATAAACATTAGGAATTTTTCTGGTAGAAGCTGTAGTAAGTAGAAACTTTTTAGTTGTCCTCTTGTACCTGGCTAATCTGGGACATGTACATAAGAGTGCTTCACTTCACCATTAGCAGATTTAGATTAATTCCTCTATGCTGTATGTTTAATTGGTGGGACAAAGGCTACTTGAAACATCTCATCTCTACCTTTCAGTGTAAGACTTGAAAAGGGGTGATATAGTGACCTGGGAAAGATGTTCTTCCCTTTCAGCTCTCAGTTTAAGGGGAATCAAGAAATTTCAAAATTGACCCACAAAGGATCCAAGCTCTGGTACCAATCTAGCAGCTCCTTTTACCCCTTGCTTGGATCCTACAAGCGAGGTTGTTGAGCACCTATGCAGAAACTACATGTAACCTTTTCTTTTTCAGCAAATCATGCGTACTGCCATGACATACAACCTGGGTCTGGACCTGAGAACAGCTGCCTACGTCAATGCAATTGAGAAAGTCTTCAAAGTGTACAATGAGGCTGGTTTGACCTTTACATAAACAGGCCATGACCGCTCCTTGTTGTATCCCACCCCTCGCTGTTAATGTACCCTCTTCTTGAGAAAGCTTATCACAAGTTTACATGTAACCACAAAATTTTCTTTTCTTCTGACATTATAGTGGATTCTATTCTCAATTAGTTTCAGTTCCAAACTAGTCTTTTTTACAATAAAAATCCATGGATTAGGAAATTGTATACAAGTATGTATCTGAAGATAACAGTTCATCTGCACTTGTGGGGGCCATTCTGGGTGTTTCACCTACAAAACAAAATGGTACATTTTATGTATGAAAGAGTGGTCTTGCCACCTGAGCCACTTCTCAGACTTCAGATCAGATACTGTACTATATGAGCACTTAGCTCATTATTACTTCATGCACTTTTGTTTAATGACATAATTTTGGCTTCAGCACTTTCAGTAAGGCCTTGTATGATCAATGCTGTGGCATTGTCAAAGGAAGAATGGGCCTCCAGCAGGGATTAACTTTGATAGGAGTCTAGTTTTTATTTGTAGTAAAGCTTCAGACCTGATTTTCTTAAGGCAATATTTTTTCTTTAACTGTGCTACTGTTACAGGACTGCCTTTCCTTGCTTGTTCAAGCGAGTTTGACTATCATCATGATGTTTGTAGCGCTGACAGACTAATATTTTTATAAGCTGAAACTATTGAGCAACTCTAGTTATGTTTTTAGTCAAGTATCTACATAACTATTCTGACTATTGGTTGTTTCCTTTTTTTAAGAAAGGGTTGTTCTGAATTTGGTAAGCAATCATACTTAGGTTTTTTGGAATTTTTTTTCAGTGTTTTCCTTTCAGAGGCTTTCTGAAAATTAGATACTGCCTCAGTGAACAACTAGAGTGAAACTGAACCCAGAAATCATTGGCCAAACCACAGAGGAGCTAGAATGCTGCTATAAACTTAATTCACTGTCTTAACATACACAGCCTTTT
>VWZS01007521.1:627076-725608 GCA_013397075.1 Rhabdornis inornatus
CTTTTTTTTTTTTTTTTTTTTTGTCATCAGGAGGTCTTGAAAGTTTTGAACATAAAGTACAACAAAATGGACCTCAACAAAATATTGGATCAAGCACAGTTTTTGAAGTGTAAGGCTTTTGTCCCTTGGAGTCCCCTTGAAGTGCCAGATGTTATTTACATAATGAATATGAACTTTTTTTTTAAAAAGACAATTAGCCCCTTCCAGAAACTCATGCTTTTTCCTAACTACTTTGTAACTGCATGACATAACTTGGAGAGAGAGCAGTTATTAAAAAAAAAGTTGACCTTTCCAAACCTACTATGCTGGTGTATTACTGTTTTCTATTTCATACAATAGCTTTCTGTAGCTACAATCTGCAGCTTTTCACAGCACACGTCCATTCATTACCTGACCACTGCTAAGATACTGTCACTGAATTATCTTAAGGGGCTCACTAATACAGATCTTTGTCTCTTGAACTTGCATGTCAGCAAGATTTTGATATATTTAGTAGATATATTTACAAATTATATTTGATATATTTAGGAAATCATTTCAGGCCTTTTTAGCTTGTCCTCTAAAATTTGTGTGAAGAAATATTTAGTAGTTAGCATGGAGCAATAAACCTGTATGAGGTATTTAATTAGTGGCTTACTCCATCATATATGCTGGCATCTAGGATTGTAAAAGTGGTACAGCTCAATTAAGTGCAGCATACATATATGTGTATATACACACATACTATTTGAAAAAACATGAACCCTTTGAGCTTGAGAATTATTGTGATCAAGGTATGGATCTCTAAACACAGGATCTGTATCCTGGATCATATTCTTCAGTGCCATTTTACATAAACTGTTATAAAGTGTAAAACTAAATTATGATTTTAACAGTTCAGCTCTGACAAATTGGGACCAAAATGTGGAGGCTAAAAGCTTACAAATAAACAGTTGCATTATACAAAATAGAAAAAACCTTAAAAGTAGTGTTGCATTATCTAGCAGCAAGTTCTTACTGTTGTTCTTCCTCCCCGCTTAATAAACTCTATAGCTAGTAAAGCAGCCCTAGTTTGGCTTGGCAGACTTGAAAAATGGGACTCTTTCAGTGCTGGAGCATACAGAAAGCTGGCATAGATAGCTAACTGGAATATCTCCTACCTCCTACCAACTTGGAAGGGAAAAAAAGCCAAAGCACGATTACAGGCACCAGGCCTGTAATTGCCTGATTCATTAGCATCCTCTGTTCTAGTGTACACACACATTAACACTGCTTTTCTGGGGATATCTTGAAAAAAATGCAGACTTACCACCTGGCACGATTTTACTAAACCCAGAGGTGGGCCCTTAATGTTCACTGGATCTCTACTGAGCAGCTTGATTGCAGTAGTTACTGACCTCTTAAACAGAGATTAAGTTAAACAAAGTCAGTGTTGGAGACATGAATCCAAGCATATCCAAGCGCGGGTGTAACAACAACTTAAGGTACTTCCAATCAAAGAGTTGAGATTCTTGAGGAGACAAATGCTTGGAGGCTGACTTAAGAGCATGTCAGCTGATTTGCCCTTTGTAGCTCAACACAAGAACCAAATCCTTATCAGTTATCCCAGACTTCTTGTGATAGCCTGAAATAATCTCACCCTAGTTCTGAGCATTGTTGGCCTCACTCCTAATGTGATCAGACAGTTAAGGAAAAAAAAGTAGTCCTATGCTCCTTATCCACATCCACATTTTGTGCATGTACCTCAACACCCAGCAACAACAACAACAGAGAGAAGAAAGTAGCAAAACTTTGTACAGTTTGTATGAGTTAATGTAATTTTAGAGGTTTGGGTACAAAGCAGGTCTAGCCTTTTCCCAGCCCAAGCTGCAACTGAAGAAAACAATCACTCTCTGGGATGCATGTTATAAATACTGGGGTTTTTTTACTAAAACAGTAACTTCAGTTAGGTGTTGGACCCTCCTTACATATAATGTACACAAACACCTTATCTGCTAGCTAATAACCTTATCACTGCCTGTATTTACTTATATGCCACTAGACATTTACTAAGAAACTTGCTGTACTGTTTGGCAGGGAGCCATCAGGACCTGAAGTTAGATCTGAACACGGATTTGTAACTGCTCTGAACCACACCCACTACATAGAGCAAAGCACATCCTTACCAGGTGTTTGTAAGCTCTCATTCAGCACTTAATACTTCTTAAGTATGTAGTTTGTGTTGAATAGTAGCTCAGCAAGTACTCTAAAGCTGCAAGTGAATCACATGAGGATGACAACCAGAGTGTTCAGGGTCAAATGCCACCTGCAAATTACTAAATGCAAAATGTTTCTATTATACAGAAGAACAAGCAGAACGATATTTTTTTTGTCCCAGCAAAGAATTCAGTACTACACCTCTTTTTCATTGATGGCAACTGTCACCATCAGGAAGAAGTGTCAAAGCAATGGAAATTCTTGCTGTGATTTCAAGATGCTGGGTAAGTAACCTCTAAATTGTTCCGATACTAATTGAGAAGTCTGTAGTATCAGATTCTAAGATCTCATTCTAAGATATGCACACAGAGTCTTCCTAGCTTTTGGGGGTTTTTTCTGGTTGTTGATGAGTTACTCAAAATGAGCTGGTTCTGATTCTTTCAGCTGCTGTCCCTGTGTGGGTTTAACAGGAGCCCTGCAGACGTGGTCAGTGCCTCTGTGGCATGGTGTGGCTGCAGTGCCCATGGTGCCTGTGCTGTGCAGAGCTGCTGGAGTGGCCTCAGTGACCCAGCTCAGTACTAAGCAGGTACTACAGCCAATGCTCTGCTGGCAGCCGTGCAACCTCACGCTGCTGGCATTGGCTCTGTCACAGTGCTGCTGTACAGTGGTCACATACACCTCAAACACATTTGAGCCTTCCTTAACACAGGAACTAGCTGTGATTTTACCAATAAGATCAGAAGAACAAACACAGTCAGAGAGGCACAGAGGTTCTTACCTTGTCTGGAGGGGGCTGTTGGGTGATCAGCTTATGAGACTTGTACACACACGCAATCAGGATTTAGGCTCAGTGACAAAATGGGAGACCGGCTCTCAAGTACTTGACTTTACATGATGCTCACTTTAAACCAGCCCTTACCCCACCAAAAAAAAAAAAACACCCAAGCCGAAAAACATCTTTGCATTAGTAGCATGGCAGAGCTCTAGCTGCCTGCTCTGTGCAGTAATCCAGCCTAGAAAGCGATTGTGAATGTGTTTTTACATGTGTAACCAAAGGAATACATGCAAGCCAGGCGGAGTGTAAGTATTATCTTTATTTAAGAGTATATTGTAGTAGAAACTTGTTTACAAAAATTTCAGTGGTGATACATTTTGATCTTCATTGTCCAAAGCTTTTGCCCCATGAAGTTGCTTGGTTTGCTACATTTTTTACAGCCTTTTCACCAGTTTCAGCAACTTTGTAGACTTCATCAAGTGCTTTTAAAAGAGAAAAAACAAAGATAAATGTAACATCAGTGCAATTTTTTTGCAAATTGCAAAAGCTTCCCGTTTCCCACCAGGTGTGGGAGACAAGGAGCAAGGCTGTATTGGGTGCCCTGTCTGGGATTTCACATTTGTGACATTTTGAAATAATCAGGAACATCACTGTACCTTTCTGACCAGCATTCTTAGCCTGCTCTGCTGCTTGCTGCACAGTCTGGTTCACCGTGTCAACTGCAGTTAGGAGAAAAAAAATGTCAATTAAGCAGTCTTTACCCTTGCCCTAATTTCAACAGTCAGATTTTCAAAGGCCTCCCTAAATGTTTCAGGGCTGGAAGATGAATAATTATTCCATAAGGATGGGCATCCTGATCTAGTGGTAGAGGTGCTATTAGAACTCTGATCAGTATCCATATGTCTTGGTATAGATGAAGATTATAGATGTTAATGTGGGGTACCTAGACTGTCAAGAAACAAGCCCTAGAGAATAGGTGCAATGAAACCTTCCTTTTACTTAGCCTGGCTAGGATCTGCTGAGAGCAGTTTGATTGGTAATGATTCTTTTGCCATCTGCATAAACTGGTGCTCACTCCCTGAGCTGGCATGCTATACGAGTAGCACATCAAAAATGTAGTGATTAGTCTAATACTTTCTCTTGTACCTAAAGAAAATGTATTCTGTAAGAGACCAGAGTAGTTTTAAAGGCATGTAAAAGTTCAATAGAAGAGACATACTGAAAAATGAAGAGCAAGAGAAGGTACTGTCTTAAAGGTCTGCAGCCTAGATTACAGTGGTAAATATTTGAATTATCAGCTTCTGACAGCTATGGTCAAGGGAGTTTTGCTTACAAGAGTCAGAAGTTTGGGGCAAAGGGCCTTGCACCGGACCTTTATTTATTACCCCTGGCTCCAAGTACTATTTTTTAAAAAACACCATAGTTTTGTTGTTCTGCGCAACAGATACTGCGGGGGTGGCTGACTGAGCAAGACATTCCTCATGGAAGTGCCAGGAGGGAGAAATGCTGAGGTGAGGAAAGACTTTTGAGTGGACTGGGAGTGTCCAAAACTTCAAAGGTCTCCAGGCTTGCATTGAATTCAACAGTGGTTTTTTTTTAGTGCCTTATAAAAACCAGTAGCCTGTTTCACCCTGAGCTTGTAGGACATTTTCTGCTGCTTAAAAGACATGCTAATTATCATTACATGCCATCTTTTGCTGCAGTTTCCTAATGTGAATTATGTTCACTGCTCATAAGGTGCAACTAAGGAAAATGCTTCCCATAGCAGTCTTGTGTCACAGCCAAGTTCGTGACTCCTTTCAGGACCCATGGGATAGGTGCTAATTTTAGATACTTGCAAAGCCCAGTTGGGCCACTCTGTACTTGGCAATGGCCCATGGGACCGTGCCTGGAGCACATGCATGCACAACAGAAGTAGTTCAGAAACAAGGTAATTAATAGTTGTAGAACCACCAGATAGACAGTCTTTTTTTACTTGAAATCTGGCATTAATCCCCCTTTATTTTCATTTAATCGAGGGTTTAGAAGGTACCTCTAGAATCCTTCCAGTCAGTGCAGTACTAACAGTAGCATGACGAGTTCAGCATCATGTACTGTGTGTTTACTGCCTGGCATCAAGTTATGTGCAGATTGCTCGGAAGTGGCCAAAGTCAGGCCAGTGCCTGGGACCCCCTCTGTTGTTCCAGAATCCCATTCCAGCTGGAAGAGCCATGCTGCAGTGCAGGACTTGCTGGGAAGATGTAGGCAGGGTTCAGGCAAGGGGCTTCAGACAGATGATACCCAAAGAGCTGGTTCAGCTTCGAGTGCTTGGGACAGAGGGGGAAGGACTGCAGCTACTATTTTTAAACTTTGCTCTTAGAGTTTGTTGACTCCTAAACACTTAGTTCCATCAGCTGATTGAGATTAGTACTCAGCTCCTCTGAAGATGATAAATGTCGCTTCTAAAACATCCATATTGTCTTCCAGCATAGGAAACAGTAGATGTTTCCCCAGTGTTAAAGAAGTTAGGAACATCAAAAAGCTGCCACAAAATATGCATTTCTAGGACTATTCTATGGCAGAATCAGAAAGAAATCTTCATTTGAAAAACTGATGGTTCCCTTCCAATTGCCCACATCCTGGTGTTTTTCTTTCATGCTTCAACATAAAAATAGCTGAATTAAGAATAAATCCAAATTCTTTGGAAAAGAAGGTGGCTGTGGTATTGTTCCTCTTCCTAGCAAAGTGAACCAAGTCATGGTAAATAAGTAGCAGGCTTCCCACTTGCTTCATTGGGCACATAGCCCACAAGTAATATTTATACAGCATTTGAAGTCACAGACAAAATAACTGGTTTTGTTTACCTAAATGTCATGTAAAGAAATACGAGTTTCCAGTGCTCACATACTAAGCGCAAACACTTCAGGAATCTCAGTAGTGCAGGTCTCCACGTTAAAGCTCCACTAACGATGGTTATTTTACTTCAGGGCCAGTCCAGCAAAACTCTCTGCAGGAGCGAACTTGGCTCGTGCCCTGAGCCCCTGCAGCTGCACTTGTGCTCTCGGTGGGATGTGTGACTGTGGTGCTGGCAGGGCTGGAGGACTGACATCAGGGCACTGAACTGTGCCTCTCTGGGCAGCACCGAGCGGATCAGAGCCCCCAGAGCTGATACACTGCGCTGCTACGGAACTCGTATTTGTCATGGCTGGTCATATTAGGAAGCAAAGCCCTAGATAAGCAGCCTCGCCTCCGCTCTCAGCTTTCTGCTGTCCCTGTCGTCAGTGCATCATCTAGGCACCCACGCACTATGAGCCAGAATAGGAAAAGTTGTTGGAAACCCAGTAGTTAATATCAGACCTTCACTTACTATAGTGTTAGAGGGCTTGGAGATTACAGGATGTGCTGACCCCACCCTTGAGGGCAGCACCGATAGAGTTCATGCCCTAGGGGCAGATTTGCTCCCAGCAGCAGGGGCGGGAGCAGGGCAAATACTTTAACATCCAAGGCACACTCCAGAGGAGGGAAAGCAGCAATTTGTATTTACCTGCCACATGTGCAGCACTTTCGGCTTGTTGCACAGCTTCCTCAGCGAGCTTCTTCCCAATCCCGAACATGGCTGCGCTCGGTCCTCTCTCCCCGAATGAGATGGGCGAGTGAATCCCTAAGTTCGGTTCTGTTACGCTGTTCGGCAAAGTGCAGCTTTTTATAGACAAAGCAGGACTCCTCCCAGTAGTTAGAGGGCAAATGCAAACTGGAACAGGGAAAAGTCATGAGCCCTTGTTGGGTGATTAATATACCAGGCATAAAAGGGTGAAGAGACATTAATGTTTGTTATGATTTCCTCCCCGGAGAGAGGGCGTGGACTCATTGGCAGAAGTTTTCCATAGCCCAGGAATGAAAGCTTTGTTTTCCCATATCGGGGAGTTGGTAAACAGTGTGCATGCCACAGCTGTCCTGACCAAAGGCTCTGGTGCCGCAGGGGGATAGGCAGGCTGGCATGGCGCATCGTGAACCGGGCAGAAAAACATTGCATTGAGAAACGCTTCTGAAGGATTGCTTAAATCAACTCTGTCATTTCAAAACCTTACATAGAAAAGTATCCAGCTTCAGATGATTCTTGCCCACATTCTTTTGATCCTCAGTGGAACTTAAAATTCACTGCTATAAAAAGAAATGGGAGGCACTAACCCTGCTTTCTAAAGTGCCTGATGAAATCTTTATTTTGTTAGAGGAGCCTCATAATTTCGTGGTGTGTCATAATTAATATTTTAACCTCTTATTTCCAAGGTCTGGCTCAGGAGAGTAGGTTTGTGTCCTTCCCCACTGTCCCCACAGCAAACACTTTGCAGGATCAGCACAGCCTCCAGAGTCTCAAGCATCAGCAACAGCTGGTGGGGTTCATTCCTGCTGCCAAAAAGCTGAGCTGCCCAGCCTTGTCCCTCCAGCTGTAGCCAATGGGATGGGATGTGCAGGATGCAGACTGTGAGTGTGTGGCCCCCAGTGCACCCTGGTTCCTCTCACGGGGCACCTTTATGTTGTCCAGCCACACAGGAGCTGACCTCATCCAAAACACTAAGCTTACTTTTTTCTGGGATCACCAGCTTTCCACAACAGAACTACAGTTGTGCTCTTTCACACAGGACAGAGGGTTTCACTCTGGTGATCAAATAATTGCTGAAAACAGGGTGAAAATGCATAATCTACCTCAGAACAAGGGTTTGTTTATCAAACTGTTCTTTATCCTACAGCTGCCACCGCAGCAGGCTCTAGGAAGGCATCCCTTGATGCCAGCCATGACACTTCATGAACAACAGTTCCTCTGCAATGTCCCTTTCCAGCATTACAGTAAAAGCTCTGTTTTCTTCCCACCACTGCAGTTTTTTTACAGACCACAAAGTCCTACTTTATATCATATTTATAGCATATAGAGTTACTGAGGGTAGAGAGGGGGTTCCCTTCCTCATTTTATCTTCTGACAGCAGGGAAAGGATTATTCACCACATCTGAAAGCAAATTCTACCACAATATTCTCACAAAAAAACCAGAAGGGAAGTTACAATATTGGTTTTAAACTGGCATCAAGTTGAGGGTTGTTGACAAAGTTCAAAACAGACCTGCAATGCAGGAAAAAGAGAAAACAAACCCAGAAATATTTCAGATAACTCAGACAAGCATCTGACCAGTGGAAATTCTTTGCACAGCAGCCAAGCAGTAAAACGTACACATTGTTCCCTGTGACATCCTCAACTATCCACGACCAGCCTTGTTCACAGGAAATTGCAATTTCCTAGTCCTGTTCTGCTGCTGCTCCAGTTACTGACAGCAGAGAGATGTGTGAAGAGAGCAAGACTCAGTCAGCAACAGGTTTGTGTGTTTACATTACCACTGGAAATACCCCTCCGTATCATATCCTAATTCCAAAGTGAAGAATGGTTCCCACTCTCACTCACTCCAGTACCGCAAATACAACTTTTTTTTGGAGAGCCACATTAGCTCATGAGCAACTTCCATGAGTGTGGACTGGTACAGCACCAGCGTTGGCTTTCCAGTGAACATCAGTGCAGAAATAAAATTACAGAACCAACCCTGATTACATTACACCAATGCACTGCAGGTGTGTATTGAATTGTAACGTGGAAGAGGAGTATGTGCTATCACAACACTCCCTACACACAGGTAAAGGTGATGTTTGCCTCACAGAGTGAAAACACACAGCATTAAAATACACCCCACTTTTCAAATACAAAAAGGACACATTTTCTCTCGCTACATATAGACCAAAGCCATGGAAAACCAATGAGGAGGTCAGTTCCCTGCAAGCACCAGGCCTTTCATCACGCATGCATTTAGACTGACATTAGGTTGCACTCAGTGTCACGGTTTCTGCCATCGCAGCAACACGTCTGGGTAACTGCATCCAACAGCTCCTGGAATGGAGGCCCTGCACCATTCTACTTCTACTTACTTCTGCTCTGCTCGGCCCCTCATGCTCCCCAGCACAGGGACAGACCCGAGGAGCTCCGCTCGTTCTGCTCGGGGGCTGCCGAGAGCGGGCCTGGCTCTGCCGCCCCCGCAGGGCTCGTCCTTTGGGCGGCCCGGCCCGGCCCGGCCTCGGCCTCGCAGGGGCGGAAATGCCAGCGCCGAGCCGAGTGCGCGGGTTGGAGCTGCCGAGGCACAAACACAAACACAAACACTGCCTGAGCTCAACCACCTGCTGGCACGGGCAGACACATCGAGCTGGAGGGCCGAGCAGAGACGAAGCCCAGCAGCTTCGCCACGGGCACGGGCTTGAAAGACTCTCATCCGCAAGGCTCAACTGCAGCACCGGCAGCACCAGCACTCACCCACAGCTCCAAAACTCACCCACAGCACCAACACTCACCCACAGCACCAACACTCACCCACAACAAGAACTCTCACCCACCCTCCCCGCCACTGTGGCCTCACATTCCCAGGCCCTGCCTGCCCACCACGTCTACAGCCAGCAGCTCCCCTGGGAATCCTCTCACAGCCCCTCTAAAGCCTCCCCAACCTACACTCATCACAGCCAGGCAGTCCCGGCCCTGATGCAGCAGGTTTTGGGGAACGGCCCTTTTCTGCCAAATCTTGTCAGGTTTTGAGTGAAGGGTCCATTGGTGTGATTGGTGGGAAATAAAGTTCAAACATGAAAGAGATTCGAAAATCCACTTGTCCTGTGGACAGGAAGCCCCCCTGCTGCCATGGGCCCCAGGGGCAGACAGTGCTGACAGCCCCAGAAGGGAGTTGGACAACATTGTTCACAACCAGAGACTTCAAGGAGTGGCTGGGATATCCTCTCCAACTTTGCTAATCCAGCAATCATGGTTACTTGGGAGGTGGTGCCAAGAGGGGCCCAGTTTGCCGCGTGCCCTGTTGCTGCCAGCTGCTGCTGCTGCTCCTCTCTGGGGAGGAGAGAGGCTGAGTGGGGATGAGTGGGGCCACCTGCCATTGTCTGAGGCCTGGTGAAATGGCATAACCCAGGCAGAGCATGCAGCTTATGCAGCAGCTCCAACTCCAGGACACCCCAGGGGCATGTGGGCAACAGCATCCAACACACCAAGAGTTTATTCATCTCCAGGTTTCTTGATCTTACTTTGCCACACGTGACAGGAAAATACAGCTGCAAGGAGGTTTCAGAGAGCTTGGATTCTTCATAACCTTTAGACCATTAATCACGGTATTCACCTGAGAGGAGGACAAAAATCTTCCCCCCCCCCAGCCCCACCAAGGCCCTGGCCTGTTGAGCTGTGAAGAGGATAAGAGGATATGGGGAGGACTGTTTGCCCCTCAGCCACCCTGAGAAGTTCTCTGGGGCATTGGAGCAGAAGTGCCCGGGCTGAGGAGCCCAGCCAGGCTGAAACATTAATCCCCTTTGCTCAGCATTTCATAGCTCAGTCAGCTGCAGGCACACCCAGCACCAAGTATAAGGAAGAACTCTGGTGTTAGACAACTTCACATGTCTGGGGCTGATGGCACAGGAGCTGCTAGGAGCTCTAGGGATGTCTGCTTTACTTTTACAGAACATCTGGAGGCTTGGGATGGGAAGATGCAGTCTTGGGTTGGGTCATGGGTCCCTGTCTGATGCACAAGTGAGAGAGAGAGCCCCAAATGCTTCCAGACCAAAGAGCACTGTGACTAAGGCAAGGACCTTACTTGTGGAGCAAAGTGCTTAAGTTTAGACCTGGAAACACTTGCCAGCAAGTGACTCAGACTCATGGGTGCCCATGGCACAGCGTGCACTTTCAGGACAAAAGAGATGTGAAATACACCCATCAGGCTACTGAAGCAACAAGGGCTCCCCTGCACTGAGGACCAGGAGTCAGGAACTGCCTCTGGGTGCTCCCTGGCTGGATGGATAAAGTGATTTTTCCTCTCTCAACTCACAGAGTCACCTCCAGTAGTCCATCCAGCCAGGGTGTCCAGTCCCTACCGTGTCAGCACTGCTGTCAACACTGGGCCAGAGCAGTGGGAGCTGACAACTGTGTAGTTGTACTGAAGACAATTAGAATAAAGGCATATAAAACTGCACACCAGGAATCAGGGCTGCGTTCCTCATGAACAAAGCAGGAGAAATAGTGTTTGTCATGCAAGGGGATAACAGGTTTTACTGGTGAAAATACCTGCAAGTGTACAACTTTTTTTGTAATATTTATGTGATTTGCAGGCAGAAAAAAACGGTGCAATGGATAGTGGCGTATGGGTCACAATCACACACAAACACAGCATTGGTGTTTGAAATGTTAAGCCTAAAGAGCTCAGTCTCCAAAGACCTCACCATCAGGGAGGTAACCATGAAAAGTACTAAATAATAAAGTACTATTGGGGGTTGCCCAGTAACTGAGAGTGCAATAGTCTAATGTTTTTTCTGTGAGCTTGTACTTGGGTAAATATTTAGGCTTTTAAAGCCTTAAATGACAGGAGCCATTGCATAGGGACACTGTGTGAAGCCCTGGACTACATTTACTCACAGATGGTCTATTACTTATAAGGTCTGGTAAAGGCTTTTCTGTTCATGAAGTTCTTGTGCAGATTGCAGACAAGGATGGTCTTCAGGTTCTCTCCTTGGACCAAATTCACAAAAATTGGCTTCCAAAAAGCCCTGGACAACCACAGCACTTGGTCAAGAGGCGCAATACTCTGATACCTCAAACAGGCCTGGACTGCACTATTTCATTGCAGCCAGATGGTTTTGGTCATGCTTTGGGTTTCTTTTGTAAGACACAAATTAGATTCTTACTGAAACAGGCTGGTAAGGCTTCAAAGCAAGAGCGGGGGGAAAAAAAAGGGAGAAAAAAGAAAGGAAATATTGCCTAGCAATGAGAAACAGCCAGAGGCTGAGGTAAGAGCACTTACTGTGAATAAGTGGGTATTAGTGCCTTCTGTTGACAGAGGCAGCACTAAGAGGGCATCCTGTCCAGCTGCACAGCCTCTGATTGCCCAGCAAGCAGCAATCTCAAATAAATATTTCCATCTCCTAGGCAAGAAGATTGCCCCCTTGCCTGTGTGGCAACGCCTCCGTCCCTGCACAGGCCATGGCTGGCTGGGGCTGCCTTGGAGCACCTACACAAAACTGCACACAAACTGCACACAATCTGCACACAAACCGCACGCAAACCACACACAAACTGCACACAATCTGCAGCTGGAGCAAGAGCACAGCACCCGCAGGGATCTCTCGCACCCCAGTGCTTCCACTTGTCCTCCACAGCAGTGCCCCGAGCGAGCACTGGGGTGAAGACACCATGGTTCGTTACCAGGAGTTTTAACAGAAGATGTGTTGTGGATAATTGAAACAAGGCATTTAGATGGGCACCAGACGTGTAAGAGAAAGGAGGAGGGTGTGGACGCCACAGCTCTGTTCACTCACAGACACCACAGGGCTCCTCTGCAGAAGGGTTCGGTACTCCCCTCCCTTACAGTGACCTCACAGGGCTTCGAATCCAAGAGCAACAGAGATTAGCAAGACACTCTGCGATCCTTCACTGAAAGCCCCAGCAAAATAATGAGATTAAATAACAAGATGATCTGAGTAGTGGAAATCTTACAGTATATTTATTTATCTTTATCTAAAAATGCACAGGATAGGAACAAACAAACAACTGACAAGAACTATAACTCCAGCTAATTTTTGATTATTGGAAGAAGACTTGGTTTCATCACATGACTGATCTGGTGTCCTAATTATGAACAATTTCACTGGTTTTGTAAATACACTCAGCAAATGTGGCAATAATCACTGAGCTGTTGTAAGAGCAGGGCAACAGCATTGCTGAAACCTTTTGAGCCATGTTGACGATTGTGAGCAGACGTCCTAAAAGATGTATTTTTTCTGTGTAAAGGATGAGGGGGACCTTCTGCCTTAAAAATTTGTATTTGAAGAGAATTAAATTATCCAGATATCAATATCAATAGCTTTCATTTTTCTACACAAATAAGTAGGTGATAGCAGACCAAAGAGAGATTTATACAAGCAGACTTGAATTAACATCATTTTTTAAATCCACATTTTTTCCCAAAGCCAGACATTGCTTCTGCAGCCTGACCGGCCACTTTTTCAACTCCATCTTGTGCTGTCTTGGAAGCCTTGTCAAAAGCTGCAAGAGAGGGAAAAAGATAAGCAGAAAGTTGGAAAAATATGGTTTAATACTTATGATGGAAGAGGTGTGAAAATGATTAGACTACAAAAAAAGAGTGATATATTTCCAAAAAAGATTTGGGACATTTTGCTGCCTCCCCATCTAACATCAACAGGTGCCCAAGCCTGCCCTTCTTGACACATCCATGGAGGTGAAAGGTGTCAATTCTAAGGGGATACTGCCAGTGCATTTTGGCTTTCATGAAATATTCCAGACCCTAAAATTGCTAATTCACTCCTCATACTTAGAATATTACTAAATTATTACTAAAAAAAGTCAGCCTAGTTTTCAGTTTAACTTGTTCCCAATCCCCAGCTGCAAGATGCCAACACTTTCTAGACATCACCTTTTCACCTGCAGGATCAGTAATGTTCCATCCCAGCTGCTGCACCAGCAGGTACTGGGATCTGGCGGGGGGAACAAGATGTAGCACAGGGTTACTTAATCCTCTAGAAGGAAGAGCTGTCCCCACAAGTTTTTGAAATAGGAAGCCAATGTCTGAATGCTGTACGTGAGACTCAGTGGCCAGGGAGTTTCAGCTACTGTCTGCCAGTACACGTGTGGAGCTACTAAGCAACAGATCCTGAAATCCTTCTGTGAGATTTATAAATGTTGTTATAAAAACATTAAAGTTGTTATAAAATGTTAAAGGTTATATAAAGTGGTCACTGAAACCAAGGCTTTCAGGCTGAGGACACCTGTGGGACAGAGGAGAATGAGCACTGGCCGCTTCTGGCTTGTGTTGAGCTGCTCCATCTTGATTTGAACGTCATTGCTCCTACCTTTCTGGCTTGCATCTGTAATCTGGTTGACTGCATCTTGAGTGGCCTGTCCCAGTGTGTTTGCTGTAATTAAGGGAAAACAAAATCAAAATCCTTTCCAGCTCTTTGCCTTTCTGGTTCCAGGAATTCCATATATCAGTCAGCTTTCTGCACGCCTGCAGGAGGCTGTGCCCCTGGCAAGTGCCTGGGCTGGTACAGAGCAGGCTGAGGCTGTGCCCTTCACAGGACACCCTGGGCAATGTGTGCTGCCACAGCAGCTTGCTCTGAGATTAGCACTCACCTGGCACCTACAGTCAGCAGAACAAATCAATGGCAGATAGGCAGGAGATAAGAGAAGATTAGCAGTGAGTTGGAATGATGACATTTAGCTGAAAGCTGCTTATTTAACACTACGCTTGCTTTTATTGATTTTCCTGCCTTATTATGCTTGGGGTAGGTTGGCCATCTAATGTGCATTTTCTGTATGGGTCGTTTGGGAGTGGGGCCTGTTCTAAAATGAAAGCAAGTGCAATAAACAGAGCTGGACAGGAAAAGGGAGATTTTTACCAACAAAATACGAATAGAAGCAGAGGAGCTTCAGATCAACTCCAGAATATGAAACATTAAAAAAGTGAGATGCCTTGCAATTGTAAGATAGCTGACATAGTTTATGAAACAGCGAAGTGCGTCCTCAGTGGCAGGAATATATTCAGGATGCAGCAAAGACTATTTTGTTTTTCAGAAAGAGGTTCTGTCATGTTTGTGGGACTACTACACATTTGTTCCCAGGTGTGTGGAAACTTTCTGTAACTTCAATATAATCAATGATGTTACTCATATATTTCAGCTATACAAGGAAGTGTTTGCAGGATCAGAATTCAGAGCCATATCTGATCAGATTATAACGCTACCGGGAAAAAGCTGCAGGCAAACATGGTAAGGAATATACCTTAAAAAGCTACAATAAGCTATGCGCATTTTGAATTTTTTCATTTGAAGGAAAAACTTTTATGCTTTGCATTGAAAAGTTGGTTTCCGATGCCCAGTGCCAATTGCAACAGTGCTCAGCCTTACAGCATGGGTATTGCTACAACAAAAATGTGCATACAGGGTTTTTTAAACCCTGCAGTCTGGTGATTACTGCTGAAGAACACAACAGAAACATGTCCTATATTACAAACTATCCATTGCAATCAATGTAGTTATATTAACAGAAGGCACTGACAGGCCAAGTGACAGATGTTAATCAAAGCTTCGTTCCAACTTACTTAAAGGAGAGCTGACTAAAAATCACTGCGGAGCAGGAGAAAAGACCACCCTGAGCAATGCAAATGCTAAATATAGAAGGTTGTTATCACCAAAAAAGGCTTCACTGCTCTAAAAATATTAAGTTTAACATTTTGGAGAGTGATAAGAGTTGGACAATGCTCAGGAGCCACAGAGGGGGAGGTGGGTGAGTAGGTTTAGTCAGTTTTGAGACCCATGTCTGGCTTGTGGTCCGTCTCCAGGTGATGGCCAAAACTTGCAAAGCGAAGAAAAAAGAGGAAGCTGTGTCCTGCTAGCACCGATGCAGCTACAGGTTGTGGTATTTAGCAGCTAAGTTCCCCTCCAAATACACAACAATATTTAATTTTTCTTACCAGCATCTTTTGCTGCACCTTCAGCTTGTTCCTTCAGTCCCTGGAAGCTCTTACCCGACATTGTGGCTTCTGACACCTGCTAAAAGTCCTCTCCTTTGATAAAACTGAGCACCTGGTGATGTATAGCACACTATGTGGTAGTGTCCTGACTTGTTCTGGTTTTATACATCTGCTGATGTATCAGGAGACCTGCTGATTCTTTTGTGGGTGACTGGTACAATGGGTGGAGCTCAAATTTGAAGAATGAGAGCTGAAAATAGAGAAAAGCTATTTATTTACCTTCCTTGGTGAGAGGGTGTGCCCAGGTTGGGATTTTTGCTCCATCGCACTGTCTTTGTTAATTTGTGTGGTTTGTATTTTTTTAACCAAAGCTGCAAAAAAACCTGTTCCACCATCACAGGCAGAGGAAAGCCGCTGAACTGAGCTTTACAGAGTGCTGGAAAACTACTGAAGTACAGTGCGTGGGCATGGCCAACCTTTGTCCCTGCTGGGCTGACCTCCTTCTCCTTCCTTCAGTCCCTGAGCAGACCCTCATGAGAACAGAAACCAGCCCAAACTCATTTCTGTTCTTAGAAGTTTTAATCACAACCTCCTTTTCTTGTCCGTTTCTTGGGATAATGTTAGATGGTGAGAGTTGTGATTTATGTGTGTTTTTATAAGAAACTGCTAATCTGATTATCTTTCCAGTTGCTTGCTCAAGGTGGATTGCAAATCCCATCACCACAGAAGGCCTTGCCTAGGTAATGCAGGTAATCAGTGCCAGCACTAGCAGCTCTCAGGGCAAGGGGAAAAAAAAATAAGCCAAATTAACAAACCCACATTTTCCTACTGTGGCTTTGTAGTAAGATTCTTTTTGTTCAGAAATTATGTTTAAACTCACTTCCTTTCCTAGCATCACCACATTAATAAAAGTTTCTGGCTTTAACCTCTGGCATTTCCCAGGTTTCCCCTAGCCTTTGGAGTTTATATTTCCTGCCATCAATCCCCAGTACAAAGGTACTTTGTACAAGTAAACCATTGGCAGAGTCAGGAGCCAAATGGCTCTCTGCTTGTGTGGGGTTTGGGTTCCTCATTTTCCGGGGTACAAAGTGTCTCTGTTTGGATGGCCCCACTCATACCCATATTTTTCTTCCTGAGTGAAGATTTGTGTTGGTAAAGAGGCATGAGAACAAGATGCCACAGATGAACTAGGGTGGGCACTGACAGTTCTCATAAGTTTAGGACTTCATTAGTACCCAAGTGAGGAAGAGTCACACAAAACAAGGTTCCGAGCATTCCTCTGCCGCTCCTATTCTGCCTGTCATTGCAGAGAGCTCTTGTCAACTTTTGCACCACTCCTTTGTTATTTCAAACAGCAATCCTGTTTCCCCCTCAATGGGTTACTTAGGCTTTTAATTATATATTCACATCAGGTATCTTTTTCAATTCCTTGCTGATTTCTTTCCTGGAATGATTTTCTTACTTGAATTTGCAAAAACTCAGATAAAAAGACAACCAGTATTGTGGGACTCTGGCATTCTTCAAACCAAATCACTAACAGAGACCTATTTATTTTTCTTGCCCAAACCTGAGAACACAGCCACAGCAAAGCCACACCAAACACGTGGATTTCAGCTGTTCTCAGCCCATTAGTCAAGTAGATTAACTTTCGTGTGGAGTGTTAGTGAAAGGAAGGAAGCTGCCTGGAATCCACCAGGCAGCTTGTCATAGCTCAAGAGAAGATGTGCCCAGGCTTCAGCAGCAAATACCTTCCCAGTGCCCTCCCAGCTTGTTTCCACTGCTGAGTTTTCAGTGCAAGGGCCCTGCAAGTGCTGGCTGGGATCATCTGCCTGAAAGGGACACCAGGAGTTCAGGAGAGCATTTAAAACTGAAGCATGCTCACATCAAGCATTAAACATCCACCACATTAGAGCAATATTTTAGAAACTCCAAATCAGTTCAGGTAAATATTGCTCTCTAATTCTGCTCTAGTACCTACTTAGACTTCTCCAGCTCCAACTATTATTCCTCCAAGCAGAAATCTCTGTTCAGCATTTTGGACTCAATATGGGTGTCTGATCTGTGCCACTGCTTGCTTTTCCTCCTGCTCAAAGCACCAGGTAGCATAAATTCCTGAGTAAAACCCACACTGCTGACAGCATGACAGCATGACTCCTTATCTAACGTAATCTTATCGTCAGTATTCATATCATTATCCTGATACAAAATGGAAAATAAAAAAGGGAGCAAATTACTCTTGCCCAAATTGGCATGGCATGATCATTATAATGCAGCCCAGAGCAGAGGGAAGAGGGACATTTGCATAGTATTCGTTCCATATGATGGGACCAATAATCTGTGCATCAGGTGGCTGGCTGAGTTACAAAACCACAACAGAGAATTCACTGAATATTTTGTACAATATTTTTCCACTCTGTGAGTTAACATTACTTTTTAGAAGACAATAATAAGCCTTTGGAACTCATGTTAGATATTCATTGGTGTGCTTAAAAATGAGGATTTGAAAGGGTGGAAAGTTAGTTCGGACTTTTGCTCCATTCAACTCTCAGTATCTGCTGAGGCTGCAGGTATAAATCCTGGTTCGTGCCAGCTGGGGCAGGTACCACAGCACAGGCAGAGCCACACGCCAAGGTGGCCCTAGAATTTCAGGCTATTCCAAAAGTTACTCCACCTGGTAATGCCAGGATGCATCACTGACATTGGCCAGGACCAGAAGTTTGAAAGTGTCAGCACACCCACCAGCAGCACTGTCTGCTCACCTCTGACACCCTTCTCTGTGTCTGAGTCCTCGGGCTTCTTCTCCACATTCTGCACCTTCACAGGCTGGTGCTTGTGATGAGCAGTTATTTGTGTTTGGGGAAAAGAAACCCAAAACTGATTCCTTAAGTGCTAAGAGTGTTCCACAACCCATGGCCCTGGAAATAGTTGGCAACTCCAAATAAGGCAGTACAAACAGCTGTGAGATAATTCTAAAGCACCACGGGGAAATTAGAAATTGTTCTGGTTTCCTTTCCTTTCACACATCTTCTGTGGCATCTTTGAGCATCCTCTCATATATCAGTGACATGAACCCTTCTTCTCTACTATCTGATGAAGGTCAGAAGTAATTAATCAGAGCTAGAGCTTAGGTTTTATGCATTAAAATGGGCAAGTGAGGTTAATTAAGAAGTATTGAAATTTATTTGCGTTTTCTTAAATTTTAATTTTCCCAGGGTTGGGATTTATAGATGGGTGTGGTGTCCATCAGCAAGGCAAATGCAGTGATGTGTCAGGGCTAAAAAGTTCTACACAGATCACTCGAGTTTACAAAGTGTGCAGTGTTCAGCATTCATGGCTGCCAGAGACTGATATTAGCGTGGAAGGGATGTGATGTTTATGCCATGAAACAGAACGGTTTTAAGAAATGCAATGGTTTGCTCATAATTATTGTAAGTCATACGTCAGTCATTTAGGAGATCAAACTAACGTTGTTCTAATTAAGCTAAATTAGCTGTTCAGTTCAAATACTGATACACAGTTCTGGGAGAAAAGTAGGTTTAACTGATTCTTCCTTTACACAGGTGGTAACAACCTCCAGGAATCACCAGTCAGCTCTGCTTCAAAGAATGAGATCAACACAAAGCCAGTGCAAATGGAGTTCTTTACCTTCTATTTTCTCAATCTTGAGGTAACATCCAGGTGAAGTGTCATGTTTCTACTGTCGTCTGGAGCACCTGAAATCATCCTTAAATACTGAGACTGCTGTGGAGTCGATCCCCTGCATATTCAGGACTAGAAAAGACAAAAGAAACATTGTCTGGTCTTGAAGTTAGAAAGGCTAGGAAGATGAGAAGGGTTTGACTCCCACCTTAAAATCTGGCACAGGACTGGGGAATAAATAACTGGTTCTATCCCGAGAGTGACTGGCTGGGAAAGCTGAGGATATGAGCTGGGATGTGTAGCCTACAGGAGAGCTGTGTGTATTTTCTAGGCACACTGAGAGGAAGGAGTGCTCTGGCTCTGCCCTTCTGGCACACAGCTATGCTGCCCACCCCACGTGGGCTTAGTGGGAGGGGAAGGGTGGAGAAGTAGAGCTGCCTTGCATGCTGGTGCCAAAGCCTGACAGAGAAACTGCTGCTTCAACTCGTGTGGGCAGGGGTTTGTCTGATATTCAGAAAGTGCAGTTTTAATCTGAGCTTTTTCTTCTATGCTATTAACAGTATGGGGTATTTTCTTGTGATTTGGTAGGGTTTCGATGCATTTATGAAACCATTAAGCCGAGTTTCAGTGTGTCAAAGAGGTGAGAATGTGATTTTAGAGAACAGTATTAAAAAAATAGCCCTTCAGTTTTTAATTGGGTGCTCTGTGAATTCAGCTTTAGGACATGCATTATGCAGACACAAAAATAGGACTTTCAAATGAAGTGGGATTTTAAGTGTATTATTACCTGATTTGCATTTAAATTAGCGGAATGGTGTTTGGGATATTCTGTAGAGAGCCACTGTTTCCTCTCCTTCATCCCAGACAAACACCTTTGAAAAATCAGGCCCTGCATGCCCTTCAGCCCTTGGCTAGGACATAACTGGGGGGAGCTCACAAAGGCTGTGAGCTCTATCAGAACAAATCACTCAATAAAGCTTAACTGCAATTTTGCACAGTAAGGAAGTTTTGCTGTTACAAGGAGAAAAAAAAGTGGGTTTCAGCACTTTGTTGGTCACTTGTATGGTGAGGTTGATGCAACACTTGGCAGCAGCTCCTCCTGGCTCGTTGGATCCCCTCAGAGGTCATAGTGCAAGTGCCCAGAGTTGTCACTGGGGACAGATGGTGGCCACAATGTGCCTGGTACTGGGTGCTGTCTCATCATGGTGGGATTAAGTTAACAGCTTGTGTGACAGTGGTATCACATGTACAAAGTTCACTTAAATAATTCACAGGGTGAGATGAGTAAAAGAAATTCTTGATCGCCCAGACCATGACCTGTCAGCAAAAAATGATTTTGCTAGTGTTTACTTCCATCAGCACTTACGTGGGGCAGGGGGTGCCAGCACTTTACCATAGTGACCTTCTTCACTTTCATAGTACCTTCTCTGAGATGTTTCTGATGCATCTCCTCCATCATTCCACTTACCATTTTCCTTCCATCCCCTCTCATTACACTTGTCTGAATACTTATTGAAAGCACAGACTTCCTTTCAGTGAACCAAACAGATGTATAACAAAGTTTAGTTGAATAATTAATAGACAATATTTTGTCTCTTTAATGAAAGACCCTTCTATTCAAAAAGAAACAAGTCTCCACCTTTCTTACCCCTGACAAATGAGGCTCAGACCTCTGGCTTCTGCTCCTCACAGTTGGGTGACAGCCAGTCTGAGGAAGGGACAGGGAGGAAATAGAGGCTCACTGAGCCATTGCATGGGCACAGCATGTTCCCACTCACTGACACAGGGCACTCATGTGGGAGGAAACTGCATGTCCTGGTCTCTGTCTCCAAGACTTGTGACTGCCTGTGCAAGATGCATAAATGCACTCTGGGCTCTGACTGCCATGGGACTAGACCAGACCTGTGCGGGGACTGCGCCTGCCTGGGCCCAGAGCAGTGCTGTCCCACGTGAGAGGCAGGCAAGTGCAGAGGCAGAACTTTAGGAAACATTTGGACACTTTTGGTGCCCAAATGTTGGGCAGTTGTCAAGCAGTGTTTTCAGTCCCATAGTTCCAGATACAGGTGTGTAAAACACTTTCCCTCTCGCAGGGAAGGAAACACAGAGAGCTGCCCTTTCAAGCTGCCCTCCCAAACAGCCACGTAGCTCAGTGTGGCAGAGATGTGGCCTGGCATTCTTAGCTCAGGAATGACCATTCTCTCCTGGTTTAAGTCCTTGGAACCAGGGGCAAAGCCTGCTTTGAGAGATGGACATCTGAGGAGCAGCTTACTCCTCCTTTGAGTTACAGCCCACTCCTGCTTCCCACTCATGCCCTACATAGTGAAGGCATTCACCTCCTTTTTTTTGCAAAACACTTTTGTTTGTATCCCCATAAAGCAAAGCTTTTGAGCAAAAGGTTTTTCTGTCTCTCTCTAGCAAGCACTGAGAATAGACTCTAGCCTCCTGCTGCTGGGCATGGGTATCTCTTTATGTCCTCTTACCTTGGCCTCAATTTTAGTTATCCCGTTTAATTGGCAGATATTTGCAGGACATCAGGAAAGACTATGCACATATCAGATACATTGTCCTTCGAGGGGCCTTGTTACCTCTGCTAGGGCTCTTTTGTTCTCTTTCTGTGCTGAGATCAAAGACCCACCGGGATGGGACTCCTGTGGTCTCTGCAAGGCAATGTTTTACACATACTGTTATGCCTGAGAGAGGCTGCCAGCACTCTTGCTAGATGCTTCCATGGCACAGCAAGTCTCTTCTGTAATACCTTCCATAGTCATAATCATTTAGCAGCTTATAAAGATTATGGGTCTGATTTTGAAGCAGTTTAAACCTCAGCAGTTTACACTGGCTTCTCCTGGATTCGTGGGTGCTCTTCCTGCAGGTAAATAAAAGAACCCATTTTTATACACGTACCTACTGATGTGCTTTAAAGTTAGCCCATTATTTACATCAATGAGCAACATTTTCCTGCTCTCTACCCTAGTGAATGTGGAGGGTCTCTGCTTCTCTCACTCAGCAGCAGATCAGCAGCCTGACAGAGTGCTGTAACTGATACCAGCTCCGTGTTTGTGGTGCACCAGGAGATTCTCCTTTGGCACCTGCCCTCACAGTCACTCATTTCACAGCAACTCTGCCCATCCCTGCCAGCAGCTGTGTACTTCTGATCAGGTTGGTTGGTGCCCGTCACATTTCTTTAATTAGCTTCTGGCAGCTTGCTACATCCTGTCCATGATGTCAGGACTGTCAAAGCTTTCTGGTGCAAACAGAATAAACTGAGCTCAACATCACTTTCACATTCCTTTAAAAAGCCTCCTTTCATCCAATATCACCTCCACATTGTCTCTTAAACATGGCAAGTATTTAAAAAGTGAAATGTTTGTTTTTCAGCTTTCTCCCTGAGAGAAAGCCAGCCTACCTACAGTACTGTCTTCAGAAATACAATTTTTTATGATTCTTCATCTCTTACAACATGATTTAAGGCCCTTACAGTTTTCAGTATCCTAATACTGCACTTTTACAGGAAGAATGTATCGGTTTGGAAGGATCCACATCTAAAATGTGCAAACAAAACTGACAAGACAAAAAACTTGTTCAAACACTTTTTATTAGTTAAAAAAAAAGTATTTCCACAATGCCTAGAGATCCCAAGTGCCAGTGCATATGGATGCGAGACACAGATTCGTGAGTCCAAACAAAATATACAAAGCAACTGGGAGGCCAGGAGGGAGGCTGGGAAAGACAAACAGCCCAGTACACACCTGCACATTACTTACAATTAGAGGAGTCTGGCTTACAGATATTGTACGACTGGTTTATGAGGCAAGTGCAAGACTACAGAGCTGAATGTAGTTAGCCTACGGACAGTGGTGTTTTCCTGTTGTGGTGTCAGCTAATGCTTCCATGTATGCTCTTGGAATGGTCTCTTTTGAGCAAGAATTCTCTAACTTGATGGATTACCTTCAATTTCACCCTGTGAGAGAAGACAGATAAGAAAACAGGTAAATATTTCCAGCGGAAAACATATATATAAATAAATTTAGGAGAGAAATAAAAGCTGATAGTCACCACACAAAACCCCACAAAAAGCTGTAAAGCAATGAGGACCATAGGTGATGAAGAAAATAAATGAATTATCCATTCCTTCTGGAAACCAGACACACTCCTGCTGTAACTCAGATCTCTGGGGAAAATGAGGGTGTGAATCCACACATGGTGGAAGTCAGGCTAATGTGGGGCCAGGCTCCACTGGCAAGGGTGTCCTGCTTTGTGCTCCTGGGTCTGCTCCTTCTTGACCCAGGCTGACATCAGCACTGGTGCAGCCATGCAGCCAGTGGGGTTATGGGGCCCATTTCTGGGACTGGCAGTGGGGGGTGATGCTGGAAGAGGGTGGTAGGTGCAAGCTGAGACTTTTGAGAGCTCTGGGGACCATGGAAACAGCTTGAGCTTCAGAAAGGCTGAAACCTGTGGGGTTTGGGTGCGTGCTGTACTTGTGGAAGGGGCAGACAAAGGCCTTAACACTGAAATTGTAAAGGAAATACCATATGAGAAGTGTTTGCCCCTGCTGTCCATGTTGGACAAAAAGTCATCCTTGTTCAAGAGCTGAAATTGGCCCAGAGACTAATGTTTGACCCAGGACTTCAAAAGAACATTGCAAGTAGAACAGTTCAAAAATTAAATTAACTAATTTAAATACAGAAAAATCTATAGAAAAACCTAACTTGTTATCTGAATCTATTCTAAAGCATAGCAGCAAACAAGAAAAAGGTATTTCGTGTGATGACAGAACCATAGGACAGCATTAACTTTTATATGTGCATTTACACCCCAAAATCAACCCAAATCAGGCAGCAGTTTGCAATCTGTCCATCTGTCACTCATGGAAAATTCCCAAGATAAGGAAGTGGCAAAACCAAGAACAGATGAGCTCAGGTTTTTGTCCAATAACTCAGGAAAGTGGGAACAGTGATGGGCTCCTTGCATGGCAGTTCTAGAACCACAGGAGGCAAGGGGGAGGTTCCACCAGGGGGGAACCAGAAGCCCAGAAAGAGCCCGGGGCAGCAGGGCTGTGGCACCACTCACCTCTCCACCAGCGCTTGCCGGGGCCCCCTCTCCCTCCACCCTGGGCTGCTCCGGTGGCTGCGGCACTGCCAGGTCCTCCTGCCAAGTCACAAGCAAGATGTTTGTCCTTGCTGCCACATGCAGAGTCATCCCCTAATCTTAGACAGACTGTGCTAGACGGGGCTGAGCATTACAGCCCCAAGCAAAATAGCAGCTTTAATAGATCGCAGATGCTGCTTGAAATCCATTTTTATTGTGCAGCTGGTTAGAGCAGATATATATGAAAAAGCCAACATAATTTCTTACAGCCTGGTTTAGGGTCTTTTTTTCATACAGAATATCAGTTCTTTTTCTGTCATTGAGACCAGAGTTTTGACTCCTTCAGTGTGAAGAAATTTGGGAGGAACAAATAAATTTACATATAGCAAGGCTATACCCAGCCTTTCCCCACATTATCCTACCCTAAGCACTCATTGCATAGGCTAAAACTAATCAGAGATATAGCAGTACTGTGGTGCTGGTAATGTCATGCTTCAGATAAAATATCATTATCAAAGGACAAGCTTTTCTTTTTGTTTGAGTCCAAGCACCTACTTGAGTATTTTGGGCTCTTCTAGCTACTTGCCTACATCTTTCAGCTAACTTCCTTGTAAGACCTGAAGTGAGAGATTCGGGGCACCAGGTGGCTCTTTAAAATGCTGTTTATTGTATCCAAATGATACAGCAATTCACGGGTCGTGGGTGACAAGAGCCCAGTCCATAGACTTTTCAGCAACAGCTGTGGGTTCGTCTGAAGCCAACTCTAGTTCTGCTTACAATGCATTATATGCATTCCATTACAGAGCATCTTAAAATATGACAACCAATCAATACTTTTACTATTACCTATAGCCTATCATAACTACTAGCATTACCATATTCATGTCACTATTTTCCAATCACAAAAAGTTAGTATGTTACAGTTTAAGCTAGAAGTTCTTTTTCAGTACTCTTCCCGTGGAAATTTTTGAGACCTTTCTTTCTACTTGCAACATGGCTTTCTTGTTTGCCTGTAAAAATCTTTTTTCTTGGTAAAAACATCTTTTGTTTGAGGTGGATTTATCCTTTGCTCTAAGTCATAAAAACCCCTTCCAACTCACTTGCTCTTTGCCTTCTTAGTTATCCAGTAAGACTGGCTCAGCAATTCTTTTCTTCTATATCAAAACTTGCTATCATTTCTATTCCTTCTTCAGATCCTACATTCAAAGATCTTTCTGTTATACATACACATCTGTGAGACCTTCCTGTCAAATCCTTATCCTTCCCAACACTTCCTATTCACAGAAGAAAAGAAAAAGTTGCATTACCAGGTAATTATGTTAAACACAATTTGGCTTCATGGGAAGAGAAGACAAAATCCTGACCATACTGGATGTGCACAGGGGATGGACAGAAAGCAGAAACACACCTGGGTGGAATCAGGCAGTGAGAGTAAGGGGAAGCAGAAATAGGAGAACCTCTATAATTTTAGTTGAGTTCACCAGAGAATTCAACTAAAATTACAGAGCTTCGCTGTTCCCTTCAAGCGCACATGCCCAGCAGTTTCCCTGCATGACTCTCTGCTGCATGAAGTCAGGGCCACCACAGGGGGAACCAGAGACGCATATTATGGAAAGGAAAAGTCAATTTTGCATGGAAGGCAAAGTTATGAATTTCAGCATTTTGGAAACACAAGGCTTGGTGCTTGGTGCTTGGTGCTGCTGCTGATGCAATGCAAATCAATGTTCCTGCCAAACCTACTGTAAACAGAACTTTATGCTACATGGGTTTAGGGGACTCTTCTCCTTTTCACACATGTCCTTTCCTGTCCAGTCACAACTGTTCTCATCAGTAGGAGAACATCCCTGCCATCCCCGCTGCTTTTTGGATTGAATTTGGGAAAAAAAGGTGATGTGAAATAGAAAGGGAGAAGTAGATGGAGTTACATAGATACAAAGTAGAGCCCATGAAAATTTAGTCTGGAAATTGAACTTTAGATCCATTTGTGGCAGCAAGGGGAGCCAGGAGGTGGAAGCACTGCAACCTACTTGTCCCACCTACGGGCTTCCTGCTCTCCACACAAGCTACTGTAAGATGAATCCACTGGAGACAGAAAACAGCCGAAGTATGAGCTGCAGCCCTGTACTGATATCTGTCACAGCTGCAGGCACTCCTTCATCTCCCTGCTGAGAGCAGAGCTGATCAGTCTGTTTGTGGAGAGCACCACGTGCTGCTGGTGTCTCCAGATGAGAAGCACAGTGTGACCATCTTTTCCTGAGGAACATGCCTTGACTTGCACTGCATTGTTGGCTGAAATGATTCTTGCTGGTACCAGCCTGAGCTGTGTTAAGCAAGCCCAGGTAACCAAATGACACCAAACTGCACACCATGGAAGCCAGTTTCTCCTGCAGAGACCTGCAGCTCTTCAGGAGAGGCCACTGCTCTGATGGAGCCACTCGGTCACAGTCCTTCTGAAATGAGTCAGCTCTCCTGCTGGCAGCAAACAGCTCACTACTCTGAATTTATGGATGCTCATCCAGCCTCAGGATCCAGCCTGTGGCTTTAAAGCACTTTACATTTGCATTTATATTACACTTTGCATATCTATGTCTTATAACTCAACAGCACACGTTAGGCCAAAGCAGGCAAATAGCTTCAAATTGTATTTTGAAGCTTTACAAACAGATTTTTGACTATTAGGTGGAAAGGAAAGAAACCTCCAATGCAAGCCACTGACAACACCTGTAATAGCAGGTATTTCATAGTGCTTTGCAGGTGGAGTTGCCAGCTGCTGTGTGAAATCATGAAGGTCAATCAAAGGCAATTGCCTGAGGTGCTGAGCTGCATTGGGAAAACTGGGGAGCAGCTCACAGGGACCAGTGCAGGGCTCCATCTTTCTACAGGATATGAGCACCTATTGTTCCTGTGGGCTCTGGTAGATGTGGAAAGAGTCCTGGGGGAGGGCCACCTTTCTCAGGACCACCCTTGTGACACTGTATCCAAGAGCAATGGGTGGGGCCGGAGAATCCCTGTTCAACTATTGTGCTGCTTGTCAGATCCCTTAGATTGTGCTCTCTGCCAAGACTGCTCCAGAAGGCTAAAAATCAACCACGTATTTTTAGAAAGGGAAACTACTGAGTTTCTGGAGGGTGTTTCTAAACTATGTTGGAGGAACCAGCACAATAGCAGGATGAAGAGGTGTCAGGCTGTGTTAGGGATGTCGCCTCACAGCCTTTTTCTCACGCCCAGAATAGGCAGCAGGAGATGAGGAAGGGCTGCATTCTTCAGCTGGGTGTCAGCTGGTGGGGACTTCAGGGACTGCTCAGGAGACAACATACAGAGGAGGACCACGTGGTGTAGGGGTCTTCACTTTGGACACAGAGACAGAAATTCCTGGGCACCAGCTCCAGTTATAACACTGACTCACAGGACGATGCTGGGCAAGAAAGAAGAGGTGAAAATCCAAATTCCTTGGGTGGCAGCAAGAATTTTGCCATTCCAGACAGTGTTCACCTCCTCATTAAAAGGGGTAACATTTCTAAGCAAAAGGCATGTTGAAACCATGAAGCAATTAGTAATGCTCCTCCTGCTCTTAGAGGGTGAGCCAAATATTTCTCCTCAGAAATTACATACTTTCTTAGAAAAAAATATTTTAAATGGAAAAAAAAATTAAATATTTAGTTTGCTATGGGCTATTTTCTCCTATTTTTCGGTGGGCAGTTGAATCTTTTTTTGCTAGTGAAGAAAGAAAAGTGAAGTACATGAACATAATAGTTAAGTGACACACAAAACCTCAGAATTCCTTCCAATAATAGTACACAAGTTTTTAAATATTTTGTGTGTTTAAAAATATTTTTTTATGTAGAATATATACACCACAGGAGATCTATATATATGAAATACAATATTTTGCTAAGGTTATGAAACAGAGGTACATGTTCAGCTATCACTAATTAAAAACTCAACAAATTAAGACCTGCATTTATCAAAATATTCCTGTGCATTGCTAAGGTCGTACTATAGGCTTCTGGGTTTGGCTATTTTAGTAAGTTTTTCTTAAAAACTGATTTTAAAAGTCCAGAAATACTGGAAGAAATGAATTACAATTTAATTCCTCTGATTTCTTATTTTCACAGGTTCTATAAAATTCTCTTTTTCAGCTCTTCAGCAATTACTTGTCTGCTGAGTTCATATATGAAGTGGAATTTATATTTTTTGTCTATATTATCTTACAGGCCAGTGGGAGTTTTGTTGCTGTCCCCAAATATTTGGACATGAACAATCTTATTATCTTCCTTATATAACAGAGAAAGCAGTTCAAATATTGGATACTGGAATACACTCATCAAATCTCAACAAATTCAGTGGCAAGCAAGATTCCTTTATATTATTATTATTATTATTAAGGCAGTAAAGCCAGAGAGGTTCACTGGCACCCTAATCTGCTACAAATTTAGGAGGCCTCAAAGGGACACCAGTTGCATAAGGTGGAGAGGTTCAGCCTCCTGTAGTGCTCTTGTCTTTGGGTGCTGGAGCAAACACGATGCTGCCTGGCAGCATCCCCAAACGGCTCCCTAGGGAACCCTCAGGCAGCCTGGCAGGTCCTGTGGACGAGCTGCCCTGGAGAGGTTCCAGGCTGAGTGTGCTCAGTGATGCCAACAGCTCTGACTAAGGGGTCAACCCTTGATTAAAGTGAGTGGACCCACCAACAAGACAGACAGATGGGCATGCAGGATGCCTGTCTTACCCTACAAATGCAGGTAGACTTTTTGGGGTGGCTTTGTATTTATCCACTCACAGCCAGACTCTCTGAGAGTCTCCTGGGACTGCTTATACAAATGATACACATTTAACACGTATCCTATGGGATTGCTGGGGTACAGCCTCAAGCCATGAAGCACATCCATGGTCTTGTAGGCTTTAAGGCTTCAGCAGTGCCACTAACTCACCTATTTTGCATGGGAAAATGTCTGCCTGGATGCACTAATGAGACTGAGAGGGAAGCACCTCTCAGAAGAAGAAAAAGTGCCTCTGAGCAGAGTGCCCCACTCCATGCTGCTTTTGCAGTCTGCCGTGCTCCATGATATGTGGAAGGATACCACTGGGATGTATCACTGCATCAGCTAGGTACAGGGAAGCCTGAATAAAAAGGGGAACAAGTTTCAGCTGTTTATTCTACTTAATTGTTGGGTAATTTGGCGGTTGATTTCTCTGATCCTCCAGCTCAGCAGCTCTGCCCTTGGTGGCTTCTCAGATGCCCTTGGTTGCTCTCTCCTTGTCACTCTTGCCCAGCCCAATCTAACTTGAACAGGAAGGTCACTCAGTTTCTGCTTCTAATTCCTTCTGTGTGACAAACTCTTTGCATCAGAGACATTGCAGGGTGTAAGTGAAGGGCATTAAGGCCATGAACAGCAACCTTTCACGTTCAAGATGTGCAGTTGTTATGAAAGAGATGAGCCATGGCGTGGGTGCGGCCCGTGTGAGCCAGATCAGGTGCACAGAAATGCTGTGATACATAACAGACAAATGCTCATTTAATTACTGGGGTGAAGTAGAAAAAGATCAGACCCAATTCAAAGTGACAGTCATGAACTGGCAACTAAGTAATAAAAACTGACAGGACAAATAGATCCAAAGGGAAGATTTAGGTGGAGGGTGTAGGGAAGCATCAGTTACTGGGGAAATTGTTCCAAACCCTGAGGGACATTTTGGGAGCGTGTGTATGTACATGGGCTTGTTCCCGACCACGTGGTGTCTGCATTGCAGCAAGCTCTGTGCTGTGTCATACAGACGAAGAATTAATCCTCTTCTAAGACAGGGATATTTAGTGAGTGGTTATCTCACTGGAATCTCTTAATGTCCACCCCAGGGATGGGGATGGGTGCAAAGCCACAGACAGAACACCTCACTGACTGGTTTCATTCCTTTTTGTATCAGAAAAATTCTGGCGGGTTTATGATCTCTTAATTTACAGATTTTTCAGTTGATGCTTAAACCCCCCCCCAAATGAGTCAATACTTTGTTGTATGCAGCAGTGACCAGGTCAGTGCCAAAGCCCTATCAGGCAGTGCTGGCACTACTCAAGGTTGTTTTCACTGGTGCTTGGCACCCCTCCATAGGTGTAGGGTTACTCCAGCTCCATTTCCTTCTGCGTGGCCCTGAGTGCTCCCCCCAAGGTCAGTAAGGAGCAGCAGGCTGCCAGGTGGTCCACATTTCAGTGCCTGCCATGATGCAACAAAGGGCTGAATTCTTTCCTATTGCCAAAGTCACCATCTAATACACCTGCACCCCACAGCTATCCTGAGCAAAACTTTACCCAAAAGCCTTAGGGTACCTCTCTCTTTCCTAATGTGTGCCTGCCACTGATTCCAGATGTCAAATGCACAGATTAAATGTCAACAAGCTCTCCATAATTGATATTAATACTGGGAGCAGTCAGCTGAGAACATGCCTTCTAGGCCCCTCGCGTGCCCAGCCCCGAGTCACCCCAGCACTGCTCAGTGCCATGCATTCACAGATCCCTGACACTTTGAACAGCCCTTCCATAGCAGGGGACAACACTGGAGATAGTTGAAACCCAAATAAGATCTTGGCAAGTGATCTGTGTAATTAGAAACAGAGAGGATGGTATGGAACACAAACAAGTCTCAGGACTGGATGCAACTGGATGCTCTCTCAAACTTCTGGGGCTGAAATGCTTATGATGATTCCAGGACTGCAGGATTATAACAATGGGCATTCACTGTTTAAACATTTAAAAGCTATACATTATCACTTAGTGTAATTCCAGAGGGTCTTCCACATACATTACAGTGCCTGGTGCTGCTATTGGCAAACTCTGGATGTATTTCCATTAGCAAATTGTGTACCATGATAGGAGCAGTTCTGGAAAAAAACAGCCAGTGCTGAGAGCCCAGCAGAGCTCCTTATACTCCTTTCAAGGCCCTCCCTCTGGAGCAGCTTTGGCTCTATGGCAATTATCAATTAGCAGTGGGGATACACTCAATGTGCATGTGGAGCTCAATCTTCTGTGTCTACCTGGATCTAAAAGTGAGTATGAATAAAAGATTTGCACTTCTAAGTTGAACTAAACCAGCAGAACAGATGAACCCGCTTTCACAGAAATGAATGTTTTTCCTGATTTTTTTTTCTCCTGTGATTTGTCTTGTTTTTCTCCTCGTTTTCAGTCTGCTGCTCACCTCTGCTGTTTGGCATGACACCATGATGCTGTATCGAAAGCAGTGTCCTGGATCCATCTAGTCTGCTCTTTAGCATGTGACACATCCTAATTTTTTATTTCTTAATCAATTTCCATTTTAAGTTTAAGCAATCAGACATCAACGGAAGACATCAATAACAGTTCAGATGCTCTCTGGAAAACCTGCACTGGTTTAAGCTCTGAAATTAGCTATAAACTGTAGCTGTCAGTCTTTGAGGTGGAGTTCTCACTTAGGAGGAAAAGGGAAGAGGATTGCTGCTGCTCAGTCCTTGCTGGTGGGGAGACGGCTCACTGTCTGCAGCAGGGATTCCTACCATCAGCAAATTCCTCACTCTCCTGGGTCAATCACCCCATGGTCAGTCTAAAGGTAGGAAGGGGTATTCTGGTCCCATGGAATTAGGAACTGCTGTTTGCACTCCTGCAGCCTAACTGCTGTTCCCTGTGGGAACAGAGATTAAACTTATCCCAAGGGTTTAGCAGAAGTCCTGTATCTGCCCTTTTCACATGCTTTCAGGAGGACATTTTGCGTCACTTGTAGCTGCTGTTCTCCTCTTTTGTTAGCCTATTCTCTCAGGATTTATATGCTGTGTAGAAGTTTTGTTTCACATCACAATGTGTTTATGTGCAGGTCAGGAAATTAATCAGCTGACTATCTGAACAATTAAAACAATTTTGGCCAGCCTGGCTTCGCTTTGATTCTGGGTTTGGGTCTGTTGTGACTCATAAAGCTCATGTGGCCATCAACAGGAAGGATCACTCTCTCTGAAGAGGGGGAAGAGATGGGTTTACCAAAGAGCTGCCAAGTATTGGCCTCTGCTGTACAAATGGGTGCTGTTTGTTACCAAAGCATCTTCTCTAATGATCAACACTGCCTTCATCTAAGGAGCTGTTCTGCTCCTTCACACGGCCCTCAATCCCCTCACTTGAAGAAGCCCCTTTTGCCAAATTAGTCTGGAGGACAGAAGATGCCTTGTCTGAATCTGGCTTAATCCGTGCACAATTTGAGTCACACGGCCTTCTAGCAATAAGCACTTGGTTGTTGTCAAACCAGCAGGAAGCAGAGCAGCAGGGTCAGGCTTTCTGCTGGAACCAGGCTGTGCCTGACTTGCTGCTGCCCTCTGCTGCCTCTGGAGCTGCCATGGCCAGGGCAAGCCTGTGCACCCCACCAGCACGGTACAGGGGTGAGGGCAAGTGCTGGCTCCCGTGCCTTCCCACTCTGCACATCCCTCAGCTCTGACTCAGCCCAGATGCTCACTGCAACTCAGACACATTTCTACTCAAGTCCCAGTGAAAAATGATTTTCTACATTCATAAGAAAATGTCAAGCCAAACTCTTGCCAGCAGTGCCTGCTGATGGGACAAGAGACAGTAGGCACCAAGTGATTAATGTGTACATCTGAACAGAAGAAAACAATTCTCTTTTTTCCGATGAGGATGGTCAAACACTGGCACAGGTTGCCCAGGGATATTGTGAAATCTCCTTCCATGGAGATATTCAAAATCCAGTGGGACAGCCCTCTCTCATTGGCCTGAGGGGGTTGGACTATATGATCTCAAGGGGTACCTTTAAAACTAAATTATTCTGTGACTGTATTAAACACTATATGAAAATATTAAGTATTATACAAAAGCAGGTATTGCTGAAAACCTTTCATGAAATAAGTAAAACCATCAACTGTAAATGTTTGCAGGTAGTTTAAATGTAATCCAAAGGCTCTTCTGTCCTGCTCATCACAGAATAAAGAAACACACCTTTTTTACAACTCCTGTAGTGGCCGCGATGGTCTCTGCTCCTTCTACCGTCTTGTTTGCCACTGTGTTCACGCTGGCTACTACGGCTTCTCCCACCACGTTGGCCTGCTCTTTGGTCTTCTCAGCAACTGTAGTTTCAACAAAAGCAGAAAAGTCAGCAAGCTAGACAATACCAGAAGGCTGCCAAATTCCCTGGGATGACAAAATGATTGCATTGATTTAAAAGAAGAAATTAGTCCTGATGCAGTCCTTGTTTGGACTTTGTAGATGAGATCATGTCTGAATTTAGATCGTGTACGTGAGGATTTTTGTCTGGCACAAAATGCTGCTTAGAGAGCAGCACTGCAGCCTGTCAGTGTTTGTGGGCAACTGAAGAATGAAAAATTCATTGTCTCATACTAAGAGACAACAATGTAAATAAGGTATTTTGCGTTGCAGACTGTGCATGACCTCTTCCAGGTTACCTTCTGTTTGATTTAACAGCCCTTGGCAGAAAAAAAACAATAGTTATGAAATTCTCCAGGGAAAGGATCCATTCATCTTCCTTCAGGACAGTCCATATGGCTGCTCTGGCTTGGAGTTGGGGATACCCTAGAAGGAGCCCTTTGGGTCCCTGACTCTGCAAATGCCTGACAGGACACTTCCAAAGACCGGTTTTGGCCAGACAGGATCTGTTGCAAGTAAATCTTCTCTGCGTGCTGGGCTGTGCACCTGACATTGTGAAATGTCTAAATTGCTGTGAATCATCCCAGTCTGCCAAGTAACCTTTCTGTGATTTTTTCTTACCTACTCTGCTGATTAAATATTTTCTCCCATCCGTGTCCACTGCAAATGCCAGACCCTGAACCATTGCTCCTGGCATGCAGCCTGCATTCATCAGTGGGAAGCTCAGGCAGATCAGTGGTGTCCCACAGAGACCTTCCACTTGGCAAGGGTGATGGCCTTCCCAACAGGTCTAACAACCACCAGAGATTTCCACATCCCTCTCAGGCTGCGCTCTTACCTGAGGTCACACTTTGCACTACGCCCTCCTTGGTCTTGGTGCCTGTGAAAGGAAACACAATCCATCAGTGCTGCCTGAAAATTACACCCTGATTCTGGACACAGATGGCTTCTTGCTCTGAGGAAGTGCAGTGGGAAGCCGAGGGGCTGCTGGTACCTCCTGCTCAGACACAAGGCATTTGTGGAGTGAGAAAAGAGACCAGCTTCCCTCCTCATTAAAGCCAATGAGTACCTTTGTGTTGAGACTTGGAGAGCTTCAACAGCAAATTCTCTGGAGATGCTTAGATCTGAAAAATCTTGATTATGAAAAATTATCCCTGCAATATTTCCAAAAAGAGCAGTTGAGTAGTGGTAAATCAACTTTAAGCTACTTGTAAAAACGACTGTAAATAAAATCACCTGGTAAGATCTCACCTACTTCACTCTTGCATGACAAGAAGTCACATCCATGACTCTCCCCTGCCTTTCAGCAGGATACTAGGCTGCAATGGTCATTTAAAGTCTCATTCTATTCCACTAATAAAGACTGGAGAAACCTGAAACTGAATTTACAGAACCACCACCCACCTACTACATACCTACTTACTAGATCCCCAGTTTGCTGCCTCAGCCTAGGCTGTAAGTGCCTGCTCACAGCAGTACACAGAAAACAGATGGTTTTATCTAAAATTATGAAAATACACCATATGTATGCTTACATTTTAATTTATCTCACTGTTCTCAATGCAGAAAAGCTAACGGGATGTGAAGGCATTCAGTTTGCAACACAAATAGCCCTAAGGAATAATTAATCTCTGTGATTTTCCTCCACGCTTGAAGTGACAAGCTATATATCCCTTCTACTTGATACTGCTGCAGATAAGTTCAATCATATGGTAGATGGGCAGCCCCCATGGTAACTAGATGCTTTACACATTAAAAAAATAAAGGATCCAGTTTATCTCTCTTGGAAGTTAAATAAGCACAAGCCAAAATATTCCACTGGTCCCACTTTACTGTATATTGCAAATCATCTGTACCTATACAGGTTCTCTTCAGGTTTTCCACACTGATACAAACAAAAGAATTTCTATGGCCAGCTATCAAAGTGATAAAAATGGACAACAGCCAGGCAGATTTTTGACTACATGATAGTGGAGCATCCATGGGTGCAGTGGGAGAAATCAGCTACAAACCACAGCTCATTCTCATTAACAGCCTGAGAAGCAAAACAGGTGCAGTGCCTTGATAACAGGTCCAGCCCAGCTCTGTTCTGCCTGATACATGTTATGTATTATTGAATGCAATTCTCAATTGTTGATTTATTTTGGTGGTTGCAATATTTGCCTGGGGCAAAACAAAACTGTTCTACTACAATGGGCCCTCAACATTTCACTCCACCCTCCCAAACTTCTTAGAAGTCAAGAGATGAAATCTTTGTACCTTTAACTTGTTACTGCTGTAAGGTAAGCTACAATTCCTAGTAATGCACATGTGCACTGCTGTGAAGTGGATTTAATGGTGCCCATCATATACACAAACATGTGCAGAAGCACAGCACTGAGCAGAGCAGGTGCAAGTCTCAAGCCATGACAATTCAGTGTCTCAATTCAGACACCATCCTGCTTCGTTTTCCCTCCCAGTAGCGTTCCAAGAAAAGACTGCCACGATATTGATTTGACATACGGGGTTGTCTCATATCAGACTCAGATGCTCAAGCTTAGCCCTTCGCTGGTTTTTGGTCAAACAGCAGTTGAGAGGTAAGCAAAGTACATGATTTGCTGTACCAGCCTTCCATGCCTTTGCAGTTTTGCAGTAAACATACTTAGGGAGACTAAGAGAGAGACTAAAAGAGCTGCACTTTTGCAGTTTTTTTGCCAGACTTTTAAGGTGACTATCTGGGCGCAATTATTTTATGGGGGAGGGGAGTGGGCAGGAGCTATATTCACGGATGGAAAATAATTCCAGAAAGGAGGGATGCAGATAGAAGAAAAACACCCGAATCTATTTCACGACAGGAGCAGTGTCATTGGGAAGAGTCACTGCTGCAGTCTGGGGAGAGCTCGCCCCATCCTCCCAGCCCAGCCACACCCGATGACTCAGGCTGCCTTCCATTATGCACCACACGAAACCCGACCTTCCGGCTCACGCTCCTGCCAGCAACCCGCATCTGTTGAACCAGAAAGCAATCACCTGATGCTCAATCTCATTTCACTCATTAGTCCTTGCCTGCAGCTTCTGTACCCAGAATTAAAAGTTCATGCATCCTGCCTCTTCTGAGTGCCGTGACTCATCCGCAAGAGCTTTGGGACCGCCAGGGTGGGACCGAGGTGGTGGAGTGCTAAACCCTGGAGAAGGTCTAGAGTACAAAGGGATATTTTTATGTGCATTAACTCCTGCAGGAATCACTCAGTATAAACACAGCTTGGTGTTTTGGGGCTTTCTGCAGCACACACCATTGAAAATCATTCTAGAAAACTAGAAGTGCATTCTTTGTTGAGGCTCCTGAACTGTAGCGTTAAACAGTACTAATGACTCAATACTCTGATGAGGCTTTGCATTAAATTCATTAATTAACTTCAGCATCACTTACACCCCAATTCAAACCAAAAAGAGAGCCCACTGAACCAGCTGCTGGATCCACACTAACCATGGGGATCTCCTGACACTTCAGCACACTCAGAGGCTGCTAGAATTGGGAGAGCAGATGGTGATTTCACCAGGTGCACAGATGACCCATGAAAGAGAGGGGATCTCTCCCTCTTTTCATGCACTCTTTTCTCCACCCCACCAGTTCAGCAAGACCGGGGCAGGGCAGGAGCACTGCATTGCAGGCTCAGCACAGAGGGAGGCATCTCCTGCTCTGGCAGGGGCTGTGGGAGCTGCACCTGTATGGATCAGAGCGGGGACAAGGTGGCCACAGTGTCCCAGTGATGCTGTTCACTCCAGACAGATGCCTCTGAGTGAGCATTATTTCTTCTCCTGGGCAGCAGCAAGTGATTCACCAGATGTGGTGGTTGTACCCAGACATCTGGAATCCTCCTCAAAGAGTCAGCAATGAGTTAACACAAACCTGAATAAAAGTCAGGGATCCACTTCATCCATCCTAGGCCCTGGGGATTTTGTTCTCTTTCCTGATGTTCTCAAAAGACCCTTGAGACTCAATACAGTATTATTCTCTCCTAGCATCCAAAAATCCAAGTTGCATCACCTAATGCTCTAGATGAAGCTGCTGGGGTAGGGCTCTGCTAGGGAAGAAGCAAGGAAGGAATAGTCCAGGTCTCTGATTTACTCTTTATATGGCATAGAGTGACAAAAGGCAGCATGAACAACATACTAATCATTCCAGTTTTAACCAATATACCACACCTCCACCTTCTCTGGCTATTAAAACAAAACCCCCATTTTCCGAGCTAATCAGCATCTGGCCTTTATTTTTCCTGCCTGTGAAAGACTGAATTTTCCATAAAGGGGGGAGCTTCCCAACAGGAACTGAATCAGACCAAGGCAAAGCTCTGTCCAGTGCATGACAGGGCAGGAGCCAGCAGTATACCAACAAACCAAACCAATAAAAGGAGAAAGCACTTCATCCTCACCTTGATCCTTATTTGACCCTCATTCAGAGATTGTTTCAAGGCTTTTAGTTTTAGACTCATAGAAAACTTTATTGAAAAGACTAGAATCTCCTAAAGAGACCTCTTGGCTGTGCAACAATGAAAACCGGGTCACAGTATGGAGCTGTACAATGTGACTGAATACAGATGTGGGAAATCATGTATAAAAACTCTGAATAACCCCAATACAACTCAGACTTGGAAGCAGGTGGAGCAGTAGTGATGCCACAATGTGACACTCATGTGACATTTCTTAGACTGGTGTTTCACTTACTATAGTTAGTTCAGCTGTTTACAGGGATGCTGCTTACCTTTTTTTCTTGTGGGTCAGCTTCAAATTGAAATGTGAACAGTTACATCCATTCATTTCCAGCACGTCAATAATAAAGTATTTAAAAATTCAAGATAAAGACATTACCAGACCTGCTACATACAAATTTTATATTTAATTTGCAACGTACAAATATATATCTGTAGCTATTGGCAATAGAGCAGTTTTAAATATAGTAGCTAAGTACAGCTGTGGATGTTGCATGATAGCAGGAAGAGCCTGCATGTAAACTTTCCTACAAAAAGAAACACTCCCACATCCACCAAAAATAAAGATCTGTGTGAAATGCACTAATCAGCAGTGAGATAATCAGGGAACCTACAACTCTTTAGTTTGTATTATATGGAATATCTGACCATCCAGCCATATAATTGCATGTGCTAGGTAAGTGGAGATAGTGGGTTTTGAGGGTGACCTTGAAAGAGGAGGTTTCAGCCTATTAACTGTGAAAGAGGTCTCTAGGCAGGACATCAGGCATGCTGTTTTCCAGATCCTATTCTTTGGGCAAAAGGAATTTGGGCGTCTCTTGTAAGGCAAGATTAATGTGTACATGGGCAGTGAAAGAGGTCGGTGAACAGGAGAAGGACTTCAGGACAAGCCCATTTGTTTGTGGGGAAACAGATGAATCCTGAAATCCCCTCTTACCAACACCTTTGGCTCCTCTCAGTGACCTCCTGAGTCCCTCCCAGAGTGAAGGTGAGGCAGAGACCAGCATTGCTCATTTGTCTGGAGTGCCTGACTCACCCTGCAAACAATCAGTGAATAGTCAAATAAACCTTACACCTGAGCTTCTGCTCCTTAACATTGTTCTGCCTTCCCTGAAGGAGTGGTTTCTATGTCTAACTTACAGTTGGGGAAACTGAGGCACAGGGAGGCTGTGGTACCCCAGGTTCACACAGCAACTTTGCAGAGCTCAAGATCTTATCCAGACTATCCTGCTAGTCACTCCCAAGCTTCAGCCACAATATCATTACCCCAGACTTTCTTAGATACAATCTATGCAGCTGTTCATGCTCAAAAGTAGATCAAAGCTAGTTCTCTCTTACCTACATACATTACCCCTTCTTTGGTCTTCTCTGCAGCCTCTGTCACTCCCTGCTTGGTCTTTTCTGCAGCAGCCACCACACCTTCTTTAGCAATGGAGAAACCTTTCTTAAAGACATCCATTCTTCTTGCTTGTTAGGGTATTATCTGGGATGATCCGAATGAGGGAGCAAAAGCAGCAAAAAGCACCTCAAGGCTGGGACTGTGAGATGCAGCCTTACTCTGCTTCTCTGGCAGGCTCTGCCTTTGCTCTTCCTCCTGTGCTGGATGAAGGCAGTGTGGCAAAGCTCACAGCCCTCGCTGGCTCTTATTGATGAAGTGTGCTGCAGTGTAGCCAATGCCTGTGTACAGCTGATACTGAAATATTAATGACACAGATCTGCTTAGGAACCTTTAAGAAGGGAGGAGGAGAGGAGGACGATGACAGCAGTAGGTAAGGAGCTGTCTGGAGAATTTCCAGACAGACAGAGCTTTTAAAATATGCTGCAATGCTCTCAGTGAAGGATGGTCTCAGAGAAGAGGGCGACTTTAGTAGAAGAACTGAGTTCCTGAAAGGGCATCTTCCTTGAGGCTGCAGCAGGAGCCAAACACCAGCTCTCCTGGGCCCCAGAGGGTGCAGAGCACGAAACGCTGACAGCGTTTGTAGCAAACAGACAGGGCCAAGGGTTCTTGGTCTGGCAGTTACTAGAACCCACCCTGCACAAAATGGTAACAAGAATATTATTTCTAGTAAATCCTGAGAAAAAGGGAACCAGCTACAGCTTTGGTGCTCAGGTGAAGCAAGCTTGAGATCCCACCTGCTATGTCTGTCAAGTGTGAAGTCATTCTGTACAAATTGTGGGGTTTGCTCAGCTGTACATCCCATTACAACAGTTCATTTCTGAAAAATCAGACGCCTGTTGGGGGAAATCCTGTTTCCTATTTGTTTCTCTGAGTTGCTGTAGACAGAGCCCTGCTCCACCGCCGCAGAGTGAGACAACATCTCACAGCAAAACCATCCCTCACGTCAGAGCTGGTGCTGCAGAGCACAGCAGGGCAAGAGCAGCCAGCACAGAACCGACTGGGAAAATCTCACAGAGCATCCATACTGCCTCAAGGCCTGGCCAGGAAAAAATACCAAAACATGATCATTAATCACAGTTGGATATCCTAATGCACTTGCAGTTAAACTCAAGTTGAAGTGTTTTCTAAAGTAGGTCCTAAGTGGCCCAAATCAGCTATTGCCCCACCAGCAAAACGAAGTTCAGTGCTAACTGTGAAAGCAATTGTTGCTGCAGCAAGGTGATTTTAAATTTTTTTTTAATAGTCCCAGATATGAAACTATGGAAGCCACATTGCATCAGCCTTTGAGCCCAAAGCATGACCTGCTTTGTCTGTTTTTCCTCACCAGGCAAACAGAATATAAAATTCAGAGGGTGAGCTGCAGTTGGAAAGATAGCACATCACAATGTCATGAAGTGCAGTGGTCTGCAAGCTACTGCTGCCACGAGTTATCAGCCTGGAAGTGTCAGATGGGGAATGACCACACAGAAAAAAGTCTGAACAAAAGATGTCTATCTGTATGTACATGCAGACATGTACACAGACATAGGTCTTACTGTTGAACTAAGAATAATTCTTCAGTTTTTGGAAGTGGCTTTTTTACCCCACACTGAAATTATTGACAAGCTGTTGATCTGGGAAATAACACATACAGTTCTTAAACCTTTTCTCACAAATAAGTCTCCTTACTTATAAATGAAGAACAAATTTCCATCTGAACATAAAGGAGCCAAATCTCTGTCAGACTAATGAATTTATCAATTGTTAATTTTAAAAAGTGCAGGAATCAGAGGAAGATCAGCACAGCATACCAATTGTTATAGGAGCTCACATAGTTCCAGAATTTTGCAGTAAGAAGTGGAAAAGGTTTTTCTTATCATCTGTCAAAATTCCCCCTAGGTGGTTGTGGCTATGGCTGGTGCTCCTTCCTGCTCCCAAGGTGCTCTCAAATTGAATATATCTGCACTTTACTGAACCATACAACAGTGGTTTAACCTCGCTGCTCCTGGAGCCAGCCACAAAACTGCCATTGATTCCACCAGGCACAGGCAGGAGTCTTGTTTTAACTACATTTGTTAAAAAAATGAATTTACAATTTTTGGGATCTGCTCCATGGCCTGTTTACTTTTTTTACCAGGCTTTTAAAGACCAGTAAAGTAGAGTACAGACATTCCAGGGTTATGAGTTTTACTGATATTTTCAGAACACCAAGGCTGATAAGGCTGAGTGAGAAGTGTATCTTGATTTCGTTCAGCCATTGTTCTATCATTGTGATTTGTACAATTCAATTTTATGTATTTTGCATTGCTATAAAAGGTAACAAACACACGAAATACCAAGCCTTCCTGGGATGTGAAACATGAATCACCACCAGATTGAATTAGCTGATACTCAAGTGGGATACTCCTTTCCTGCCTTCTGTCCCGATGACCTTGAGAAAGGGCTCACAAGACACATTTCAATGCTGTTGGATCCCTCCCAAGCAGCAGACAGTTTTGCACAGGCATTGTTTTACCTTGAAACCTTTTAAGGAAAGCTCTGGACTCAAGACAACATCGTAGGTGATCTATACAGGGCAAGCATCCATAATGGCTCCTCAGTGTTTGCCACCTCCAGGTGACTGCAGGATCCTTCTACCCAAAGCAGAGGATTCAGTCCCTCTTTGCTGCCAATCCTGCCTCAGACAAAACTAACAATGAGAGTCAACACAAGCTACCTTGGCTTTAAGCTTTTTCTAGGGACTTAATTTTCTGCCTAGTAAGGTTTCCCCCTTCATATCAGGTAAGATAATCAGCAGCTAAAGAGAAAGGCCTCCAGCAGGCAATTCAGAGACCCCAGGCTCCTATCTCACCTGGCAGCAACCTCTCTTTCTCTGTTTTCTGCCTTGCAACACTAGGAGAAGCCAGTTGAGCTACATCACTGTAAACAAATCTGCATCTCAAAAACATTTGACTGATCTGCATAATACCAAAAGAAAGCCTTGTCTGGACTTGTGCAATGACAAACCATCCACTTGCTGCTCATTTAAAGTTTGAATTCTCTCTGCTCAGACTTGGTCATTGAGCCTGTTGCTGGATAACTGCAGAGTTTCTTGAAACTTCCCCTGAAAGGAGCAGTTCCCCACCTCCCATGTGCCTCCACCTGTCCCTGGGTATTGGTGGCTGACACCTAGAAGCAGGTCTGTGCAACGTCTGCCAGCAATTCTGGAATACGGGCAAGAGAATTCTAACTCAAGTCTACCTATTCCCAAAGCACTGATGCAAGGCAAAGAAAAGAATGCAAAGCAGAAATAAACGGTCCCTGTCCTCTACTGTCTTTTTCTTTGTGCCTGCAAGAGATTAAACAGGATTTCACTTCATTTGGGTCTCTTCCTTCTTGAATTTTCCCAGTTGCAAGCTACTCCGCCCACAAAGCCTTAACCTTGTCCTTTAACAATGTACTAATGCTGGAGACTAACAGCTGACAAAGTAATTTTGCTGGATGAAAGGAGTGTGATTTGGTCATATTCTATTGAAGTATTTAAATTGTATATAATATTGTTTGAAAGACAGGTAAGGAAAGGAAAGACAGACTGCTTTTGTGGCTGGTAAATATCCTTTGTCCAGGAGGTTTTTTTATGAAGAATAATATTAATAGTAACAGGATCGAATCTCGCTAAATATAAACAGAAATCCTTCCTCTCTCTCTCTCTCTCTCTCCATTTATGAAAACTTCAAAATGCAGAAAGGAGAACTGTCACAGATCTGTCATTTCCATGCCCTAATAAAAACAAGCAGTTGTCTGACATCCTTTGGAAAACAGTTTATGACTTGAATCCCTGCATGCATGTTTGCATAGGTAATGAGCTAATTTCCTTAGCCAGGGAATAAATAACCCAGAGATGAACCATTTTTCAGGAACACACACAGGGATGAGCCACATGCAGTGCACAGAGTGCTGCCAGTACAACGATCTTCCGTGACTGATCTCTGCTGTCAAGCACCACTGATAGCTTTCGAGCAAACCATTAAAAATACAGGCAACAGGAATTCATCTTCTCCCTCTGATGGACAGACCAGCAAAAGGAATTGCTCTCTAGCCCTGCAGTCCCCTCCTGACACTCTTGTCCCTATGCTCTCTTCCCTCAGAGCAGCTGCACACGCATGAGCGTGCATTGCCAGCAGGCAAGGGATGAGACAGCATTTTCCAGATCTAAATCCCAGTGCCTAATGAGAAGTTATCCCCTTGCTGTGCAGCTATCAACAAAACTCTCTTCCCAGACATAAAATCCTTTCAGTTATTCAGTCTGCTTCAGAGATTTGGAACTCGGATATATGAATCTAAAGCAACACCTGCTTTCTATATTTTCTTGGCTTTTAAAACATTTTTTCAAGGTTTTTTTTTTGCCTTTTAAATACACAGATTTGGAATTTAAGTCTATAATTAAGAGCAGTACAGAGAAGGTAGTGGATCTGTAAAGACAGAAAGGAAATAAACAAATTAATCAGAATCTGTTAAGTGAAAACTGAATTTCTAAGGGCTGTTTCTCCAGAGACATGCTGACTGGAACAGCCTGAGCATTTGCTTCCCGAGTACAGCCAAGCCATTTATCAGGCAAGCTATTGATCAAATGCATTGTTTGGCACTGTTTACTCTGAGGTTGCCCACCTCCTGTCCAGCTGTAGCTGCAGGGCTCTGACCCTAAACAAAAGGAAAGGGGCCAAGATGAGATTCTGCACCTTAAGCAGATTACCCAGGAGACAGTGCTGGCATTTGATGACTTGGTTGTGGAATTGCAAATAGGACACTGAATTCTTGGGGTGGGCAACATCAGAGGGGGTTAAGAGCTGTGTTTAATGGAAGTGGTTAGAATTACCAGACAAGGCAAGAGCAATCCTGACACTCATTGGCAAGATTCCAGGGCATAAGTGATCAGTCTGGTGTAACTGGCAATATCAACTCTTCAAAGATGAGCTTGAAGTCTGAAGAATAGTTTGAACATTTCGAGGAAGTACTTCCCAGAAATTCTTGGAGGAAAAGTATTTTCATGAATAAGAGCACGCGGGGAAAAAGAAGTCACTAGCAACTAGAGTGGAGGAACAATATCTTTTGGCTAGCTGCTCTTAAAACCGCTAAAAACTTGTGAGAACTACCAGGGCATCTCCAAACATCCCCACACCATTATGAACATAACATCACTTACTGAATGGGCTTCAAATATATTTTTGGAGTAATGCTTCACTATAACACTTTACAACAATACTTTTCAAGTAATTTTCCAAACTATCTTTTAAAGTGATTTAACTCACCCAATTTTTTCATTTGAGCAGTGGTACCCAGCACTGTAAGGTACACCAACACTAAACTAGGCAACTGAAGAGTGACTAAACATCTATGATGTTAGTTGGTGCACAGATGTCTTTCTCATCTACAAAGTACCTCCTAGAAGACACTGACCTTCGAAAGCAATGAGCAGGTTGTTACAGAAAATATAGGTATGTTTTTCCTGGTTCCATGCTGAGGCAATAGCTTACAAAAAAAAAAAAAAAAAGAGACAAAGTTGTGGTGTTTCTCATTCCCGAGTAGGTACATGCCTCACACCTGTTCCTCTACAGATATTAAAGAAAACTTACAGCTCATTCTGCCAGCAAATCTGATGTTTTGAACCAACAGTATAACCTGAATGTGTTATGGACATACCACAAATTATAACAGCTGTTACACAAAAACCTCAACTACTGTTCAGTAAGGAAGTTCCTTTGAATAATGAACACCTTTCATGTGCTCATGGCAGCATCCTATGCTATACCACAAGGAAAGGGACATCATCCATTGCCTTCCTCCATATTTAGCATCTTTTGTAACCACTACCAAAAAACCGTCGTGCTAAATTATTAACCTGCAAATCTGTGCCTGCTGCACCCACAGGGCAGCACCATTACAAAGGTACAGAGAACAGGTTCTTGCACCTGGAGGAGCAGCAGATGTTCTGAGCCAGGAGGATCCTGCCAGAGAAACAGTGCCCCACCACTTGGGAGGGATCACACCCATGGAGAATGACTTCAATATCTGCAGCACAAAGTCACTTCTCTGCAAGCCAGGATCTCACTGTAGGTCAGGTTATAAGCCCATTGCTTGTTTTGTCTCATGTTTGCTTCAGTTCCTTCCTGATCATGGTCTTAATACGTAAACAAATATAATGCTTAGGTCACATCCAGTTACTTCTGAGAAAAGAACATTTCTATGTGAAACGTGGCACATGAAATATTCACACGTTGACATGTGTTACAGCAGGATGCACACAATTCTGAAATAAAAGCAGCAGGAAGGAACACAGGGAAGTTGCTAGTTTTTTTCAGTCTTCAGTCCAGACCTTGTGATTTCATCTCCCTGGAGAAGTGACTGCTACAGCAAGAACAGGCTTTCCCTTAGAATTAGCAAAACCTCTCCCTGCCTGGCCCCATATGCTGCTGTCACTGCTCTTGGGCAGCAGTGTCTACCACAGGTCAGGAGGGGCACTTCTGTGTTTCTGTATGTTCTTCCATTAAGCATAAAATAGGGGCATCAGGAGAGGGGTGCAAATCCAGCCAGTAATAAGGAGATGCATAGCCTTTAATAACATGGCCTTCCAAAATCCTGGAGAGATTTCATCCTCTATTTTCAGCTGGTATTGGAATGAGTCCATAAAAGCTTTACATTTAATGCTCTGTAGGACATACTGAACTTTGGGCTGCTCATCTCATCATTCACACTGCAAGATGACCTAGCAGTACTGCATTCCCACTTGTTTTGTCAGTGGAACATCATTCTCCTTCACTTTATTCTTTAAAATGCCAGAGCACATCATCCTGCAAGACAGCGAAAGAAGAAACTCAGTTAATGAAAGCAACAAAACTAAAAGCAGCACCAGCAGCAAAGCAAAAAGCAGTAAGAAAACTAAATGCAACCTCAACAGCCTTTAAAAAAAAAATTATTGTTAGAATGTGGTGATAGAGGTAGCTCTTGACAGCAGCTCTTGACTAGTGTTTTTTCTTCAATGCTGATTAAAAATAATAATAATAATAAAAAAATAGGCCTGACTCCCAGAGATGAAAATTCAAACAGAAATTCTTAAAAAGGCTTAATTATCCTGACCTCTCTGAAGGTCAGCTTCATGAAAATCTTCCATCTTGATGGGAACAGACTATGATTCACAGAGCTACTTTGCAAAGGTCGCACAAGAATGGATGTTTGTAGGCTCTTTTACTGTACATTTGCTCCGAGTCCCTCAATGCCTGCAATTTGTTCTATATACCACGAACACTCTGCTGCTAAAACCAAGGTATTTCAGCCTTTAAACTGTAGAAAAAACTTCCATGTGCAGCACTGGACCAGGCAGGTCTGTGACACTTTCCGGCAGTGTAATGAGAGTCTGGTAGAGCACTCAATATTTTCTTTCCTTTCTTTTCTCTTCCTTTCCTTTAAGCTAACATCCTTTTCCTGTGCCTGAGGGAGAAGGCAGTTGATAAAAGCTGAGTTCCTGTTCACAGATAAGTTTAGAAGGCAGGCAAGCTCAGAAGTTCCTTGAATAAGCTATATTCCTACCACCTTTTTTTGCCCCCTGTCAGAGACGTCTGAGCCCCACACAGGAACCAGGCTCACATTGTTCAACAGCCACCGATGTTTCCACAGCAGCTGGGAGGGCCGAAAGCTCTTTCCGCTCTTTGTTACAATTTTTAAAAAATTTTTTCCTTCCTTCTTCCAACTTTCCAGTTAAAGAATATTGCTGGGGCGTTTCTGAGGTAATTCAGGCTGAGCTTCAGAGAAGAGAACAAGAGGCAGGTGTAACTGGGAGGGAAGAAGCCCAGGATGCTGGTGAAGCTTCTGCTGGTCTGCAGCACAGTAGGACTGGCAAGGCTGGCGGAACACACAGCCCATCATGGATATCGTGATGGTTCCGTGCACAGCTTAAAGCCACGAGCTCATGAGACCTCTGCACACCCCCAGAGAACTCCTCTGCCACACCAAGGAGGTTACTGGGAGGCAGAAGGGCTCAGGGAGGATACTCAAGATTACCCTTCAAGTGTGATCTCCTCACATCAGGAAGAGAAAGGGGATCTTGAAGCTGTGAGCCCACAGCCCCTAAATGGGTAAGTACCCCAACATGTCTGTCTTACACATAATGAGACTGCAACCACCTCTGATACTTTTATATTCTGCTGATACAGGACTGATTAGAAGTTTCTCATGAAAATACATTAGATTTTAGGGGCCAATCTATACCCAAACAAGAGTGGTTTAAATGCTTTAACTACACAAACAGAAAGCTGAATTGCCTGTGGAGGATGAAACCACAGATGGGATCAGCTGTTTGCTTAATCTGAGACAGCAGAATGGGGTCAGGGGTGCGCACACACCTGGCAGAGGTGAAGACTCCCAGTTGGGCCATAAACCAAAACACTACCTCTGGCAAAGCAGAACTAGAGGATGTTAATTCACTGACTGTTTCTTATCATAAACCAATGCTGACTATTTCTGCTGAGCGTGGCAAACTTTGCCCATTAGCAGAATGTGCCTGCCTGCAGACTTGGGCCTTGGAAATAGAGAGGGAAAGAGAATGGCAGGATGTTAGCAAAATAAAAATAGTGAGGAGCAAATATAACAAAGTAAGGAATAATGAATAAGCATGAAAATGACTACAAATTTCACACCCCACCCCCTTCCAAAGGTTTTCACACCAGTAAAACGCTTTTCATGGTAATCTGTAGCAGAAGAGTAGCCATTCTGAGAACAAAAGGCATGTACTTCACTGGAAATATTCCCAAACTCTATGATTTGTGTAAGTTTTACAGGGCATGAAAGTAGGTCTCTAAATGTTTAAAATAGATGAAAACCAAGCAGGACAGTGAATTAATCTTTTATAGCCTTGATGGATGGGTACAGCAGAGCCCTGTTCAGGAGAGCTGAAACAGCAGCACACTGAGTGCTGTTCACAGCTCAGTGCTTTAGGATGCCCTGGTATTTTTCCCTTTAAATGCTCTTGAGGAAAGGAAAAAAGTGAGATGGAAAGAGACTATGCAACCTTGCTCATGCCATGCTTCCCTTTCATGCAAACTGAAGTATGCAATCCTGTTTCTCATCTTATCTGCATGCAAAATTAAGGCCTCCCTTCTGCATGTAACACGGTGAGTGTATGAGAACCTTGCTGTTCTTCACACTACATTTTCCCACAAATCTGTGCCTCCCCCTAAAGCCCCGAGGCACTTCCTAAAGCCTGCAAGGCTTCCTGATGGGTACTGTTAGATAATGATAATGACGTGCTGTTAATCAACCAAGGCCAGGTTAATGCAGCTCAGACACTGTCAAAGGAAGGAAACAAGGGCCAAGGGGTGCTCTGGGCTTCCAAGCTACACTGCAACGTGGTAATCATTTTACTGCGGGTTGAAATGCTGAAAACATTCTGGAAACTCCCAGTTCTATGAAAATTCAATGCTGTAAAAAGGTCAGCATTATAGGTCAGCAAGAAGCTGTAATATCCTTTCCTAATCAGGATTTCTTCCTTGGGTCTGTAGCTCTGTTCAGCACCAGGTTGTCTAATTCAGCTCAATACCAGCTATGACTCATCCTAATTTCCTCCCAAGGAGAGAAATACTTCCTTCTTCTATGGAGATAGTTGCATAATGAGTCAAATCATAACATTCTTCCCAATTATAAAGCTATGTGGATGACTACAGACAATCCAAATCTAGCCTGGCAGTAGCATTAAGGTATTTTTTGCTTTGTTGAGCTGTTGCACTTACAGCACACACAAGGCCAGGCAGCTGCTAGGTCTTAGGAAAGAAATTTGAGACTTTGAGAGGAATTATATCTAAAAGTAAAGGGAGAGAGGGTGAATAAGAAGGGACAACACAATTCTTCTTGTAACCACACTCCAAATTCTAAAATGGTTGAAGCAACACACCTTCAGAGCATAAAGTCCTCGTGTGCCTGTCAGCTGCTGTGGCTGCAGCACCCTGCTGTGCACAGACAAGATGTTGTCATGGATCTGGTATTTCCTCCCTACAAGTGTGACACATTCCCTGGAAAAAAGAACATGGAGAAACAGGCTTCATATCTCTCAAGAGGAGAACAAGAAGAAAAGCATCAGGAGCTAAGTAGGAATTGAGAGATAAAGGGAGAGAAAGACATGCCATAAAAGTGTGTGACAGACATGCCAAAAAAAACCCAGGATGGTGGAGAACAGTTTTCTACCAAAATGATGTCTCACATCTAGTTTGCTTTTGAAATAAGCAAATACTTTTTCCACAGAACTAGGAAACAAACAAAGTCTGTTGGTCTTTGTGACAATGCTTAGACTCTCATTATTTAAAAAAAATAAAAGCAAGATGTGTTTTGTTCAACTGCTTCTTATTTTCCCTTTGTACTAGGAATGGTGGTAGTTACAAAATATTTGTATATTTTTAAAAAAATGTAGAGTATAATTTTTCATATCACAGTTATTGGAATAATTGAGATCATCCTGACTAAGTAGTGCAAGGTATTAGTCAGAATCCTCTGGTTTCTGTTTCAACATGTGAGATGAAATGGCTCAATAGATCCCAGTAAAATGCTTGGATATGTTATTTTCCTAATCCTTCTAAGAATAACAAGATTTTTCATGTAAGAATTTTAAAATATAAATCAGTAAGAAGTCACTGGCCTTCAGAGGAAGAAAACTAAGCTAGTAACAGTTTAGTGTCTCAGCTGTTGCTTGTATCTGAACAAATAGGAGATGCTCTGCGTGTTCAAGTGGACAAGTATCCATATGTGTACAAAATCAAAATCAAAAGAAGCCAACTTCCCAAAGAAAATTAACTTGTATACTGCTTTTCTCTTCAGCAGCTGTGTCTCATATGAGCTGACTGGTTTGATTTCAGCTATCTTATTCTACTGATGTAAATGGATCCACACGTACCCAAAACTTCCAGCAGAATTAAAAAGGGAAATTAAGAGACCAGTACATCAGGAGCAGTCAGGCTCACAACTCAGATTTCATGCACTTAGTGCTGTACTTCATTAAAGAAACCAAGACAAATGAAGCATGTGAAAGGCACATGCAAAGCCCAAAGCTACCTGTACCCTCAGTTAGCCTGACCTGTCTGTCAAATAAACCAGATCACTTCAACATTCCAGGCTAAAAATAATCTTAGGAAAAAGCAGAGGCTATTTTTAACCTTTCCCTTCAGTAACTACACTAACAGAGCCAGTCCCCAGCTGGATGCTCACCCTGTAAGGGAGAAATGGACAGTGGTGCTGGAATGGGAAGGAGCACAGCAACTACAGCTGGCATCCCCATCTATCCAAAGTCTCACAGAACTTCTGTTTCCAGAAGTGTAATCATTGCCAAGTGGCCCCTGTTCTGGTTTTGCCCTGCAGCTGGGTAGGTGGTTCATTTTTCCTTCTTTCTTCTTAATCCACAGACAGACAGTGTCATCTCCTGGGATTTTTTTTTACAACATACCTGTGAAAAATGGAAAAACAAAATAAAAAATTTCCCAAAATCTACTACCTGATCTATTAAATAGGAAAGGCAGAAATCTTCAGCTTAAGCAAGTCCTTAATTTCATTAATATATTTTGAGTTTTGGACATACAATTCTGTGAAGCCACTCTCGATTAGAGGAAGGTTTCCTGATGTCAGCCAGGTGTGTTATCTCTGAAACACTCGCCCCTTCCTCTCATTCCACATCAAGGAGCCACAAAGAATCAGGCCTGTCCTTGTGACTACCCAGTGCATCAAAACATGTAACTATCCTCCCAAGTGTACACAAGCAGAGAAAAGCCAAATCACTTATTCTAAGGAATGTCAACGTTCAATCTTAATAGCTTATTATTTTTTGTCTGCTTTCACAGGAAGAATCCATTAATTTAATTAAGACCAGTTTCACAGTGACTCATCTATTTCTTTAAAACAAGGCAGGGGCTTTTGTAGGAAGCTTATGGGATACAGAAATTTCCCACCAAAGGGGCACAGAAAATATGCTTAAAATAAAACAGTTCGGATGAAGTGCGGCTAAAAGTGATCTTCAGCCCCTGACATCCTGCAAAGCAGTGGAACAGCCATTGAGTGCTCCACAACAGCTTTTGCAGTGCCAAGTGCATCAACAGAAGCAATGGTTTCCTATCAAAGTTAGGCACTTGGCTCCTTTCAGGACTTCAGGAAATTCTCCAATATTTGGCTATCATTGAGCAGCTCCGCTGCAGGTGGACTAGCTCCCCATTAACCTGCTTGATGCAAATGACACAGCTCCATCCACAGAGTGCAGGAGCTATTGAACCCTCTGTGCCCACGGGATTGATTTGTTTCACAGCTCATCACTGCAAGCTGCAGCAATTCATTTCCTCAGCAGATAGCAAGGGAGCTCCTGTTTCAGCATAGCCACAGAACCATCGTCAGCATCGTCCCCACCTGGACCCAACACCTTCCTGCCTGTGTGGGTCAGTGTCCCTTGACCAAGTGACCGGTGGGCAGCCCTGAATGAATCTCCCCTCGTGTCCCAAACACGGTCAGGGCAAACCTTGTTGCACATTGCCTGCACCCTGAGCACATGCCAGTGGGAAGCTTGGCTTCCCAAGCAGCTTTGACTCCCTGGCATCAGCACTGGTGTGCCAAAGGGTGGCCACTGGCTACAATACTTCCTTGTGAGATCAGACAAAAGAGTGGTCAGGCTGTACTATGGGTGAACTTAAGTCTGCAGGAATCAAAGGATAAAGTCCAAGTGTAAGCTGCCCTCTCAATGGGCTGTAGAGCTTCCATTGCAGGGGGGATAACAGAAATGAGGTAATGGCTGTGGATGCTCTTGAAGAGGAAAAAACTCTTGCATTTACTTCTCTGAAATAGTTTGTACAACAGTTAGATTTGGCTCAAAACCAGCCCCCAGTCAAGCCTGCTGTTCCTTGAACTCTTGCTCCCTGTTCAGGACTGTATTTGCTCCAAAAGTCTTCCCTGCATTGTGGTTTTAGGACATCCTGCAGGACAGGACTATCCCAATTGTTGGAAAACACATTGCATTCAACCTGGCTTACTCAGGGTTCTGGAAGATTTCCAGCACTGCATGGATACCACTGCCATTTTTTTCAGTCCAGTTTGTTAAGGTGAACTGCAAATCAATCTGCTCTTACCCCAGTGAAAACAAGGGTGTTTCACAGGATGAGACACAGGAAGATCCCAGACCCCGCCTAGAGAGAGTTCTACTCCCTTTGGGAGTTTTCCTGAGGGAAAGATGGAGAAATATGAGAGTTTCTGCTGTCTGCTTCTAATACAGGGCTGCTGGCTGCCTGGGAAGAGCTGGAGAATGCACTGACAGACCACGAGGCATCACTTGTCTGCTAATTAAATACCCAGTGGCACACCATGCTGCTTTGGAGAGCCAGTGCCTTCCCCAACAGCTGAACACTTTCTGTATTCCATAAAATATAAAAAGATACATCTGTCTCAATATTGACATGCGCAGTCTTAGTTTAGATTAATTTAAATGTGGTACTTTATTTCTGCTTTATCTTGTCAGTGAGAAATTTGCACTGAGGGAAAAACCAACCACAGCTAAAGCCTCATTCTTATATTCTTCTTCAACTGGTAAAAATCAAAAGTAATTTTGTAAAAGTCAGTGGAAAATCACTTGTTTAAACTGAAATAACAGTCTTCTACTATCTTTCTATAGCACACTAAGCAGGAATTACTGCTTATCTGGTGCCTTTTGTGCCGCATAGGAAAATGTTACGGCCTTGAAAAATTTTGCACACTGTGAGTAGTAGACATAGGCATGGCTAGGCAGGAATTTTCAAAGTAATTATAGACACTGGGTTCCTTGAGAATAGAAACCTGAGGAAACTGGTGAAGGTCAACTCAGTCAGACCAGTACAGCCAAAGGAATAACAAAACTTATGAAAAACATCCCAGCATCCTGAATTCCTGAAGCTTTTGCTCAAGCAAAAATTCCACTGACCTAGGAAACAGCTAAAATTTTGCACTGCAGTGCCAATCAAGAGAGCAAAGAGAACTAAAGTATGTCAGTCCCTCACTGAGCTGGGGAGCATTACTCACACTCACTCATATGCTGTAATTATCTGTATGGAGGAAAGACACTACCCCATATTCATCTGAGCAGAGTCAATTACTGCAGAGCAGCCATCTAACCTTTTCTCCTTGTTCTGTGGGTTTTATTTCGTTTCCTGTGATATAGGGTGGCCCAGTCAAATCCTAGAATCAGAGAAAGAACTGCCTCCATTTTGCTATGTTTCAGTAAAAGCAGAACTAGATCCAATGCAAGAAAAAAATCATTTTAGTATCAGTTTCTAAACACCTGAAAGTTTAATATAAAAAGAGCTTGAGCTAACCTACATTGGCTGAATCTTATTTAAATACAGAATGCTCTGTCATCAGATATATTTAATCTCAGATGTAAAAATACAGTTGCCTCAGAATCAGGCAGAAGTGAATAGATGTGTGTGAAGATTCTATTTAATAAGATTAATTCATAATTAGAATGAAGTCTAGGGGAAAAAACCAACAAAACCACAGTCTAGCAAAGAAAATTACTAAAACACTTTTTTCTGGTTTGAAAAAAAGGGCTTAATTTCCTTGATATGTGAACCAGGAAAAGCCATTGAACAAATGGAACATATGCAGCCCTGAATTTCTGGGGGTCCCCTCAAGTGCTGCTCTAACCTGCAGCACTGTGATAAACGTTCCTGGTCACCAGATTACAGAGAAGGTTTTTCTGCTCTCCTCACATGAGCAGCTTCTCGGTCCCTTTCTCTCCCTGGCAGCAGAAGCTTGCACTGAAGGAAACCGGTTAAAGAGAATAAAAGCAGAGGGTGTTAAGTCGGTTACATATTCAGTGAATGAAGCGACATAGTTACAAAGAGGAGAAAAAACGCAGCAGCAGAACACAAAGCTGCTGTGTTCCAGAAACCAGCTCAAGAAAGAAAGTGCTATTTGTGAAGGAACAGCTCTTTGAAATTCCACAGCCTGGTTCAGAGCCTTTGGTGCCAGAGAAGTCCTGCTTGCCTCACTGAACTTTAGATCAAGCCCTTCTCAGTCTTGTACACTGTTGCACTTAACATTAAAGAATGACATATTTTCCCTCAAGGTTAATCCCGTTAAGAAGTATTTTTAGTTACAGACAGCAAAGTTTCTCTAAAGGAAGTATTTGACCAATTGTAAAAAAATACTGCAATAGAAGTATTTGGGCACATGTATCTCTTTGGCAGCTCATTACAGGCATTATCTAATTATCTGAGGAAAGAATAAACTTTGATAAGTTTTATAGAACTCAAAACCTCTGAAAGTTTTTGTGATTAAAACAAAAACATGGTATTACATGGCCCTTCAGCTCCTCAAATAAACCTTTAAGATCAAGTGAGAGAGAACCAGTGAATATATAGTAAAGACAACTGCACATAAAGAACTGTGACCAGCATTAAAAGAAGTTTTGATTGAGAGTCCATCATATTCCCCTGTTCTTTTCCCCCTCATGCTATTCATTCTGCAGAATACTAGTAACTGTCCAAAGCAGGCATCAAGTTAGGATCAACCACTGATGCAATTTCTGATACAACATAACCCCTTTCTACAAGTGGGAAGCCCACCAGGTACCTCCAACACATTAACATGTTTTGAAAAGGAATCCTTGTGTTTCTTGTTCCATGTGTGTGCACATCCACCTGTGCAAAACCACTCACAGTCCCACAGTGGATAATTCTTGCTTACACAGGTTGATGCATGGGCACATTTGGCTTTGCTCTATAAGGCTGACATGACTTCAAGGACTTCTTAGGAAGGACTTGCATATGGTGGGAAAAAAAAACAACAGCCTAGATGATGATTCACTGGGTGTGGATTGTTTTCATTAGGAAAGAACAAAGCCCTGAAGCCAAAGAATCCTGTTTTAAAAGGAGGTTTCCACACCGAGTGTAGACTCCTGCCTGGATCTGGCAGGCATCCCACTGGCAGGGGCAGGGATCCTGCACCTAGCAAAGATGCCAATGAGCTCCAGTAGCAGTGCCTGGGCACTTCATTTCCCCAGGAAAAAGCAGGGAGGATTTGGGTGGGGAAAGCCTCTCCCAGCTATGTTTTGCCAAGCATATGAGAGAGGACAGCCCAAAACCAAGCACAAACCAGGTCCCTGTTTCAGAGTTATTGAACCAACAGCAATCACCAGAAAAGTGCCACAGCCCTTAAAGCCTGGCAGACTTAGGCACACCTCAGAGCCAGGTGTCACCAGAGCATGTGCACTGGTCTGCTGGATTTTACTGAGTGGTTTTACACTCGGACACAAGCAGAGTGTTTGACTCTGGAAGAGAAACACTTCAATAAAAATTTGAGGATTTGTTTTCTGCTTTAGTCCTGTAAGAATCATGACTCCCATTGATCACAGGCCCAAAATTTCCCCCAGTCACTTGCAAAGGCCTCAAAGCTACAACTCAAGTTGTTTTGGCTGGAAATCACAACAAAGGCAGCAGCCTCCTTTCCCAGCACTGCAAAGCACTGCAGGCTTTGCCAGATTCCTGCCCTTGCTTCTAACAGATGAAGAGTTTTGCTTGCATGAGCGCTTGCTGAAATCTCAATCACATTTTCTTTAAGAAACAGGGGAGCAAAACAGACTACGGCCAAGCAAGCCTGGTGAACTGTTCCCAGCTAGCCCAGGCTGTCTGCCCTTCCATCCTGATATTTCCAGCTTCCTCCCCTTCTCCTGGCTGCTGCAGTGCCAACTTCTGCTTTTGTGCAGGACTTGGTTCCCCATTGTTTCACCAACTCCCTGAGAGGGGCAAACTTTTTCCATATATGCTGATAGTCAGAGATTTGGTTCCTGTATTCCCATTTAAAAATATACTGCCTAAAGTTCAGCTGTTTCCATTAGAGTTATTCCTCATCACTTCCTGCCACTCTCGTCTTGGATTTAACCATCAAACTTCAGCCAACACTCCACTGCCAAGTCTTGACTTTAAAGGAAGAGGCTCACCTGCACTCTGGGATTAATAAGCAATTCTGACTTGGAAAATTAATCAGACTATGAAAACTCACTTGCCCTGCAGATTCTCTGCTGCTTAGTGTGTAACTCTGAAACTTCATATTCACTGTTAGTAAGCTCCCTTGACAGGGTAGTTAGACAGAGCAATCCCCTCCTAGCTAGAGAATCAAGGGCATCTGTTATCCGAAAAGCAGAAACAACAGGGAGGGAAACGGGGGCAAGCCAGGGGACTGAGACTTCATAGCCCAGGGCTGTGGTTGGACAATTGACCCCAATGTGTGGATGAACCTAAACCTATAAAAGTGTAAAAACTCATGACCGGGATCCATCCTGGATGGGACTTGGGTATAGCCCTGGCCGGGCTCTTGCACTGCCCAAGGTGTATCCTTTCAATAAATACCTATTTTATTCCTTTTGCTCTGTTTAGTTTTTGTTCAGCTTTTGGACCTCTGGAAAGGTCAGCCTTTCCAGGCATCAGAAGTGTAAACCCTTTCTTCCCCAATATTATTTTCCTGCAGGTGATGGGAGAAATTATTTTGAAGCTAGCCTATTTAATAAAATCCAATCACTTACTATATTATCCTGAAGAAGTAATACTTAGGAAGATATTATTAATGGAGTTAATGTCAGATTAAGCTTTCAGAAGCAGTCTGCCTCAACCTGATGAGTCAGTCATTAAGCATCTGAAATGGCAATATGCCTAGAAAGACAATTTGGCATTTAAAGTGATATTAACCTGCAGGTTATCATAGGTTGGAAACTTCTCGTGCAAAATGAAAGGACTGGAAATGGAACTAATGCATCAAAGTTCAGACAATCAGCCCTTTCATAACAAACTCACATAAACATCTCAAATGAAAACAAATGAATTGGGAGTGGAGGGAAAAGGTAGGAAGCATTTTCCACTTTCCTCATCATACAGCTGGGAAAAAATACGAAAGTAAAAATAAAGGTTCTTCTGCATTTCACTTTTTCTTAGCACCGTTACAGGCAGAGACTTAGAGACCTACTTCAAACTCTTTTCCCATGTTTTTCTTCCATTAGGAACTGGTGTTCCTTCACACAGTCCCGGCTGGTCACATACATAGAAGCCTGCATGAAGGAGAAGTACATTGTGAACTCCCAACAGCCCTGCCCAAATGGAACCCCAGACTGCCAGAAGATCATGTAAGTGTCCTAAATAAAACCAGTGAAGAAAACAGAATTTTCTCTGAAGTATTTAAAGGATGTTTTCAACAGTACTGAAGCCTTATCACTATTTCTAGGGGAGTTTTAAACAAATTTCTATCTTCCTTGGTATCAGTGACATTTTGGAATTATGTATTTAATAACAGAACGCTCTCTACACCTCATCAGAATACTACAGAAGTTCAGGATCAGTCCAAAATTGATTGCAAAGAACACTATTACAATAAATCTAATGCCCAGACCCTTCCTCCCCAGGTACAGGACAGCTCTGAAGCCAGTCTACCAAGTGAAACAGAAGGTTTTGAAATCTTTGCAGTGGAAATGCTGCCCTGGATTTATTGGCAAGGACTGTGAACAGCGTGGTAAGCAAAGCTGAAGAACGAGTAGAGAAATGAATGCCAGGCACAATGGCAAGAAATGAATTTGCTAATTTTTCTCCTTTTTTCAGAATTGGTGCCTTGTTTTTTTCAGTCTGCTATGTCCCAAATTACTGAAACTTTGAGACAAGAGCAGTTGTAATTAGCTGCTGTTAATAGTTAAATAGCATTAGCTACTTATTCTTCTGTTAATAGCACCTTTGTAATATTTACACATGGAGAAAGGTATTCATTTGCTGGAAAGCCTGTCAGATGTCCATCTTAGGCAAGTCCATCTAGGAATGCCTAATTCCAGGTAGAAACTGACATCAGAAAGCAACAATAGTATGACAAATGCCTCTATGGTTAGTTCAGAGGATGAAATCTGAAATCACAAGGATGTCCAATTCAGAGGAGAGGGCAGCCTTCACTCTGCATTGCCTCCACTACTGTAATCCATTGCACTGCTGTACAAAGCAGTGGGGGCAGCAGGTTGAGGGAGGGGATTTTGCCCCTCTACTCTGTCCTCCTGAGACTCCACCTGGAGTCCTGCATCTAGCTCTGGGGTCCTCACCTTCAGGACACGGACCTGTTAGAGTGAGTCCAGGAGCACCTCTATGGAGGCAGGCTGCGAGAGCTGGGGCTGCTCAGCCTGGGGAAGAAAAGGCTCCAAGGAGACCTCAGAGCACCCTTCAGTATCTAGTGGGGCTACAAGAGAGATGGAGAGGGACTTTTCACAAGGGCATGTAGTGGTAAGACCAGGTAAATTGAAATAGGGCAGGTTTAGATTAGGTATTAGGAAGAAACACTTCACTGTGAGGGTGGTGAGGTGCTGGAGCAGGTCTCCCAAAGAAGCTGTGGGTGCCCCATCTTTGGAAGTGTTCAAGGCCAAGTTGGATGGGTCTTTGAGCAGCCTGGTCTAGTGGGAGGTTCCCTACCACGGTGAGGGGGTAGCAACTACATGTTTTTTAAGGCCCCTTCCAACCCAAACCATTCCATGATTCTATGATCTGTGCAGCTGCTAAGAAAGAGAGAGGGGAGACTGTGTGGTTTAAAAAGTGAATAGGTTTAAAAATGGCACTGGCAGGATTTAGCAAATAATACTCAAAAAGCAGAATTTAAACAGATTTAAGAATTTAAATGGAATTAAGGTAATTTAAATGGATAAAAGGTAATTCCCTCTAGCAATTAAGGCAACCATAACAAAAAAGGCAAACACCTGAAAATTTTTCCACAATCTACATCTAACTCACCTACAGACTCCACAGATAAAAATCCTGTAGGTTTAGCTTTTCTTCAAATAAGGCTTTCATTTGTGGGCTGATCTCTAGGTGGTGAACTGCACTCATAATGTTGGAAAGATATTACCAAATGCAGTGCAACTATTTTAGTCTCTATTGTTACACTCATTGAACAAAACCAGCTCCTCCATCATTATCTCCTCATTTGTACTGTATCATTCACTGCTGCTGCCACCAGAATGTTCAGGTAACTGTGGAATAAGGAAGAGGAATTTGTAGATCTCTAGATGGGCCCCCCAGAAAAGAAAAAAAGCCCCATTTATTTGCAACAGACTAATTTCTTATGAGAAATAACTTGGCATGAGTTAAAAATCCCCACACTATACTGCACAGCGCTGCCAGGTACGCACTGTTGTTTGCCAGTGCAAGGAAAGTAAGTTCTCCAGAGAAGGTGTTCTTTCCCCAGGAAGCCTGCCTCCACACCAGTTACACTACACATGGAATTCCTGTATGGCCTTGCTAAACTGTAGTAGTTTGTGCATCTAAAACATTTCACAGCTGTATCATCATATCTCAATTGCAGATCCTAATTTTATTCTGGTGCCAGGAACTGAAACTGAAGGACGAGAAGAAGAGTTCTCAAACCACAGTATGTGCTTGAAGTTATTTTGCCTGTCATCCTTTTACCTCTCAGTCACCAATCAGAGAACAAAACAAAACAAAACAAAACAACAACAAAAAAAGGGAAGCTGTAATTTTAAAGTGATAAACTATAGACAATTTCTCTATTGAAAGCATTCTCTGGGAAAGCTTTGAAACAATACATTCATTGACATAAATGCTATAACACTCTGTGAATGCTCACCACAAAGCATCCCAAAGTTTCAAAGCTGTCTGGTCATCGGTGAATGCCAGCTGGTGCAGAGCCTTACCCCTTTCAGTGGCATGGATGTTAACCCCTTGCTCTGCAAAATGGGTGCACAGGACAGCACACCATGCTTACAAATCTACTAGAAAAACAATCCACTGGAAATGCAATATAAGAACAGCTCCACAGCAGCTCTGAGATTACAATAACAAGGTACCGTAGATTTGTATCTCAGGCACTCCACCCTACCAGTGTAAGTACCATGAAGGACCTTCCCTTACCACCTAGGAAATGGTGTGGCTGGCAGTGTTATTAAGTGCCTTTCAGCAATTAGCTTCAGGGAAGTATTGCACACTTCGAAATCTACAGCTCGAATTTGCAAGTATTTATTTAGAAAAACATCAGCTAAAGGGCCCCTCCATGAGTCAGCTCTGACACACTCCTGATTGCTCAGTGGAATGTCTCAATTGCTCTTTCATCACCTCCTTTCATTCTAGGTTGTTAAACCTTGCCATCCTTTCAGTCAATGGCTTGAGAGTATTCCAAAACATTTTTATGGAATGGAGAGATTCCTAATTAAGAGCATTTTATTGCCCTCATGGCTTTTGTAGCTGAAGTTCTCTGCAAATATTTGAATATATTAGGTTTCCATCACTATTGAAAAATCCTTGCAGATAAACTGCAATTTAAGGTACCAGAAATCAACAGACTCCCTAAATGTCAGTGCAAAATTTTCAGAGTGAAAACCAGACAGGTGTTCTCAGAGGTCTTGCATGAATACCTGTCACCTGGTTGCTGCACTCCGTTGCATGACTTTGTTTTTCTAATCTTGTGACTAGTGTCAACATCAGTGGATTCAAGAGAAATGTTCGAAGTCATTCAAAATCATGAGGCTTTACTGGATGATCTTCAAAGTGATATTCATCAAGCAGCCAGCACCTTAGGTGACTTACAGAGACTAATTGAAAACAACGGTACAAGCATGGTGTTAGAAGTGAACCAGAGCAATTCAGGTGAGAGGTCTGATGTAGAATTATCAGCCCATGACAGGCCCTGTGAAACCACACAGATAAGAAAGAAAAAGTAAAAGCAAATATACCCTGATATTTGGTCTGCTGGTTGCTTTTAAAGAGAGAAAAAAATGGGTGCAATCCCAAAGCAAATGAATGAACCAAAGAGTAACTAGAAATGGGAAATGAGAGGAAAGGCACTGTTCAGAATATGCCTTAATCACAGAATAAAGAGGTTGCTTATATTTGAAATTTGTTAACCTTACTATTCTGCTTCTATGGCTTTCTTCTCTTCTGTGGGGATGGAGAGTTTAGATTTGTTCTTTTTCCATACTCATGCTGTATACTCTGACGTGTGGAATAGCACACCGGTGTTACATGAACAAATTAAACATTTGACCCATCTCTGAAACATTCTGTCATATACAGGAGTGGGAAAAAAAGGGCTGCTGAATTTAACTTACCATAGTGAGCCACTGGCTTGCTGAAGCATTTTCTAAGGATACAGACTATGGTACTCATTGAACTTCAAGGCACTCGAGTCTTTAAAGTCAGAAACTGAGCCTTAGTATAATTCTCATATACTACTGCACAGATTTTTCAAGTTATTTACTCCTGACCTGTAATATTCAGCTGTTAAGATGCTGTATAACCTTGTGAAGTTGAAAGCATGAGAAAAAGAACATTATGACACAGTCAAAAAAGGAAGAGCTCACCAACTAAGAACTGTTAAGAAAATGGACAGTTAATGGCCACTGGAAAAACCACTTGTCCAGGGGTATGAAAAAGCATTGTTTTTAATACATAAATGGGGAAGGCAACATGTATCCAATATTTTCTGTGCACTCATAGACACCATGCGCTTTACAGTAACCTTGATTTAACACTAAGCTATTTTGGCAATTGTTGAAATTTATCATGAGGTCAGATTCTGGGGAGCAAGATGGCAACTACTATAGAAAAATGAACTCTTGAGTTATCCTGCCTAGACTGTGTTCCAAAAGCAGAATTTAATTTTTTTTCCCCAACTATTTTAACAGATCATCAGGAAAGGCTTCTGCAGCAAGTTTTGTTTCCTCATGTGGAGAATTTTATAAGGAAACATTTTAACCCAGTGTGGACAAGCTTCAACAGAAGCTTACAGAACCTCTACAGCATAGTAAGAAACCTGTCCCATGATGTGGAAGCCAACAAGAAAAGCATAGAAAGATTCCAAGAGAGCACTGTGCCCAAGAAGGAATTCCAGGAGCTGGGAACTAAATTTGAATCAAAAGTCCAAGAAAACATAGTGAAAGTTGATCAGGCAAAAAGAGATATAGAGAACCAAGTGCAAATGCAGCATGCTAATATCCACTATAATCTCAGCATGATCAAGGCAGATACTGACACAAAACTCAAGAAGCTTCATAAGATACAGCAGTCTCATTTCTTAGCTTTGAACAACAGCATAGCAAACATGAAACAAGAGCAAAACCTTCTTGAAAATAAATTGGAGGCTTTGAAAAAAAATTTAACAGAACTCTCTTTACATCATGGTCCCAAAGATGAAAACAGCCAATTAACCATTAAACATATGAATGACATTCTGTCAGGGCACGCCAAGCAGCTTAAAGAACTTTACATGGAGTCAGATGTGGCCTTTCAGAATATTGCAGTTTTAGAGAGATGGTTTAAGGAGTTAAAGAAAAACATGTCAAAGTACAGGCCAGAAGATCTTACAATAACTTTAGCTGAGAAATCAGTTATTATGGAAGAAAACAACGCAGCAATGGAAAGGCAGATATCAGAGCTCAACTATACCCTCTCAAACCTTCAGGAAAACTATTCTGATCTGCTGCGGTACATGGAGGAATGCAATTGCCAGAGAGTATCTACTGACACTGATGGACTGGAGGAAGATCCAAGGAATAGCACTCATTCCCTTGAAGATACCCAGTCAAAGGATATGAAGCACTTGGAGTCAGTTTTCAGAGATTTCTTCAAGAGTGAAATTGAAGAGCTCTCCTCAGCTCTTCCATCCATCCATCTGTCTCTTAACCTTCGTCAAGAAGAGAACAGACAGCTTCAGTCACAGGTTATGGCTTTTTCACAAGACATAGGCTTGCTGAAGAACAAAGATGAAGAAATTCATCGACACATCAAGTATCTCAACAGCTCTTTTAGCTCTCTCTTGAAAGATGCAATGCGGCATGAAGAAGCACTGGAGGCTTTACTGAGACATGAATTTCTGGATGTCTTTTTTGAAGATGACTTTAGTAGCCTAATACCATCAGTATTTCAGCTGCAAGAATCTCTCCGATACTTCTCAGATAAACTGCAAGAACAAAATGTGACTTTAGAATCTCTTACAAGGAGATTTCATCCTTTGGAGAGAGGTCACCAGAATAATCATGATGCTCACATGCCTCCTAAGTACCCCAAGGAGGAAACACAAACCTCCTCTACTCTACATGAAGTCAGCAGTCAACGCAGCATCAGAGAACACATGGAGCCTAACTACGAGGCTGCCAAAGATGACTCCTTGGATAGCTCAGCTTATAATGATATCATGACTCTGAAGAATGATATCAAACACCTGGGCCTGGCAATCAAGAGACATGAATCCAGAGGTGATGTGATTCTCTGCTGCAATCATACAATAGCAAATGCAATTGAGCCACTCAACGTTTCAGTAGAAAATCTCTCTGCAGACTTAGCAACCATCAAGCGGAATCTGGAGGAACACCTGGTGACTTTTAAAAAGCTATTTGGAAGTAATGAAGAATTAGGTGCCTCAAATGTAAGTGTGGATGTTACAAAGATTCAGTCAATGCTGAACAAAAAAGGGAGAAGGCAACAGAAAGTTCAAGACAAGCAAAGAGACAAGAAAAGGCCTGAGAAGTACAGAGAAAATACACCAACGATAAGTGGAAGACACACACTGCAGACAGAACTTGTGGGAAAAGGTGTGTTCTTCTCTTTACTTGCTCATGGCAGGTTTAGCTTCTTTCTGGGCTCTGCTGCAAGTTCCACTCAAAGAGCAGATTAGTATTAGTTATGAGAACCATCAGGTATCTTGTGGGATGCTGGAGGGAGAAATTCTGACATTACTTACATCCTCCCCCTCCACCAAAAAAAGCATTTTGAGTAAGAACCAAGTTGATATTCTGCTGTATTTTGCTTAAGGCCGATAATATTACACCCCTTATAGCTTCAAGGAAATTTGCCTTGAAATAATTCAACTTCAGGTGTTTAGAAACAAACAGCATTTGTTTCTAGATGCTCATGCTAATGCAGTAGCAGGCTTCTCTTTGAAGATGTGGAATGCTTCTTTTTCCCTGTTACTTTGTTACTCAGCTCTGGAAGGAGCATACTCAAAGCACCAAATCTTTCCCAAGGCAGACAGATGCATTAAATTAACTGCTATAATTTGCACAAGTGGAACAGGTAGGACTGACCAGAGAGCACATACTCCCTCTCTTGCAACTAAGCTTCAGAGACAAGTTTTCAGCTTATACTTCACTGGGCTGGCCAGTTCCCTTTCCCTATAAACATGTGACCATAAGCACCTGGCAATTACAACCACCACAGTTTAACACTGGCTTTTATCATTACAGCCCTTGCTATGGAAAAATAACATAGAGCAAACCCCAGCCCCTTTAGGCATCTGTGCTGCAAAACTGTAGTTAAGACTGAATAAGCAGAGAACATATTCTTAAGTAATTTATGTTTAGGACAGTAAAAGAGTGCTATTTTTTTTCCCCTTGGGTGGTCCCAGCATTACTCTTTTCCAAGAGTTCCAGGGAATCATTTGATCTACTGTAGTGCACATAACCATTTCCAGTGTCTAGCTTTGCAAAGCAGCATACAGAAATCAGGCCTGACAGGGATTCACCTTATCTCCCATCCTGATGATCCTGGGGAGAGAAGAGCATGCACTCACTGTTAAAATCCTGTTCCTTTTTCTTTTTCAGACTCATTGGTAGCATTCCATGTGGGATTCTCAGAAAGAAAGGATAAAGAAAAAACTGTGAGGTTTAATGAAACGTACCTTAATTATGGAAACAGCTATTTCTCTGAACACGGCCACTTTAAAGCACCACACAAAGGTGTCTACTTGTTTGTCATCTCTGTGGAGTTCAGCTCAGGACCAGCACTGGGACAACTCTCCTTCAGCCGTGGGTACAAAAGAACTCTCTCAAGCAGCCAGAGGAAAACCCCACACGGAAACACCGTGACTTCTTTTGCTATGGCAGAAATGGAGAAGGGGGAGACAGTGTGCTTTGAATTGCTCCATGGCTCTGTAGTGAAACGAAGCCCACCTGGGACAACTATGGGTGGATTCCTAATATCTAAAACTTGAGTAGTGACATTTATGTTTTATTAATCTCTTTCTATAGATGCAATGGATGCATTCACTATTGCTTCATCTGTGATGTATTCAATGCTACTGCATGTGTTTAAACATAGCACTACCCTAGGTTTTTCTTCATGCTTCTTTTCTGGAAGTGTTTGGCTTTTGATTAGTTGCTTATGAGCAGCAATGGGATTTTCTTTCAAGTGAAAAGCTAATGGTTTGGACTCCACATGTATCAGCACACACACTCCTAAATCGTTCCAATGTGAGAACTACATATACATGTTTTGTGGGACTTTCTTCACTTTTAACACAAATTTCTCCTTTCCATTGGCAAAAGAATATCCTCCCATGGCAAATACCCCCATCAGTGGCAAGGAAAAGATTTTAGGTAGGACTGCACACTCTCATGTTATGTGGATGGTACCTTAAAACCCAGAAGCCAGGGAAATTTTACCTTCTAGCTCTCTGTGCACCACAGACTATCTTGGAAACTTCTGCAACTCACTCCAATGTTTCAGTCTGTGCACAACAGGAACACTAGAAGAGATCCATCAAACCCAGTAAAATTCACTCTATTGCCAGCATCTGCAAACAAGGATCTCGTAAATGGCCCAGTCTTTGTTTCTGGGCCTGTGATGTATTTCAGCTACACTGCAAAAATTTAAAGCATTGTTAAGATGAATTACATTTACATTTAGACACTAGGAAAATAACATTATTTTAAAAGTATGGGTGAAAATGCAGTTGACTTCTAAAGTCAATCTTCAAGATTATAATGAATTCAGCCCAGAGTCCAGCACTTAGTAAACACTTTAATACCAAGCAAGCAAAACTAAAACCAAAAGGCAAGCTTATTGGTCTGCTGTCACTGCTAAATATAAATTTGTAATTAGAGTAAACCAAAGAGTAAAGTTTTTGAAATATGGAAGGTTTTTTAATTTCCAAAACTTCAATTGACCATGCCTGGTCATGTCAAACTTTTCTTCTGTCAAATAAAACTTCCCAAAGACTTTCACTTTAAAGAAGTGTATTCAGGTATTGTGGTATTTTTGTCTATCCTACTACCTTACAAAGCAATATTAAAACAAGTTTGCCAAAATGAAGTGCACTTTGAAATTTCCAGTATTTAATGAAGATATAAATTCTTATTATGCAAATTGCACCCCTTTAAGGTAGCATTTCTTAACAAACCTATTCTGCTGTTAAGAATTTTCTCCCCACCTACCTGTATTCTAAGCAATACTACACTATCATTAATTGCTAAAAACCCCCGACACATCACACATAGGTACCAACACACAATACACTTAAAGCAACAGTTTGACAAGCACACAATATGTATCTTTTGAAATAAAGCGACAAACAATCTCAGCTACTTGCTGAAAAGATTGCTCAGACTTGCTGAGATGTTTTCTCTATCCTGAAAAATCCAAGAAAACTAACAACGAAAAATGCTCCTTATCTCCTCCTGCCCAATGCTGATTTCCATAGGAGATGCCCAGGCCAGGTGTCCCTGGTTTTTCTAGCATGAAGCCATGGCTCACACTGCTCTGCTGCAGGCAGCACAAAGTGCCTGCAAACTCAGTGTCATTTTCTGTCCCACTTTCGCTCAAAGTATCTGAGGGAAGAAAGAGAATAAAATTGAAGAGGTGAAATGAAGAAAACCATCGAATTGTAAGATTAGGTTCTTTCAGTAAAAAGCTACCATCCTGGGGTGACTCAGATGGGTTTTTTCCAGGGTTCCTCCAATTCCTGACTTTTGTGGTAGCAGCATTCTGCAGAGCCAGACCAAGTGTGCTGCCTAGGTCAGGGTGGTTCAAAGAACACCTCATCTTCAGTGCACACCAATTCTGCACCTGCCAGCCAAGTTCCACGAAGAAGTACTGCTGGGGAATATGTGTATGTTACACATGGGGGATATGATATGCATATATATTTCAAAACATTCTGTTGTTAAAGTTTTTACAGAAAGCTTCAACTGGAATTGAAACCACTTGGAAATGGACACAGGAGGCAGTAGAGAGCATTGCAGTTCATCCAGTCAGGACTTCTACAGGTTTGGTGTCCTTCCTCGTGCTTACCAGAGTTTACTTTTGTTGAAGAATATGCCAGATGAGTTCAGAGAACATTGACTCCAGAGTGAACAAAATGTTAAAAGATGTTTTTGTATTTAAAGATGTCTTCAATTATGTGCTTAAGTTAGCCACCTGCACATACAAAAAAGACACTCTTGACTGGAAGACTAATCTTTAAAATATGAAACAAAAAATTAATGAAAGACAATGGGTTAAATCACACTGCTGGCTGCATAAGCCAGGAAGACAGACTTCCTTCTCAAGCAACAAGAGAATGATGATTAATCTACTGGGCTGTGTTTTTGTTTGTTCAAAGCAATAAACCAGCTTTTTCATAAGCCTCCATCTGCACCACTCCTGCATTTTTTTGGTGGGATGGTTGTTTGGGCTTCTTTATTAGATTAACACAGCCACATCACTATGACCTTTTAGGTAAACTAGAGGAATCAATTTAATGAAGGTAATTTAAAATACTATTGGTTGGCTCAGTTTTCCAAACATGAAAAACAACCTGAAGCTGACCATAGGCACTGGGAAGAGTTGTCTGGAAGAGCTTCAGTTTCCCTCACAGCAGACTGACTAGACTAATGTACCTGATGGCCAGGCAGCAATAGGCACAGAAATGTGTGCTCACTCCAAAATACAGATATATATATAATGTCAATCTGAAACTCATATTTAAAAATAAAAGCTTCCAACAGCTTTCAGTATGTCCTAGAAACCTGCCAGAAAACATTGCCACTGCTTCAAGTTTCTGTATTTCCAGACCAAACCACTAAGCTTTGTAATAAGGTAGAAAGCTGTGCATCTTAGTGCCTTCACGGAATTATTTTGTTACTGATCTGCTGCTTCATGAATGTCAGTATCTTAAGAGTACATTTTAAAATTAAAGTCTCCTAATATATTTTTTTCCTTTTCCATTAATAAGACTTACTGTACTCCAAATTCAAGTACTGACTGTATCATATATAAACAATTTCACTTTCCATAGATCCAGCAATGCCTGAATTCTGCAGATAATATCCACACCAAGCCAGAGTCTGAAGCCCACGGACGTCTCTTCATGAAGCACTCATGAAGAGTGAGGAGGTTGTCAGCCCACACCAGTGGTCAGCCCACAGCAGTGGTCCTTTCATGGCTCAGAATCACAGTTGATATTGATCTACTGCATTAATATCAGTGAGAAAGACTAAAGTGGTGTTTTGAGGAAAGGTGAAGAAAAAACTTCAGAAGGAATTAAGGAAATTATTAGAATTAAATCTCATCCTTTCTGAATTTAGGGATACTTCTGCTATTTATTTAAAAGCCTGTGATTCAGCTTGCTAACTACTCAGTTTGCTTTTTGGTATACCCACAAAACATCCATGTGTGGTGTTTACACACATGTCACTGGATACAGCTGTTTCACCTGTTAGATACTGATGCAAGCTCATCAGTAACGTATTTTATATAGTGGTCAAACTCACTCCTTTATAAAGGAGAACACCCTGGTATTTATTACTAGCAGACAGCAGAACTTATTTTAACGTCTCAAAACTCCTCAATTGATTTCCAAATCCTTTCTTTAGGACATAGCACCACCGTGTGGCCGTGTCCCGAAACAACACCGAGAGAAAACGCAGCTTATGGAAACACGGACAGGTGCGAACACTTCCCCACGATTTTCATTATGTCCTCCGGCAACGCTAACATGAAATCCCAGCTTTAAATCCAACCACGACCACTACAACCAGTGAAGACATTCCATTCCACAATAGCCACAACCATAGGAAAAAGGTTTACTTTGCCAAGTTACTAATTTAAGGAGCCTGAATCTTTGTGCAGTCTAATTTCCTGGTTTTAGGTGTTAAGGAAAGAAAGGTTTGAAACCACGTCACTAATCTTTCCACTGCACTTTCCAGAACTATACTGCAAGAATTTAACACTTGATTTTGTAGGGAAAACAAAGCAAGGCTTATAATTATAATATACTGGTAACAAGTTTTTATGATGTTCAGATATCAAAACTTTCTAGCTACTGTAAAAAAAAAGTATTTAAATCTAAGATCATTCCTGATTAAATGCAAAAAGAGAACAGAAACTGATCTTACTTCTTTCTCCTTGTAAACTAAAGGTGACATCTATGGGGACCAGAAGCCAATACATTTCTGCAATGAGAAAACAAATTCTGACACTTTATAGTACTCACATGTGAGATATCCCCTTGACTGGTCTTCATTTGCTTGAATCATAAAAACCAGAGTAAATTTGGCAGGATATACAGAAGCACCTGCATATTTTTGCAACAAGCAGTACATACACATATTAAACTCAAATCTCTTAATTTGGATACTATTACACAAAAAGAACGTTGTACACAGAGGGAACAAAAAGCAATTACAAAATTCCCCATCCCTTTATTTTTTCTCATTACTTGGTAAGCTTGAGGCAAATTTATATGGATAAAACCAACACGTAGTGAACTTGCATATGTTTAAATGAAAGTATTATTTGATTTTGACTTGCTTTTGGCTTTGCTGTAACACAGGGATAAAAATCAGGAGAAGGAAACACTGTTTTTTACTGTTGCACCCAAATGTAAATTTCGTGCAAGGAATAAAGAGCTTGAACTTAAGAGAGCACCAAATAATTTTCAGTATCTTTGAACAATAAAAGCAGTAATTAACAACTTATTCAGAGACTGTGGGGGAAAAAAACCATAAATGAGGTATGAAAAGGTAGGGACTTATTTAGTTACAGTATTATGATTTCCAAGTCATTACATTTTTAAGGCAAAAGCTTATAGTAACAAAACACATTACTAATGTGTACTAAAATAAGGTTATTTACTTAAAAATGATACATTGGACATAATCTGTGTACAGAACAAGCAATTCATGGTAAACTCAATAAGGCACCTTCTAAAGCAGATGCTGTACAAAATACATTAGTGTGTTACATTTTTAAAGTAGTATTCCACACTTCTGGCATATAATACACACTAGAGTGTGACCATTTGTCTTGTTCCACTCTTCTTTCATATTTTATTTACATCTTCTCTAGGTTTACTACAATGTTATTTATTCTTCTTGTATACAATATAGTACATTTCATTTTGGGCATGTCATGTCAGAGCACAAATGTCACTACATGATGTGGGCTTCTATAATTGCATTAAACAGTAAAATATCACAAAGCAACAATTACATTAGATTTGTCAAAAAAACAGAAGTAATGTGCCCTCTACTTCTGCTGTACAATCAAGGCTGAGCACCATGGTTCCATAAAGCACTGCACTGTGCAACACTGCCAGCTGCTTTTACACATCACCCCTACTTGGAATAAAGACTGTGGGCACAGGATAAAGACTTAACTCAGAGGCGCTGTCAGGAGAGTGAGGAAAGGCTAAATCATTCTAATATTTCACACACGACAAGCATGTAACTTCCCTTTAAAAATATCTGCAATAGCAAAAGAAAGTTTTTTAACTTTATCTCTCTGCTCTTCAAACAGTTTTAGACCATTAAAATACAGTCAGTTAAGACAGAGTAGATGAAATGTATCCAAATGATTTGTTTTATAAACACATTCAAATGGTCATTTAGATCAAGATCTAAAATTTGATTCTAGACTCTGGAGGTAACTTAAAATATTAATTTTACATTTCATTCAAAACCTCAAAAAAGGCTAATTAAGAAAATAATTGGGAAAAAGTGATGGATATTGGGAAAACTACTTCTTGAGCAAAAATTATATTAAGTAAAACTCAGAGTAAACCCAAAATGTAAGCCTAATTTTCTCTGTAGGAATATCACATTTCTGGTGGAATTTACAAGTTAACCAGGAACACAAAACCTTTCCTTTTTGTTGCTGTAACAATAAGAATTAAGTGACTCCAATTATTTCCATCTAAAAATCACATGGAACAGGTTAAATAAACAAAAAAATCCCTCCATATGAGTATTTAAGAATTTCCAAGGCACAATCTTGATACTCCCCAATATATTTTCCATACAGTTGATTTTTGTATTAAAAAAGAAAAATAAGAAAGAAAGACAACACATTTGCCAGTTTTGGAGGATACTTTTTGGATGACAAATGCTGAAAAGTTTGGCCACCAAAATGAGATTAATCACAGTCCAATAGAAGAATCCTATTACCCTCTCTGACCTTCAAGGCTTCTGAACTCTACAGGATTGCATAAAGCAACAACTTACCTTTGGAGCCTGCATTAATTATGCTCAGTTATGTAAAAATTAGTGGGCTGGCTTTGAGCGCACTTTTTTCCCCCAAATCGTTAAGTACCAGTATAGACACCCTTTAGTGTTAATATTTTGTTATCAAGGAATCAAGACTCAAGGAAGCTCCTGTTCAGCACAGCAAAAACTACACATGCATGATACATTTGAATAGGAACAGAGTAAATGAAGTGCTGATAAATTAGGTTTAAGGCAAAGAAGATATTTTTTCCCTCTCAAAAAATCATCTTTGCAGCAGTCAGCTCCCTCTATGTTAAAGTAAACGTGTAAATCAATTTAGGTCCTAAGGTGTCTAACCAACCTATTGCCACTTTGCAAATACCTAAACAATGGAAAACAAAGTAAGTGAAAATTTACAAATTACTGAATTTCATGCTTCCAGAAGGGGCTTGAAAGACTTGGGAAAAATTAACTAAAAAAAATTCATGTCTACAGCTAATGATAATGTGGCAAATTCTAAAAGAAATGACACAATATTCTGCATAGGATGGGGTTAATTTAGACAGATCTCCATGCTTTGAAAGTTTAAGCTAGCAGGGCACCTACATAAACATTTTTTCCTTCTTATTGATAAAAATTCTAGAGAAGGAAAAAAAAAAGCTTATCCCTTACTTTTTTTGGCTTATACCAAAAATTTTCCAACTACCTGTGCAAAAATTATGCGCGAAGACATGATTAACAATTTCAAAATCATCATATATTTCTTGGCAATGGACGGAGAAACTTTTTTTAAAAAAGCCCTTTATCATGAGGATTGTGGCACAGTATTACATATCTCTTGCTGTTTTCAAATAAGTTAAAGTTGACACACCTATGAACTTCTCAGCCAGAATACATATTAATACTTAAAGGCATTACTAAACAACAGTAATGACTTTATTTACAAAAAAAAAAGAGTCCCTCGAAATAGCTAGTTTTCTATAAAATATGTAGAACTGTTAAATAAAGTCTGTACATCACAATAGAAAATAAAAATACTGCAATCTTTTGCCTGACCATTTACATTATGGGAACTACAGAATTAAAACAAAAAAGTAATATGCTAGAAGGCTGTAATTGTTCACAAATCACACTACTTCTGTGTTACATTGCTTTCTATCAGTTGTATTTTCAAGGGAAATTTAAACACATCAAAACAATCTCCATGTAAATATTTTAAGACAACAAATAATCTGGCATAAATCAATCTGAAGTTTTAACATTTTTTATCAATTTTGGTACTATTAACTTTTTTCTTCGAATCTCAGCTATGGCATGTGTGTGTGTGCATGTACCTAATTGTACACGTGTACCTAGGACTAGGTATTTCTTGCTTTGTTGTTTTTTTTTTACTAAAGCACAAAACACACTGTATAAATAACTTCCCTTTTTAAAGTTATCTAGAGCAAGATTTACAGTACAAAGTTATAGGCACTTAAATTATCAAACAGATTCAATGATTCCAATACTTGTGTTCAATCTTCAGATGATTCATGCTTTGAAGCTTCAACTTGAGTTATGGTACTGTTTTCTAACTTCCAAGTAGAAGTGCCAAAGGAGTTATAAATCAATAATTCTACTTTACAGTAATCTCATGGAGGGTTCTGGCTTCTAACCAACTTGTGTAGTCAGTGGTAAAAATGGAGGAACTTCAGTTTCTTGTGCAGGTCAAACAGTTGGCACAATAAAACCAAGTTTTACAATTGTGCTAACTTATTGTATCTTCATGAATTAATTTCAATGCCATTCCTCCCGAACTTAACTAGAACCTACAACACCCACTGAGTGTTTACCTTGTCTCAAATCTTCACTTCCACTAAGTGGCCCACAGGTGTGGCCTCCTGTGTCTACATCAGAGCAACCCAGCTCCTAATCTTCTGCATGCTGTGGATCTTATCTTCAACAGTTCGGGTACTCACTTCTCCTGGTCTTGACCTTACTGCATTCTCTAATCTTCAGAGCACCCAGAGCTTCCTGCCTTCCCTCTTTTGTGTCTGTAAACCAGATTTGTTCTCAAGCCTTTCAAAACCCACCTTCTGTCTAGTTTTGTCAAGTGATGAAAGAGCACATTGCTACAGCTGACAAATCCCTTTCTTCGTAGGAAGAAGTTCAGAGCACGACAGACACCTATCAATGAGCCCCAATACAGCAGGAAGGCAAAACACATCATCATCAGTCTCTATGCTAAGATGTAAAGTATTCTATGGCAAAAATGCTGTTTGCATGTGGCACTGGGAAAAAATATGACAAATTTCAGGGATCCAATTATGGAGCTCTCTCTAGACTGCAAGTGAGATGACCAAGGCAGCCTGCTCTCTAGAAGAGATTGCTTCAAGCTCTTTACAGATTTAGTTAGGCATTCCTTAATTAATTAACAATTCACATTTTTGTAGTTCTCCTTGTGACCAAATAAAAAACCGAAAAAAAATTAAAACTGAGATTTCTGAAGATAACTTAATGGCAAAAGATTCTGTAGCAAATCTCTGATTGTGGAGCCACAAAATGCACAGAGCCCTGACCATAAAACTTTGTTCATTTAAATGGTTTCTTATATATTCCAAATGACAGCAAAATAATCCTGGCACACACATAAAGGCATAAAGAACTGTTAAACTGAGTAGTATCACAAACAGATTCATAACCTACAGGCTTTTTCACCAAAACTTGGTATGGATTGACTAGGTTTTATCAGGTAGAAGACAAAAAAAAAAAAGAGCTTATATTCTCCCATCTCTGTTGAATCCATATAGCTTGTTAGGCTTTCACAGAAAGCACTGTAATCTGAACATTCAATTCAGTACCCAGAGTTTTACTGGAGACTCACTAAATATGACTGAAGTCTCAATGCAGCTCAAACCAAAACAAAACGCGTATTTTCTCAAGGCTGTCCATATATGTAGCACGTAGTGTATAGAGGCTCTCAGTATCATGGTCTATGAAGTACTGAAAGATTTCATTAGCAGCCTGTAGAAGTGTGCTGAGAAAATATACTGAATCTCAGTTATTTCCTCTTCTCTATTTTTATCTTCCTCACCCACATCTGAGTGAAAAGATCTAGGGAGTCCAGCTTTGCTCTCCAAAGTCAATTTCCTATGTCAAATCTTTACATCTTGTGATTCCACCATCTTGGCAAGTGTCTTCTTGATCCTCAAGGCAGTGAGCCTTGAGGCAGGATTATGAGCCCAGCACTCAGACATCAACTTCAATATTGCTCTTAAACACTGCAGAAGGAAAAACAAAGGCACACTGTTGTAACAACCGCTACACCCAAAGTTATAATTTTGGTTCGCTGTCAAGATCAAATTATAGAACTTTCAAGTCCAAAAGTGTACAACTTCCAAATTTTCTGCAAAATTGTTAGTAGAAAACTATTATAAAGAGATCTACTGAAGGAAAAAACACCAAAACACCCCAAACCCAACATCCACATGCCAATCCTTCTTATCCCACTCCCTCACTGCCTAGTATTACAGTAGCTGGAACTAACAGAAGTGTTGATTTAGTCTCTCAATGATGCATTACCTGAACTTCTCTGTACAACTCTACAACATTGGTACAAATATGGCAGCAACAAACAGAAAAATCTCCACATATATGGCTGTAAAACCATAGAGAATTCTTTCAGGGAAAATGAAGATGTGACTGTACTTCTTTCAGCAGTCAAAAAAAAAAAGAAAAAGAGAAAACTGGGAATTCATAGAAGTCAAGGACTTGGGGAAGAATGGATATAGCACATTTAACTTGCTATGTGAAATAGTTATGTCTTATTTACTGTGTTCAAGCTGTGGCCCTTTAAAACACATATAAATGAGAGTATTTTAACATCACAGATTGTCCTGGGATGTAACACTAAAAAATGAAAAAAGGAAAGAGGAAATCCACAAAGGAACTGCTTCATCTTTCATTAAATAGCTTATGCCACAAACCAATAAGCTATAGCCATTAAGACTAATAAAATTAACTAAAGATTAATTTAAAATTTAGCTCCAATTAAAACTCTGAATATATTCCACTGTCTAAAATACACCATCTCAAGCAGAGCAGTATTCATACACTTCCATGCTGCTTAAGGGTATCTTCCCCTCAGATCACTGAAAAGATACATAAAAAAATACAGTATTTTGAATTGCTCTCAACTATATCTTTCTCCTATTATTGCTATGAGGTTTCAAAGTATCAGAACGTGTGAATGCAGTCCCTGCTTTACAACATTTTAGTATTTATTAAACTAAAATGCCATCCCATATTAATGAACAAACTGAAGTAGCTTTTCCTCTCAGCACACTCACTTCATCGCTGTTCCATCTGTTCGACACCACAGGGCGCAGGCGTTTGACACACACCACTTCTCTCATGTCCTCATAGGACGGATCATTTGGCACCATGTCATAATATGGCAACTGATACTCTTCAACGATACCTGTGAGACAATTAAACAATTGTTTAACAATTAAACAATTGGAACAATTAAAAGGAACAATTAAAATTAATAAATATGTATATCTGCTCTTGGATTTCCTTAGCCAGGAACAAAAATTAACTTTGCGCCAAGTTAAACTCATCACACTGTTTTACTGTGGTAAAAATCTGAAAATTTCACAACAATAATACACCATAAAAGCTCCAATATTATGATTATTAACTTTAGTGGCTACGGTAATTCCTTGTAGTGCCTCTGATTTTGATAACAAATGCTAAATTTGGCTTTTTCTAATCTAATACATGCTACAAAGAAGCACAGAGAAATATAAGACAGAAGAAGAATACAGGTGAAGATGCATAAGGATACAAAAGAAGAGTAAAAGAAAAGCCAGGATGAGTCACAAAAATATCTGTCAGAGTATTACTACTGCTTTTAAAGAATACATGCCTGATGACACGGCAAGCTAATTATATTATTTCCTGGTGAAGCATTGCTAGAGTGAGGGAAGGGCCTGGTAGATTTTATACAGATATTTAAAAGCTTACCTCCTGTGACACAGCGCCGAGCCATTTCCCAGATGATCAGCCCAAAACTGTAGATGTCAGCCATGATGTATGGCTGGAAATGGTTTTTATTCAGGCTTTCATCCAGGACTTCTGGAGCCATGTAACGTTTCGTTCCCACTCTAGTGTTCAAGGGAACATCAACTTCATTTGTGTCACTATATGAAAACATTAGCAAGTTACTGAATTGTGGAGTGTTACAAGGTATGAAGTCCTGTATGGCACAACCACCAAAAAGACAATTCTCTCTCTCCATAGAACTTAAACTAATAAAGGTATTTAACAATACTATTAAAGTATCACATGTTCAATTAAGTTTCAACTGCCTATATGCTGTTCAAATTTTCTATGAAAGAATTTACATTACTGCAATTCCTATGAAAGGCTAGTTTTGAATTAAAATATCAGTCTCCATTTCCTCTACAAAACTTTTATTTTCCATAAGAAGAGTATTTTCATTGTTTCTTAAAAACCTATTTTCACCATGATGTCTACCAGCATTCAAGAACATTTTATTTTCAAAAGTGAAAAAAAAAAACCCAAAAAGCACACAACCAAATTATTCCATTTGCCTTTTTAAGCTGGGTATCTGGTGCATTAGGTAAAAAATGACATGAAAGTTTTCCCATGACAGAGGATTTGTTACCTGTTAAACTTGACTGCAAGACCCAAGTCTGCAATGCAGCAGGTTCCATTTTTCTTTATCAAGATGTTTTTACTCTTCAGGTCCCTGTGTGCAATTGCTGGCTTGCCTTGTGTCCCATAGATTTCTGTGTGCAGGTGGCACAGGCCACACGCAGCAGAATAGGCCAGTTTGAGCAGAGCCCTGTTGTCCAGCGTAGTGCACTTCAGAAAATCATACAATGATCCATTTTCATGATAATCCGTGATCAAGTAAAGCTGTGTCCAGGAGCCAGTGCCTTTAATATCTGCTGCTATGAAACCTATGAAATGTATAAACCAAGTTACTATTTATTTGTACATAAAATTTTGTGCAGTAGATTTAGTGATAATTCCTAAAGCTGTATTTTCTTGTACTGTAGCAGAAGATATGTGCTCCTCTTATGAAAACTAACCACGTAGAAGCTCTGATTCTAACTGTACATGAGGTTACCAGTCCAGCCTTCCAGCAAAGAGATTGCAGACACGTTTCCAACCAAGAGCAGCAAGATTCTACCCTTTCAGTAACATTTTATTCAGTAACATTTATTAACACATTAAGGGAAAAACCCATCTGCTGATTCCACAGAAGCTGCCTTAGACTCCTCAAGCCCCCCAGTAAGAGCCCCTCCTCCTCCTCCTTCTCCCTCACCCCACCCTCCAGTAGCCCAGCAAAGTTCTGCTGCCTCACCGAGGATGTTTTCATGTCGCATGAGAACAGTCTGGTAAATCTCTGTTTCTCGGAACCAGCTGGCTTCTTCTGTGGTGAAAAACACTTTGACTGCCACTTTTTCACCCCTCCATTTGCCCATCCACACTTCACCATATCGTCCTTTTCCAACTTGCCTCACCATCTGAATTTGTTTGGCAATAGTGCGCTGAACCTAAGGCAGACAAAAAATTAAGAAAAAAAATAAGAAATAAGAGGACATAAGATGGAAGAGGGAAACACAGCAATTAACCAAAAGTACCTGGCCAGGCTTCTTGTCAAGCTTGGATTACTTTCAAGTTTGATCCCATGGTAAAATTTGTTCAATGAAATTTTTTACATTCCAGTTTTGGACTCATTATTCCTGCCTCCAAGGTTTAAAAAAACCTGAAAAGATTTAAGTCAACTCAACTTCTAACTGAAGGCTATGCTCTCTTGCATTTTATTTTATGATTTATAAACAGTCATCTGTTCCACCGGCTGATTTTTATGCAAGTATTATATAGGATGGTGAATTAACAAAATTATGAATAATTATCACAAAATGGTTTGTGTTGGAAAGGACCCTAAAGATCACCTACTTCCAACCCCTCTGTCATGGGTGGGGACACCCTCCACTAGAACAGGTTGCTCAAACTCCCATCCAGACTGAACTTGAGCACTGCCACAGATGGAGGATCCTCAGCTTCTGTGTGCAGCCTGCTCCAGTGCCTCAACATCCTCGGTGAAGAATTTCCTCCTAACATCCCATTTAAACCAACTCTCAGTTTAAAGCCATTTCCCCTTGTCCTATCTCTACATGCCCTTGTGAGAAGTCCCTCTCTGGCTTTTCTATTTTAATGGTCAGTGAACACTAAGAAAATAAAATCTCTGAGTTCACTCAATCTGATACTTACATTATCCAGTTCTTGTATTTTTATCTTAATGGCTGTAGGCTCTAAGTTTTCTTTCAATTCTGTTGATGCCAACAGATTTTGTAACATATCTAATTTTACACTTCATTTTAATAATTATGTAAAAATGAGCTTTAAACATGTTCAGTTTGTACTTCACCTTTCATCATAACAGCATATAAAATAATTAGCATTTTGTATGAACAAACTGCTTTGTTCTAGGCATTAGATCCAAACCAAACTTTGTATGTGATACAGAGAAATTCCATGAAGAAAAATCTTACGTTTTGGACTTACCAACAGTGGTAGTCCTGATCCACTCCCAGAACTCTGTGACTGGTCAATAAGGTCTTTTAATGACTCCCCAGCTGGAATAAATGCTTCATCTTGTTCCAGGTCACGATTATAACAGTGCCTCTTTGCCATCGACTTACAGTAATGCCTGCAAAAGTAACAGAAGTTAAGAACTCCAAAACATTTAAAATATGTAACAAACTGACCTAGGAAAGGAGCTACTTAAATATACACGTTTTCTCTAAAGAAAAAACAGAGCAGCAGATTTTACTGTATTTTTTCTTTTCTTGAAATGTAACTTACATAGCTTTTTAGTATTAAGAAGCTGTTATAATGCATATACAGGTGTGTCAGCTGATTGATTATCAGTCAGGTGGAAACCCAGCATTTTTGATATTCTGCTCTCAGCCAGAGTTACCAGCACAATATTGCTGATTTTGGGTTAAATAAACAGACAGAACCTTGAACCACAGCAGCTGAGGCTGAAACAAGCCTTGGAAACTGCTAGAACAGTGATCACCTCCAGCACAGGGCTGGGGCTGACAGAAGCACCTGAATGAACTGCCATAACTCAGCTGGACAATTACTTGGTTTTGAAACACAGCAGAAAATCTCAGGAGGAGATGAAATTTAACTATTGAAAGTGACTGAAGACCCAAAAGCATAAAAAGCATACCTGTAGCTTACAAAACTGTAAATACTTTGAAGCCAGAGGAAAGGATCAAATTCACTTAAATTCTCTGCCACGAACATTTCATTCTACCTAGTGATGGAAACTGCTACCCACAGAAATCTGAAATTAAGTTACAACTGTTTCTAATCTATATAGGATTAACTGAGTCCATTTGCAAAATCACTGTTCTGTTTACACTCATTTGCAAAACTAAACATGTTGCCGATAAAGAAATTGCTTTCTTACTTGTAACAAAAGCAGCTAAATAAGATGACCATGACAATTATGCAGACTGCCATAGAAATCAACACTGCCATCCAACGAATGCTGCCATCAAAAAGTCCATCTATTTGACAAAAAAAAAAAGAAAAAATAGAAAGAAAAAAAAAAGAGAGTTTCCAAAGTCTATTAATTAAACATATATCGTAAGCAGTTTATTTAGGTATGGTTTCATATACTGTGTATCGAAGTAAGTATTTATACCACAAAAAAGCAAAGATAAATTCATTTGGATGACAACAAAAAGAAAAAAAAAAGAAAGAAAGATTTAGCTTGAAATTTTGGAGTTGTTGGTTTTGGTTGACTCTTGCTAGTTTGGTAGAAGTAGAAATTAAGGACTTAGAGCAGTAAGATTCTGAGAGGATACAAAACAACAGTTAGAACAGTACAACTTGCCTAGCAATGAATGAGTAAGTGCATGAAAACAAACTATTTTCACTAGGAACAACAGAAAGAGAATGAATTTGCAATAAAGAGGTGTTAACAAGGTCTGAATAGGTTTTTTTTAAAATCACATTCATAATGGTAAAAGCACAGCAGAGATTAAGAAAAACATTTTAAAAAGAGATCAGACTATGGAAACAGAATAAAAACAGATCAGAAGATCACATGCAGTCAAGATATGAATGCACTAAGAACAAGAATAAAAATTCCATCAGTGATTGATCGAGGGAAAGATTAACCTGAAAGTAGCAAAAAAGGAAAATTGAAAATAGAAAATGTAGTACAGATCTTCATATAAAAATTACTTAATAAGGGAAGAACGAGATGGGTGCAATAGTGTAATTACATATTCTACTGTTGATCAGGAAGAACAGAACCGACACAGCGTTTCTTAGCAGTGTGAACATACAGGAGGTGTGTACCTGTACTATCAAGAGGTGGTAATGTTGGTTGCAAATCCTGATTGCAGAAATCAGTACGACAGCACTCAATCGTTCGGCGTAACTGCGCTTTAGGAGAGTCCTGTTGAATGAGAATTCAATGAACATTTAGATTTTGAAGCTAAAACGGAGAAAGGACAACATAGCACAGACAGAAGTGTAAGCTATTTTATTTACAAGGCACTTCAACCACATCATTTAATGTATGAGATCACTCTGCAGTGGCAGACAGACATCATCAATCTCTGAGTGCCTACACTTGACCTTGCATTTCTTTGTGTTTCATGGGACGTTTTTTATTTGTTGCACAGAGATAGATGGTTTCTACTTAAGTTGCTATTTCATACATGGGAAAAGTCTTGAGCTTAGTCAAAACCAGTTAGCCATATGCCAAATACCACTCTTAAGACAAAAAACCCAATCCCTTTAGAAGTTTCTCTCTTATACGCATCATAGTAGCAGTATCTGTTTTAGAAACATCTTCAGAATGCCATATAAAAAAAAAGGAAGGGCATAAAAATGAAGTAAAGTAAGGCACAGGTATAAATCTAATTTTTTCACCTTGCACTGGAAGTCTGAACCTTCATACTTCATGCAGCCAGAAGCAAGTGTGGGTTCTCCATGTTCATCCTCTTCAATGATAGCAAAGCAATGTCCATTAGTTCTGCAATAAACATACCATGTGTGCTTTACCAGCATGTCTGTCATTTAATATTCAGCATTAGTTGACTATGAGCCCATTAAAAATTCTAGAATGAAAGCTTCTAAAAAAATTCTTTAATACAGTGGTTACCATCCAGTTTGAGAATAAAAGACCCACACAATATTCACAAATAGAACACTACAGGGATGCTTTCTCACAAATGTTCATTCATTCCCTCAACAGAGATACTAAGGATAACCAATTTAGAAATAATTTTGTTTGCCAAAAGTCTATTTACATTAATTCAAAGAAATGCAGATGTGGAAAGCATAATGCCATAAGGTACCCTGCACGTAGGCACTGTGTGTTTTTAACTAATAGCTTTATTATCAGCATAATGGCCTATCAGCTGCTAGGTCAGACAAAAATTAGTAAGGGCTATACAGACTGCATACACTAGAGGGCAATAAAAACCAATAAATAAATACCAAGAGGCTTGAAAGACAAAATACTGGAACGTTTTCTCAGTTCAAAACTGTTTGTAAGTTACTGCCTGTGTTTACCTTAAAAAAACAGCAATGTTTATTCTACCTCCTTGGGTTCCACAAAAACTGCCAAATGACACCTTAGAGAGACTGAAACCTATGTTAAAGTGAAGACTCAAAGTACAGGAGTAAGTAATGTTTTCAATTGTGTATATTAATTCTTAAGGAAGAAAACAGAAGAGCCTTGAATATGGAATTGCAAATGGAGAGAAAAAAGAAAAACAAGAACATTTCAGGACATAGAAAGAAAAAGCCACCTTAAGCAAGCACATAATCTATGCATGAGTCTTTTAAGATTCTTATACCTATCAAAGATAAAACTTCCCTCCTGTCTCTACATGTCCACAGGCTTTTCTTTATTTTCCCCTGCCTTTCCTCCACGTCTCTAACTACTGAACATGTAACAAGAAGAATTATCAGTAAAATGGCCATATTGTTTACATTACACTACCTTTTTGACTTCTAGGTGAAGAAATAAGTAAACAGGTGGTCATGTCAGAAGGCTTAGATTTGGGTCACTTAATACTCACCCAGCTATAAAATACCACAGGGTTACTTAAAACCTCTGTCCTTCAAAACATTTGCTGGGCTTAAAATGACCAGTTGCAAATTGTTCTAAGGTGTGGTAAAAACAGAGATGGCCATGGGTTTTAGCACTCATAGAACAGAATCAGTTATGGTCAGATCACCTGAGAGAACCTTGGTCAGCCTCCAAAGGTTGTTTGCTCTCTCAAAACCCAAAATGATATTCTTCAAAGAGCCTCTCTATCCTGAATGCAACACTTACATGCATGTGTTGTTAATAGCATCATCTGGACAATGTCCTGAGCAGTAGCATTTAAGAAAAGGCAAGGTGTCCTCTGGAGCAAGTGTTACTCCATTTGCTTGTTTCTTTTGGTCAGAATTTGTCTTCATTCCTGTACCATGAAGCATGCTGTCCAGCTTTTGACCTGGACACAAAAAAACAAAAACAATTAAAGTTTGCATCTCTTTGACAACTGTTCAAGAGTTTTACAGTCAAAAAAAACCCCATGACAACAATATTTATATTAATAATTGAAGTATACAAGGCAATCTCTTCTCCCAAGATTATGGTAGAAATCTGAGTTAATAATTCTATTCTAGAAATACCTAGTTGATATATTTTGTACCTTAACAGCCAATCTTCCAACCATAATCAATAAAAACAGAAAGATATTTTCTCTTTTCAAGGTAGGGCAGGAAAGCAGTGGTGTAACTGGTTAGAACTTCCTGAAGAAAGCTTCTCTCATTCATGTGTTTAGAAAATCAAAATGCTGATGGCTTGATAACCACAACAAGAATAATTTTACGCATGACTGAACATACTTAATATGCAATTTTCTAATTTTCTGAAGTAATTTTTTATAGATTCACAGTCTCGTGGAAGAGCAGTAATAACTCCAAAATCTCTTCGTTTTTTTGATCTCTGTATGCATTAGTACTTTAAAACACAGCTAAAGTAAATCTTGTTTGCAAATTAAATGTCAGTAAATGACACAAACATCCATCCAAACGAGCTTTCACGAATAGAAACAGGGCTACATAATGTTCCAAGTAGCCCTCAGTTTCTCAATAGTAGCAGAGTGAAGCATCATTTGTTCTTGTTCATATTATTAAAGTGCTTTTGTCAGTGTAGGTATTCAGAAGAAAACATCCATCTGTTTTCTTCTTAGTGAAGAACATCCAGAACAAAAATTATGAACATTATCTGCCTCATTTGGAATATGCTATGTGATTGCTATATGAGATGAGAACATCTTTACCCACCTCCTTCAGCTTTATCATACACAATTTTACCACCAGGAAATCTCTTTCTGTCTACCACCTTGGCTCTAAATCCTCAAGGTATGAACCAAATGCAGATAGAAGAGCTGTGAACAAACTATCACCTGCACTGATACAGATTACAGCCAGGTTCTGTGTGAGGCTGAGTGATGGCAAGATAAGCTAGCAGCCAGTCAGGAATCAGCAGAAGCTTTTACAAACTCCATTAGTAAAAAAACAGGAGGTCACAATAAAAATCTCAGTTTTTTTAAGGAAAAGAAACCTAACCAAGAAACACACAGTCTCTCGGAACAGATTCTTGGGCTTCCTGTCAAACCTAGCAAATGTGAGCTGCAGAGTGATGAGAATATTCGTGTCCTGTTGTACCTTGCTTGAAACACGTCCAGAAAAACTTGATTAACACCTTGTGCAAATATAGTCCCCTCTGCATCACTCTACTGGAACATCCATTATGTCATTCAGAGAAGTGCCAATTAAATACTTGCGAAATTTGACCCTATTATATTGAAAATAGCAGACTTGCAGATTTCCTCATCTGGTTAATACAGCACGCCTAGTGCACTGTCCAATGCAGCAAAGTAATGCAACTGGGCTTCTTCTGGATACAACTAAGAGAATATCCTGAGAATTATACCATTTACCTTAAAAGTGAAATCACAGAGCAGTTCTTTATGTAATGTGGTCTTCAAAGAGTATTTCAGTAATGCCCAAGTTAAATAGTCCTGATCTGTACAGACAGTTCACAAGAAACAAGATCCAATCCTAGAATAACAGTAGGTTACAGGTACTTCTGATTTAACCAAGAGGAATCCTGCACAATTGGAACAGCTCCTCCATCTACCCCCCTCTCTTTCTACATGATTCTTCCCAGCATAAACTGAAAGGTGATTTTAATACCGTGCTAGAGACGTTTTGTATTCGGACTTAAGAGATCCTTACCTGCTCAGAGAACAGGTAATTCTGCTTAATATTTAAAGGAAAAGCCACTGCATATGTACAAATATTGTCTAATTTTTTTTAATGACTATGGTATCTTTCCCAATTGATATCAGAAATCCCCTCTTATCTTCAGGGACATTCCACATGGTAAAAGTCCTTATTGTACTTTATGATCAGTGCCTTACGTTCAGTCATCCATTTCCTACCCTGATCACTGAATGCAATGTTTTTTCAGTTTATTAGAGGAGAATCCAAGGAATTCCTAAAGTATGGCTTCTCCTAGCTCAGAACAGAAAGAACATTTCTGTGCATGTCTAGCATCTTTTAAAGCAGTATAATTCTCTGCAAACTAACACTGAAGCATGACTACAGGTATACCAAACTTTTCTACTAAAATGACATGAAATGCATTTTCTCTCTTCATTTATTAAGATGGATTGCATGACAAGATTTATGAAAAGCACATACCATATAAAATCCCAAACAGATAACTGTTCCGAAAGAAACAGCATCTTTGTCTTCTGTTCAGTTTTTATAGGCAAAGATTTTTATTCAAAGCAAGAACAGATTTCAATTTCATTATTTTTGTAATGTGAAACTTCACAGTAGCCTGCTTTCAGGTAATACCTGAACTGTACAAGGAATGGGGGAAAACAATCACTTCACTCTTACATTTTTACTTTCTAAGACTGTAAGCAGAACTCTTCTTAGACAGGAGTTCGAATACCCAGGGAAGAGAATAGGAAAATTTTGAGGATGCTTAGGATTACTTCAAACAGTTTTTAACTTCCTCCTCCTCGGATACCTAACTGTATCCTTTACTGCAGTACTGCAATTCATCCTCAGCACTTCAAGACAGATTAGAGTCCATCTTAAAGTTGCTAGGTCTGGGAATGGGAGTCAAGCATGGAAAGACTTGGCTTCCATCCACCTTAGATGTTAAGAGGGCAAATGAAGGCCCTGAACTCACAGGATGCTTCATTGCTGTTTTTCCTGGTTAACAGACCCTAAGTAAATGAACAAGAGAGAATTAAGCATAGGCCTAAAGAACATCTTGCTCCAAGGTTTATGTCCCCACCCTCAGAGCTCCAGCTCTCAGACATTCACACTGCTGCATCTTCCCCCTGGGAGCAGGACAAGGAAAGGGAGGATCATTTTTTAGGGGATCTTGTGACACTACACTACTTGATGATGTAATTAATCTCCTCTTTTCCATGACAGTTGCAGGTGTCACTCTGCAGTACAACTAAGAAACATACCTACACAAATCTCACAAAACCTTCAAAGGTCTAAGTGCAGCGTATTCTGCACTGAAACACAGCACCCAGTGACTTCAGGCACAGCAAAGCTTCCTTTCCACTATTCCCTAACCTCCACCTGCAAACTGCACAGAGCTGGTGGGGCAAAATAACACACATGAGAAACAAATGAGCTATCACACACTGGAGGGCTTGTTCAAGATCCTGGATCACTTCTAGCTTGACTATCCAGCCTTGAGAATGACGGTATCATAGATTTCTAAACACACAAACTGCTCTGTAATGCGTATTTTACTGCATTACAAAGCTACAACATTCAATGAAATATCAGAGTAATGGTATAATATTCTCCTAACTTCACTGCAGTGTAAGACACTGATGAGAGAAAAGCTGATGGGACTTCAAGTTCTGATTTTGTCTTTTGCTCTGCCCAATCATACACTGCATGCATTGCAGATTTCTAGAAGGGTGAACAATTGTTACAGACAGGACAACACTTAAAACGGTTTTCTGCTTAAAATTAAACTCTATGCTAATAAAAGAAATAAAAATTTCAGAAGTTAATAATAAAACAAATTGTTAAAATAGAAGAACACCTGACAATATATCATATCCAGCCTTTGATCAAAAATATAAATTATTCAAAGCACTACTTCTTCCAATCACAGAAAATAACTTAAGACTATAAAATGTATTTCAAAGAAGCACAGGATATTAAAAATCTCTCTAGGTTAGAAATCTAAGTCTACTTGAAAGCAGTTTCAAATATGAATATTAACATGGATAAATCTTAAAAATGTACTGTGCGTGACACTGCAGTGTTACTAATCGCTAAAACCCGAGTTAACCTGCTTGCAACCAAATGCCAGGATACAGATATAATTTCATTAAGTCTTCTGATGTAAGAAAAGATTTGTGTGACCCATTAAAAAACACCTCTATGAAATGCAGAGACAGCAGTAAGTGAAAGAAGACAAATGCAAAAGCCAAATTATGCCCACAATTTTTTTACTTAATTGTATCCTCTTTTTCTCGACAAATGAACGTCCAGTATGGCCTACAGCAGTCAACTTGATGATAGCTTTCTGAATTCATAATGTAGATGTTGCCCATAAAAACATTTTTGTACCATATTACATTATCCTTTAAAGGGATTTGTCCTAGCAGAAATACGGTGCTAGAGGCATTTCTTTGTAGCTATTCTGACCCATGCTTGTAAACTCCAAGAAATTCAATATTTAAGTAAGAAGAATCTTTGTCAGAAGAGCCCCTTCACCTGCCTCCCTGCTGGTGCTGACGCACACGGGGCTCTTTTCATCAAAGATGAAAGTTGTACCAGTGCTCTTTATGTTAGATATGCCCTCCTTATGAAAAAGACATACCTTAGCATTTTTATGTGGTAGCTCTAAATTACTTTTTCTTGCTTTAGGATGCAGATACTGCAAAATCCTCCACTTCAGTAAGCACATTTCACCTTTCTGCCTATCACAAACTTTCATAATGATTTAACATGTTCTGTTATGTGAATTAAACCTCAGTACAACCGACATAGCTTGAATACAATGCTAGCACTTGTTCTTGAAAGATAAAATAGTTTTTTTTTTAAATCATACAAGTGCAAAAAAGTATCTTAAATGCTTCTACAAACGCTGTGTTTGGCATTCTAACCATAATTCTCCCTATAGTGCTTTTATATATATCAAGGCAGTGATCTCCAAAGACCAGGCATGTTAGAGGTAGCTCCATTTAGCAGAACTGGTTCCTAAACATCACAGCATGTTCCCAGACTACTGGTTTCAAACCTCTCTCCTGCCCTTCCAGCTCTCCCAGGAACTACAGCAGTGTTCAACACAGATAGGCAGCCCCTGCCTCCTCGGCTTCCCAACCTGCAGTCCTCAGCCTCTGCTCTACTACTTACCCAAAAATCACTTCTGAAACCTGCTCTGTTCTAATGCACTCTATATAAAAGCCAGAGATTTGAAAATTTAATGTATTTTTCTTAAAAAAGTACACTGCATTCTAATTTAAAAGGCTTTTAAAGAACAAAGTTACTTCAAACTAAAAGTGAAATTCTAACAAAGAAATAGATCAACTTTTAATAATCCCTTGGAAGAACTTTAATCAGACAAATTCATAAGAACACAGTTGCTGCTCATGTTTTAAAGACAGATGCAGCTATTAACTGGGGAAACCAGCAATAAACAGAACAAGTGTTTTCACTTAATGAATCAGCTACTGACAGCTGTAAGTTCCTTCTATAGCTTTTAGAATTTTGTTTCAGATTAGTTTATCCATCCAAATTCACTTAACTACTTCACTCGAAATTGAGAAAGTGCATAAAGGCTTTAAAATGTATCTCAATATATACCTTATCTATATCAACTATTTGAATAAAAGTAATTAGATCAGTGAAACAAAAATCAACTTTTTTTTTTAGTTCACTAACCAGCAGTGGTAACTTCAAGTCCATTTTAATATTAACACTAATTATTTTTAAATCTGACTTTTAATATATCTTCATACATATCAAGTGGTATTAATACATTTTTCGTCAACTAGGATTTACAAGGATTAAAATACTGGTCTTCTGTGGTGTCTCTGAAGAATACATAAAGGTGTGCTGAACCACATGGGAAGTAAACTGCCAGCAATGAAGCACCAAATTTATGAGAACATGTTTAAGTAGGTGTTAAGCACTTTATTACTGCTCCATATATTGATCAGACGTGCTCATCAATGCACTATAACAACAAAGAAAGAACTCTACCTGGAAGTAAAACTGGTTCTCTGCATGAAAACCCTGCACTACTGGGAAGACAAAGCCTGTTTAGTCCAGTCACAAGTGCAGCTGAAGCCCAAAACCTCTTGCCTTGGATCAGAAAAAAGAGGTGGATGAAGATGCAGAGCAAGTCATAGATCTAAAGCTACTGCAAAGGCCCTCCACGGCAAAAAAGGACAGACAAAACGTTTTAATTGAAGAGGTTGCTATTAAATCCAGCCATCTGCAACCCAGGCTTATTTCTGACTATTTCTCCAAGTAAGTGAAGAAGTCCCAAAGCTACAAAGATACAATCCAAAGGGTAACCACTGGGTGCCCCTGTTTTGCATAGTACCAACCTTAGAAAGTGCAGCTATTCACCAATAATGTCACAGAATTGCCTCTGGTTTTTGTTTTTACTGTAAGAATATTTTCACAGTAATCAACACATGCAGCCACTTGCTTTTTCAAGTTACCTGTTAAGGAATCTGGTATGCATATATACATGCAGCTATACAGATAAACTTGCTTTTATCATTCTCTCAGGTCTTGGTAAGCTCTGAAATTCCTAACATTCTGAAGAAGCCTCCAAAGAAAACCCAAGAGAGCAAACCACTAAGCTGGATGCCAGACACTGAAAGTGCACACACTGGATTCTACTTTCTCTGCTTTTTCTTCCTCTTTCTGTAAATCACACAAATTCTCTTCAATTCTTCCTAATGAATCTTCTTCATCTCTGTTGATTGTCTTATGATGCATCTTTCTAACATACTGCATCTATTTTCCTCGTTGAAACTACTTTTTCAACTGTTTAAACTTTTCACTTTAGATTGTCTCTTTCCTATAAAAATTTCAAATGCTTTATGACTATGATCTTAATTCTTTCCTCCCCCCTGAATCTAGGGAAGGGCAGAGAGACTTGACTGTTTTTGTCCTCACCACCCCTGGAAACCAAGCACATTTCATACTTTTGAAGAAAAGCCCTTAGGCAACTTGTAAAGAACTAACAACATTTCAATAAGTTCCACTTTTCCATGGCTTTCAGAACTCCCTCAGTATTGATTTGAAAGTCAGGAAAATGTCTAAGAGAAGGCAATTTCTTCTTTTGAAGTTGAAAAATAATTTTCAGTCTTTAAAATTAATTTATCCATATTACTTACTAGAAGTTATTTACTGAACTGTTATTAATCACCATGATCATGGAAGGAGTTAATGTAATTTAATTTTAAGCCACTAGAAGACTTGTATATTTGTATTATTTGTATTTGAATCTAGAGAGGAAAAAAAATCCTTCAGTTGCTATTGCCTATTATTAAAATGCTAAATATTGATTAATGCAAAGGGGTAACCATTACTTCAGCAAAAATACCAAAGCATATTACTCCCAGCCTCTTCAAGAGAACAAGGGAAGAAGCTGGTCTCTTCTGCCAGAAACAGAAAAACTGCTTGAATACAAACAGAACAAGCTCTACTGCAAAACACTATGCCTGAGTATTTTAGAGTAGAAGAGACCTCTGGAAGTCACCTGGCACCACCACCTGGTCAAAACAGGACCAACTTCTAAATTAGACCAGGTTGTTCAGTCATTGCAGTAAAGTTTTGACTATCTCTAAGGATGAATATTGCACAATCTCCCCAGGCAGCTCGTTCTAATACTTAACCACATTCAGTAAAAATTTATTACCTAATTTCTCAATTAAATTTCCTTTAGTTTATTCCCATTATCAATCTAAGCACCGTATTGTACCTTACCTTAGCTATCTGCAAATATTCATAAATCTACTAGAGACTTCAACTACATGCCAAACTAAGCTATTTCTGTCCAAATAGATGTATCAAGTACAGGCTTTGAAGAGACAGCTCTGCTATATCCTTTAATCTAATACTGCAGAGTCACACCAGAATCAGAACAAAAAGATCAGCATTTGGGTACTTACCAGGCTTCCTCCTCTCCCCATTTTAATGGGTTCATTGCATTGTAATTCTTGAAAGTAAGTATCTCACATAGTATCTCAAAATCAAGCACTAAGCAGTAATTGATCTAAGTATGGAATGAGAATATAAACCCTTTTATATTCAAGTATTTAAATGGCAGCACCAAATTAGTTTTCTCTATTTTCTGAAAATATCTGGAAAGCCCTGTGCACTCAAACACATGAGGAGTGGACAGCTGGGAGATCGAATACTCTTACACACAGACCAACTAGAGACATGCATGCCTGCTGGACATGTAGGGTACTGCTGCATGGTTTTCTTCAATTCAACCCAATTTGACAGAGGAGTTAAAAGTTCTAATGTTTTTGATAATTCATAACTTTTTGATAAAGTTCAGAAATTTTTTATAACCGGTGTATGGAAAGACAACAGACATACAAATGAGTACCTTCACTAACTGAAAACGAGGGTATCTGTGAATACTCCATAGCCTCACCTTGGCCCATCAAATAGGCACAAGTTAATTTAGGTTAGTTATGCCATACTACCTCTAGGCTGCTGGGAGCATCAAAAGGCATGGGGAACTCCACACTGCAAGTTCTTCAGTGGGTCAAGTTAAAGGGATCAAATATTCACACAGAGGGAAGTGAAATTCATAAAGAAAAACCTTCACTTCTGCTACTCATACAACTTGCTCCATGGTGTACTAGGCATTTTTGGTATTGTTTCTATCTAAGTATTTGCTAAAATAGACTGAATCTATACTACAATTAATGATCACTAAAATGTCCTTCTTTTCAGGGAAGCACCCACACAGACATATTAGGCCAGTAAAGTCATCTGCCTGCAAAAGAAACTCCAAAATAAAAAAAATCCTGCTTCAACCACTGAAAAACATAATTCTCTTACAAATCAGAAAGATTAAGCATATTTCAACTAGTTTATATTTACCTTGAACATGGAGAATGATAAGCAGATAGGCTCCAAGCAATTGCTCATGAATTCTCAATCGAGTCATTGTTCACTTTTAATCCTTCCTGTGCAGGACAACCAGCCCTTCTGCTTGACAAATGCTAAGCTCAGTCTGTTCGGTGAAGCCTAATACAGGATTTGGTGCTTGACTGCAAGGATGCTTCCGTTGCTTTTCCACCTTTGTTTCCTGGAAAATACAATAAAACAAAACATTTAAAAACTTCATGTATTTGTGAAACAAGAAAAAACCCTCAAGATGGTCATCGTGCTGAGCATAACCAACAAACCCAACCAAAAACCCCCATCAGTTTATTAACATCAGTAATTGAAAACATTAGCCATGTTTACTATCTAACTGAATAGCAGGGTTCTTCTGAAATATAAACTTTTGGTAACAACCCACAGGGATGTTTTTACATTCCTATAAAAAATATTAGATATATCAACTCACTGGTCACAGATGTATAATTTGAGACTTGCATATAGTAGTTAGAGGTAGTATTCAACAGATTTAACACGTATATCTCTTCGAAAACTATTTTCTTTACAGAAAAGAAAACTACTTTAATTATTTTTCATAAAAATTAAACTTAAGTGGTGACTTCCCATAATACTGGGGGGGAAACAGTAACACCATGTTAGGCCACCTGTTGAAAACTGCTGGTAGAGAAGCTCCATTGCAAAAAAACCCCAGCCTCTCTGCTGGATGAAAACTAAATTTGTATTAAATTTAACAGTTAGTTTGGTTACTTAACATATTTGTCTTGTTACTTTTTTCTCCCAGAAGAGTACTGCATCTTTAAAACAAAAAAAGACAGCACTAACTGCAATTCAAAATCATTCCATCCTGGATTCCCAAGCTGTGCAAATTAATTCCTCCTGAAAAAATTACGTTACCATACGCACATGTCATTTGCTCCACAAATAAAACATGATTCTACTCTCGTGCAGCAGGTGAACGCACAGCTACGACAGCCAAACTGAGTAAGAAGTCACTTTTTCAGACTGCAGTAGTTGCGGTCACGTTCTGCTTACACAACTTTTCAATGGTGATGCACAAGGGGAACGTAATTGGGCCTCAAAAGACTAAAAAGCAGCTTGAACACCTAAATACTTCCTTGCAACAAAAGCGAAGCTGCACAAAGATGAACAGAGCCCTAATTTTGCCTCTCCTCGGCCTCGTTTCTGTGGGGTTGACCCCCCTGACCCCTGTCAGCCCGGCGCTGCTCATGAATGCCAGAGCGGGCGTTTGCTCGGGGATGGGCAGCAATTACTGTTGGTGGCCGCCTCCAGCATCAATAACTCAATCTGCCTGTCGGCGAGACCCAAGAACTTTTCACTTTAATGAGTCTTCGGAGGCATTTAACATGCAGGCAAATTAGGGGCTGAGGCGGGAGGTGTCAGTCACTTCCAATTTCGGCGGGCGCAGCGCGCCGCCCCGACCCCTGGCCTACTTTTCACACATCTCTGACTTCTCCCTAATGCAGCCACAAAGAGGGAGCCAGGCACCCCGAGCACCACGGCAGCCGCGGCCCTGGCCACGATCATTGCCAGGTTGTGATGGGATGGACTCGGAATTGCGCACTGTGCAAGCGTCCGGAGCACCAGGAGCTTCAAAGTAAACTTCCTGGCCAGGCAGAGGGAAAAGCGATGTGACAGCAAAAATGTTCACTCTTGAGTGTTCCCTATGCACAAGACACAGCATCAATTCTGACAGTTAATAAGGAACATCCTTCTAGCTATAAAACATCAGGCCAGCAACGTAAGTGCATTAAGTATTAATGCTTTATTCTGTGTTTCAACGGCAACGAACTTCCAATCCTCAATAAAACATGTGGAAGTTGAAAACTGCAAACAGCTTTATGCAGCAATAACAACAAAGGCTTTACTTACAGTATTCTATCAAGCAAAACCAAATCTCAGTAATAGTCTGCTAAAAGTATTTTTAAAAATAATTTCTTTCTTGTCCAGTTTCAGAAGGAATATATATGTGCACTGTTGTACATTTCAAGAGTAGGAGTGTTTAAAACTTGGTGATCTTGCCCTCCAGTTCACCAGAGAGCAGAATGGCACAGGAACATTTTTATTTGTCACTGTACCACACAGCATGTTACCAAAAAAAACCAAGAAAAAAATGAAAGAAATAAATAATTTCAATGCAACTCACACCAATTTCATGGTGATTTTTCTTCAGTGACCCACTCTAAGGTAGTTTCCAGAAATGATATCCAAGCCTATTCAAAAAATAATGCTCTCCACCAGCATTTTGTACCTCAATCTTCCTTCCAGTAACATTTCCCTTTTCACACACACACATACACACACACACACACCTATATATAATATTGTATATAAAACCATGTTTTTGTTCAAAAAGAACAAATTCTAATTCCCCATTTTTAAACAAAAAATACCCTTCCAGACTCCTATTAAAGAGGAAGACTAGCAGCACTGGCTAAAGCACAAAACTGAAAGAGCAACAGCTGGAATTTCTCCAAAACCTACCTGATATAACAGTTTAGAGTGACACAACTAAATAATCCCTTCAAATATATTAAAGCACCAATTAACACTTGGAATGCTACTCTGCCAACAGAATGATGCTGAAGAGATTCAAACCCACAAGCCAATCCGTTGAAGTTCTCAATCTCTTTTCTACCATAGCCATAAAGAAGCATTCAACTGTAATCCACTAAAAAGTAATTTATTCATCAATGGTAACACCTGATTTTTCTGCACTGTACTTTATTATCCTTCCTAGTAATAGTTCATTGAAGAAAATGCTTTTATTATTAAAACTGTGGGTTTTTTTTCTGAACTGGAACTCAGCAATGAATTCACGGTACTATCACAGCGGTCCAGCCCTACGTTCTGTATGACTCCAAATATATGAAGCTGAAATGTGCAAGATGTGTCATATGGCCCAAAACAACTCTGAAAGCATGCAGTTCAGTGGTAACTGTTCTTTAGATGTGGCTATGTAATATTTTTAACAGCATGATCCCCAAACCAAGTGAGTTGTGCTGTTCCAAATTTCAGTAAAGAATGATAGTGCTGAATGTAACAACAAAGACAGCATTGTGAAAGGAGAACACAAGAAAAAATGTCAATCTCAGACTTCACAAGAATTAGAACATACAATCCATTTCAAAAGACAAGATATTTCAAACCACTTGCAGCAGTACATGTAACACCAAGTTAATGTATTTAAACACAACAAAACTAAAACTTACTAAACGGTTCTCTGATGTGTAACTGGGGCAAGAAGCAACTTAGGTAACTGTAAGCATGTTACCTCAATCACAGGTACAGTTTTGAACAGGACTTAGAGATGAACAGAATGCCAGAGACAAACTGAACTGTCAGTCTAAATCAGTGTGCAACAACAGCTTTCCTGGAAGATTATGAAAAAACCTGATAATGGTGCCACAAAGAAAATTACTCATTTGGATGAAGAAAAGAGGGATTATAAGAACAGTAAAGAATTCACTACAGGGCAGACAAGTAGTTTCAAGAACAGAGATTAGTAGCCTAGTTCAAATGGCATTTGAGGACCTTGATTCCCGATTCAGCTTGACATAAGAATACTCACCCTTTTCATTAATGAAGTAGGCACAGAAAGCAAAAACTTTAAAAAAATTGCTGACAAACATAAATTGTCAGTTCAGCTGAGTGTTGTTTTTATGTAGGAAGATTTGGATCATGTGAAGAACTGAAGTAACAGAAATGGAATGAAGTACAACAGCATGAAATTGGGAAAGTCATGCATATTGGTAACTCTGAGGAATTTCTGCTTCACACAGACCAGAAGCTCACACATAAGAGATAGCTATGTCCAAGGACACCAACTGATTACAGAACATCAGGCACATCCACGTGATGTGGGTGGGAGAAAGACACAAACACAACTCTAGTATTTCCTAGGGAAATTTCCCAGGGAAAACAGTAAGGCATGAATAGCACAGAGACAATTTGATTGATACATTCAACATTCATCTCGAAGGACACTATCTCAAGGAAAGAAAGACATTTGGAAATAGAAAGAAAAGAAAATAATACAATTAAGACAGTTAAAATTGATGGGTAAATAACTACACTTGGACAATATAACAGGAATAAACACAATGAAAGACAGACAGTTATTCAACCTTAAGAAAATTACTGGTTCAACAACTAGGTATGGATTAGCCATTAAAATTCATTTAGATCAGAAATTAGAAGACAATTCCTAACCACTGGTTAGAAGGTTGTTGGGCAGATTTTCAGATTAAATAGTGTCCAAAAACTTAATTAGTCTTCTGTTTACAAAGGCCACCATGTCGTAGCTACAGGTGTCAGGATAGCAATAGACTGATCTGGGACTACATTTCATTATTCCTAATACAAAAAATGAACTACAGTTAGCTTCAGTTATCCAAAGTCAAACAGTCAAATTTAACCAAGAAGAAAGTTTCTGTACTGTGCAATTCTGTCAAATACTTGTACAAATCTACTTTTAAAATGTGTTTTTATTATTCTATTGCAAGGCATGCTTACACAAATTGTAGAAAAGTGTCACAATGAAACACTCGAACTACCTATGCTTGAGTGCTGTCAAACACATTAAATTAAACACGCAAGGTAAATCCACCCCCCAAATCTGTCAAGAAATCCTACAGCTGATGGAGAAGACTGCTGGCTATTGCAAGCCAGCTGGCTACATGGCCAACAACAAAAACAACTTCACATAAGGCCCTATTTGTTTAGGCACTAATCTGTTCAAACTCACAGAAATAATTCCCCCGAACTGTGGATTGTGTAAGAATTATTTAAAACTATTCCTGATTGCATAAATTTAAAATCCAAGGGACTGTAAATTGCACAAAAGTTTTTTTCTCCTTCTAGAAACTGAGGTGAAATCTGAAATGCTAAATGAAGCACATTTGTACGTATTATACACTTCTCAAAAGACTGAAAAATTAAATCTTAGTTCTCTCTGTAGTACATATAGAAGCATGTGTTTAGAACATATGTACTGCAACACATCTGTTCATTCAAAAAACACAAGACCCTAACGACGGGTTTTTTGCAGCAGAGGAGCTCACAGTCTTAGAAAAGGACTTCTTACTTCTTACAAGTGGGAAAACCCACCAAAACCCACTTTGGACAGTCAAAGAGGTATCTCCTGAAAGGAAGATTTCCTACTGCTGACAAATACCAAACGTGTACATCATGGTAGAATTTAGAAGCCAAAGTACTAAATTATGATATACCTCTCTGTTTCATAAACAAAGTTGTTAACTGTGAAGAAATTAAAGTCCAGCTGCTTTCTACCATGACCAGCAAATTAGGTAATTAGGGACACCACTCACCGGACTCCTGAATGCCCATCATACAGTTACTCTCCCTTGCAATTAACTAACTGCTACAAAGTTTCTTCATTTAAATTAACTGCAATGACATTCAGCAAAATTGTTTTCCCCCTGCAATCATGTATCCAGACATATCCTAATGTGTTACAAACATAACACATTCTCTTATTTGAACATATTCAGGGAAAATTTCACTGCACAATTTTTATTTACCTTGACCCATTTCCCTCTTTTCTCAACTCCTTCACTTTGGTGATTAGGTGGCTAAGAGCTTCTGCCCTTAAGAAAATTAGCAAATGGACACCCATGCTCTTTCTACAAGAAATGACATCAACTTCTGCTATTCTACACAGAAGCTATCCTTCTCATATGTTTTTATAATCTACTTATCATTTTTGCTAGTTCCTTGCTGTCATACCAGTCAATGTGAACAAGGAGAAAAGTCTCCACATGTAATGCATTCCGTCTCTAAATTTACTGACTCCAAATGAGGAATCGTAACTTAAACCTTTTCAGATCTCACTCATAAGAAACATACTTTTGTTCACAAAACATAAGCAGCAAGGGGGAAAAATCATCAAAACTGTTAGAAATTTTACATGTCACTATTAAAAATATTATGGTCATACTATACTGCTTTATCACACATTTTGGCTCTGAGTTTCAATAATTTGACACAAATAATATACATGGGCTGAGGAAAGGAAAAAGCTGGGCCTTGATCCTGAACATACATTTGCTCACATTTTTAGAAGTGGAAAAAGGACCCTTAAATAATTGTGCTAGTGTCTGCAAAATTACAAATGCTTTCATAAAAAGAGTTTCTAATGTGCAACATCCCTTTCAGCACTATGAAGACGAATGTTTTCACAACCTTACAGTATTTTTTTTCATAATTTAAGGACAGTTATTCATTAATATGTGTAAAAAAAAATTAAATCCCCAGATCAAAAAACTGACAGAGTAAGCATTTCTTTTCCTTAGCTCCCACGATCTTGGCCTGCTTCTGCTACACCTATAACCTCTGCTCAACCTAGAAGAAGAAAGTCACAACTTCTTCATGTCTCCAAAGTGAAGGTGATCATGCAAATTATGGAACTGACGAAGAAGAGTTCTGCAGAAGCTGGCGTTTTGTTTGGCGCTTAAAGAGCACATTTTTCATTTCACGATGCCTAAGGAGAACAGCCTGTATTTTTGGTAACTGACTTTAACCCATAAGAAGGCAGGCTGGACACAGCGTGCTTTTCCCTATGTCAGTGCCACCGGTGTGTCCCAGCGAAGTGCTACGAACAAGTTCGCAAGTTTGTTCTGTTAATGTTAACTGTGGAAAACACCCCGTTTTTATGTTAATTGTCAGTATTGTTCTGTTCTGGTTCTCACTCCCCGGAATTGCCTTGCCCCTATGCCCTATCTCCTTCTCATCGGGCAATGCCACCGCTGCTTCCAAAATGTGCCTGGCAAATAAGAAAACCGCAAGTGCTTATGGGACACAACCCAGTATTAAAAAAAA